>VYXF01006307.1:9705-44889 GCA_013397295.1 Polioptila caerulea | reverse complement strand
GTCCCTTCCACACGGCCTGCCAGCCCGGCGTGCCCGCTGGTTTCGCCCGCTGGTTCCTCGGTGGCCGCCTCAACGTCTCGGGTAAGGCGTTCCGGCCGCGCATCCCCCGCGACCCGGCGGGGCCGCCCGCTGCTGACGGCGGGCTGGGCGGGACGCGTTCCGCGGGGCGAAGTTTCTCCAGCGCCCGTCTTTGGGGGTGAAAACGAGGATTTCGCTTGGGCGGCGCTGGGAGTAAACAAGCCGGGAGTTGCGAAATGCTGGAAGCGAGGACAAAATCCGAAGCCAGGCTATCCCTGGCTAAGCCTCTTGCCCGGGTGCTGCCTTGCCCCGTCGCTGGGGTGCCCTGCCTGGGCTCTGCCCGCTGCGGGCGCCGGGCTCTGCCTGGCCCTGTGGTGGCTCAGGATGAGCCACAGACAGGGAACGGTCCCAAGCTTTTATGGTAGAAGCTGCAGGGATTTTTTTTTTTTTTTTTTTAACGAAGATCTTGGTCTTTTCCTCCAATTTCACCACTCAACATGAAACAAGAGTAAAATTTGCCGTGGCTGCCCTGACTGACTTTGAGTTTTGTCCATGCCGTATCTGCCTTGAAGGTTCTTTTGTGCTCTGGCCGGGCTTCATCCAGTGGAATGAGCCCCAGCCCCACCCAGGGTACCACTCAGGGGTGATGTCTTTTAACAGGGATGAACATTTCTGACCTTCATTTCCCGTTCCTCGGGGAGGGCACCTTTTCAGTAGTGCAGTAACTGTAACACGTCTGGCCACTTTTTTTTGACAGCCAAAAGAGAAAACCCTCCTCAGGTCTTCCAGAGAACATGAGAGTGTCTCCTCTCTCTGGGGATAATGCCTAGCAGTGGATCCCAAGCTTATGGAGATGTATGTATAGCCCTGTGTCCAGCACCCAGCAATCAGAGTATTTTAGCCAGAGTTTTGTTTTCATTAATTCTTGTTGAAAGGAAGATCTTGTCTGAGCACAGCCTATCAGGGATCTATTTCTTTCCTCTGTAGACTGGGATCAACACTTTCTTCTGGATCCCCTGTTGGATCTTTGATATCCAGATATTGCTTGGCCTTGGATCTAGTTCCTCAGCAAACAGAAAATGCCACTTAGTTTTCTTTGCATACATAAAAGGAAATCATAGGCCTTTGAAACAAACGCACAGAATTAGACAGGTTTGCTGTTGCTGGTTTTCTTTTCAAGCATGATGAAGGCAGTACTTTGCCACAGCCAAGTGCCTGTTTTTCTGTTAGGAGACTCTGATTTTGTCCTTTCACCTCTTGATTTAAATACTGGCCGCAGAAATATGGCAACAGTTCAGGTCCCTGATCCAGAACATCCTGTGTGCACGTCTCCCAGAACAGCTGAACCATGAGCAACTGAGTCATCTGATGCTCTTTGCTTGGGGGCCCTTGCAGTAGGATTTTGGGGACCTGTGAGCTTCAGGGCTTCTGGATTTCTTGCACTGTAACTCCTGGCCTGGAGAATAACCTGGGAAACTACTGCATTTCCCACCAGGACACATTCTTGGGAGCTTGTCTTATTGAGATTAATTGTTTCTGAGCAGCCCAGTAAGCAAGAAAATGTATTTAGAAACCACTAGGGTGTAGTAGTAAGGGGAGGGTAACTAAATTCTATTTTGTAAAATGAGCAAAAGGCTCTTGTAAACATAAGATCAGGAAGGAAATAATAGCATTTGGCTCTGGTTCACCTGCCAGACTTACTGAGCACAGAGCTAAAGGTCCCACTTGGCTCAGCCAGGGCTTTCTGCAGCAGAAATTCCCTCTGAAGGCTGATGTGGCTGCTCACCAGTAAGAAAAGTTGCTTGGGCAATGAATGCCACTTCATGTGATTCACTGTAACGTGGCACATTATGTGAGGGTGTAGCTGTGAGGGGCTTGGCATGGGAGTTGCTACTTGTTGTGGACCAAGCCACAGCAATGAACATGGGTAGAGTAAACCAGTGTACAACTACTTAAAGCATTCCCCATTAGAGCTTTTGTCCTCTTGTATCATGATAAGATGGCTTAAGAAATGGCTTTGTCTCTTTTATTTTTGCTTCGGGGTCTTGCATTAAAAATAAAAGACTTTAAACAGCTGAAGAACGCTTTTTCAATGTTTTGAGACTAACACTTGGTCTCGTAATGAAATGTGTTAAATTCTGAGGAATTTTTTTCTCTGTGCACCTTTAGGGGCTCATTCCTACCCCATGGGGTGGTGTGATGGTGTGATCACAGAACAGCCAAAGCTACTACAGCACACAGCTTTTTTTAATTTATCTGGAAAAATGAAATCCTTTCCCATCACTATTAATGTTTCCAGGAAATATGATCTGAAATCCAGCAATTCTTAAAAAGGTCTTCTCTGAGTTATACAGCAGTGTCCCTGACTAGTTGCCTATTGAAATAAAGTAACAGCTTTTGGAAGATAACAATGCAATAAGTAAGTGTCATATAGGCTTGGAATGAATACTTAACAAGGATGTTCTCTAACTACCAGGCAAGTTGCTACTGGACATGCAGGCAGATTTCTTTTGTGGATTCTTGAGGTTAAATTTCTTGAGATTGGGTGCTCTTCCTAAGTCCCCCACTTCAAGTTGCTGAGGGGGAGGGATGCACCTTTAAAAGGGAATTTTATGCCTTCAAATTTTAGAAGGTGGAATACACAGTCTGAGACACATTAATATTTCCCACGGGTCTGATAATTTGTAGATGTCTGAACTTTGAGTTTGCCATAGATCCTACACTTTTAGATATTTTAAGTTGGCTGAGGTTCAGCTCTTTGTTATACCCTGGAATAAAAATGTTTCACATGAGCTTTAATTAGAAAATCCAAATGGTGCAGTGCTAAATATGCCAGATGGGGAAGACTGTCTGAGTTCTGTAGTGAAATGCTGCTCTAGGGAGCCAAAGCATCAAAAGGGTGTCTTGTCTTTGTGCTGCTGGGAGCAGGTGAAGGATTTGGGCTGGCTTAAGTTAACCCAGTGGAGCTAAGCTGAGCTGAATTGGCCTCTCATGGGTATCCATCTCTAAGCCCACTGTGCCAATTAAGTGTAGAATTTGTTGTATACCTTTAGTAGCTATATGTACATGATATATACACACTAGTGTGTGCCTAGTAACCTAAAAACTGCACTTGCTTGCTATTGCACTTGACCAAGCTAGGTTTACAAAGCACCTTTCGTATGATCAGGCTTTGTTTAAACCTTTGGGTTTTTTGCAGTAAATTGCTTGGATCAGCACATTGAAAAGTCTCCGAACAGAGTGGCTTTGATTTGGGAGAGAGATGAACCTGGCACTGCAGTGCATGTCACATACAGGTATGGCACCTTCTCACTATGCCTGGTAATATGGGGGAACAGGAAATGGTTTTTTTTTCCACTTGATAGTTTCCTTCTTGCTTGCTGGAGATATGCATGGGAAAATTTCTGTGAGTAGCTTCTGGTTTCAGCAGAGTAGCAAACATCTTGGTACAAACATCTTGTGTTGATGGTCAACAGCTTGATACTGAGCCCTGGCTCGAGGAGATTTTAAGCTCCCCATGTTTCTCTTTCCCATCTTCAGTGCATTTTAGAGCAACCCTGAGGCTGCTCTGAGTGACACTGACTTGTAATTGATGCTATAGATTGCAGGGTTTGTTAGAATATGGCAGATTTAAGCACATTTCTCCTTGCTACGTGCCTTCATTTAGGAGACAGTCCTGCTTTTTACATCATCTCTGTCTCTAGCTAGGCTTAAATGTTTCCCAGACTTGTACATTCCTCAGTGCATGTTTTAGGGAGTTTTAGGGAGCCAAATGAGCTGCTGAATCTCAGGGAGCCAGATGTTTGTTCTGCTAGATCAGAAAGCAGAGGACATGAAGAATGTCCTAGTATCAGACCTTTACAGAATGTTTTCTGGAACTTGTTGGGATTCCTAGAGCTCCTTGGGTCTGAATAGGTTCTGGTGGTCTGATTCATGTCCAAAGTTAAATTATTAAAGCTCCTGGAAACATTATTCATTGGAGGAAGGAAAGCGGTCAGCAGGGAAGAGTGAATGTAAAAATAACTTGGAGAGGTTAGTGCTCCATGCAACAGAAATAAACGCTATCTGATATAAATCTGTGAAAGGAGTGCATTGGTTTTAATATTGGTATTGTAATTTGGCAGGATGTTTAGGCCGGTTATTATATAAATATGTTGTAGTGAACTGGATAGCTTGAATAAGTGCTTTTGCATTTTGCCATGCAAACATGTAAACATGGAGATGGAACCAAAGGTTTCTCCCAGAACTTATGTATGGTTTGTTTTTCTCCCAGGTTAATGTACTTTTACCTCTCTCTTTATGCCTCAGGCATAAAAACTAGGGGTAGAAAAGAGGTGACAATTGTGGTCAGATCAACCTGATAAGAGAAGCAGCCCAATAGACAGCACAGCCTCGTTCAAGGCAACTCTAACCTCCCCCTTAGGCTGCTGCTTGAAATGTACTGAGCTGCTGCAGACTCGAAAACATCTTTTCTGCAATCTCTGGAGATAAGGGACAGCCTTTCTGAACAGCAACAGACTGTTTTTTTCCTGGCCATGCCAAAATGCATTTGGAAGAAAGTATATTTTCGGCCTGTGGAATTGTGATTGCTGTGACATAAAGACAAGTAACCCGTATCTGAAAACTGAACCCTTCTTTGTGCAGCCTTTCAGACATACAGTAACTGGTACCAGAAAGGAGAACATCCAAGTGATTGGCAATCTCTATTTTCAAACTTCTTCCTGTATTTGACAGCCATGTTTCTGTTTCTGCTTGACAGTCTGGGTGAGATGTGACTGCATTTGAGTTTCTCAAGAGACTTTGGTCCTACCACGTGGTAAAACACGTCACTTGGTTCTCTGCTTATCTCATTAAGTCAGGAAAAGCTTTGTTGAAAACAGCAATACTCTGAGTATTTTGCCTTTTCTGTGGTCTTTGGGCTGCATTTTTACAGGTTTTAAATGGGACAGAAAGCTTTTCCCGTGGTGTGTTGGCAGTGACTTCCCTTTGAGACAGAGCTTAGTTGGAAACCCTTTGCAGTAGTGCCTTATTTGAGCTAGGAATTTTGTGAGGGAAAGCATATCTCAGAAGGAAGGGATCTGGGAGCTGGGATACTGGTTGAGTAGTCCTTGGTGAGCCTTCTGTAACATATCTGTCTCCGTGTAAAGTGGGAATGAGAGGAATGCTGGACATGTCTTGGCAGAAGAGAGATGTCCTTTTCCTTAGGATCTGGAGTAAAAGTAAGGACTTAGCACTCCAGGAATCTGTCATAGGTTGCAGAGCAAAATCTAACAAAACAAAACAAAACAAAACAAAAAAGTGTGCTGTTCTATCACCATTTGTTGGAACTGGGGTGGGAGGTGGTGTTAATAGGCCAGCTGATAAGAAACCAGCTAGGGCAGTTTCCTTATCTCTTCCATGACCCAGGGAGAGCTCTTGTGCTAATGGGCCATTGAGTACACTGATAAACTTACAACATCCTATTGGGAAATGCTCCAGTCAGGGGGAGGAGCCAAGCATCCCTACCTAGATAAAAACCTGAGATTTGGGACACCAAGGCAGTCTTTTCCACTGGACTCCCAAAGGAAGACCAGGCCCATCTATCATTCATTACTAGACCTTCAGTGGAGGGCTGCACCTTTCTACAGGATCACTGCTTCAACAAAGCCACATCTGCCACTCCAGGAGGACTGCAGCCACCATTTAATCGAACTGCTTGAAACACCTTGACCCACAGGGTGTCAGGTTGTATTCTGACTCTGTCACTGGGTTTGTTTGTTTTGTAATACTGCATGCTTGTTTTATTTTAGTTCTCCTAAATAAAGAACTGTTATTCCTATTCCTATCTTTGCCTGAGAGCCCCCTTAAATCCAAAATTATAATCATTCAGAGGGAGGCTCCTGCCTTCCTTAGCAGACACCTGTTGTTAAACCTCGACAGAAGCCAATGACTTTAATCTTGGCACTGCCTTATGGCAAACTTTGAGTAAGGGCATGGATTCAGCTGGGAGAGAGCTGTCCAGGGGTTATGTGGGCTTATGTGTAACACACTGCAAGGCATGAGTTTTTTGCATTATCTACTTTGCAAAGCTTGCTGCTGTGAGCTGCCTCTCCTGAGAGATAAGCCCTGAATGACACAAGGAAAGATGCAGCTGCTGGCCTGGGTCCTCTGCCTTCTCCTCTGGGGAGTTGTCAGGGACAAGAAAACAGCTGAGTGCTGGCCTTGTTCCCATCACAGCCTGCAAAGGAAGAAAGTGGCTTTGCCCGAAAAGGGCTGGAACAGGCTTTCTCCTCCCTGAGGAGGGGAAAAACCTTCTCCAGTGGGATGCCCTCCATGCACAGGCAGAAAACACATCTGCACCATCCTTGGCAGAAATAAAATTTGCCTTCGCTGTGGGCAAAGAGCAGGTGGGCTGTGCCATCAGTCAGCCCACATGCCTGTGCACACTTGTCAGGAAGGTGGTTGTATTTGTGCAGCAGAGTTCAAGTACTGTGTGCTAGGGGAAGAATCCAAACATCTTCTGGTGGGCAAAGATACCCAAAGCCATAGGTGAAACATTTCGGTTTTGCACCAAGAGATGATGGCTGCCTTTACATGCTCAGTTGTGATGATCTTTTTCACTGCTGAGTTTTGTCCTGTCTCTCTAGCTGATGCAACAGCCTTTCAGGAAAAAAATTCACTGGCGATTCTTGCTTTTTCCTCCCTTTGGGTTTCATTTCTATCAACTAGAAATTCAGCTGAGTATCAAATTATCTCTGGTTTTGAATGGGAAGGGAAGAGACTTGTTTTTTTACTGCTTTCTAACAACAGGGAATACAACCCTCTTGAGCTTTGGTGGCTGCAGTCAGCAAAGTGGGGACAGGTCATGCAAATCAGTTACCAAGAGGCTCTCGGGCTCTCCAGAGGCTGAGCCACCAAAAACTCATTGGTAGGGCAGTGGCTTAGCAGCACTGTGGTGCTGTGCGCTGACAGGTGAATTTGTCTGAAGGGTCCAACTAGACCAGGAGTGTTTTGTCCAGCTCTGTGGATATTGTCAGTCCATGGGGCCTTTGAAACCTTGCAGAGGAATTCCCCAGTGCATTGCTGAGCCTGGATTTTTAAAGGAACTGTGCCTTATAAAAGCAGGTGGAGTTGGTTGCTAGAGCTGCTGCGTTGCAACCTCTCTATTTTCAATGACAGGAAGTGTTGAAGACAGCAACTTAAGTTATGCCGGTCCTC
Organism: Polioptila caerulea; assembly: GCA_013397295.1. Taxonomy (NCBI): domain Eukaryota; kingdom Metazoa; phylum Chordata; class Aves; order Passeriformes; family Certhiidae; genus Polioptila; species Polioptila caerulea. The sequence goes on along the minus strand of VYXF01006307.1, from coordinate 37,674 downwards.
CCCCTGTCTGACACGGAGTTATTTATTCTCTCTGGTGTTCCCTGGTTTTCCATGGTCTCTAAAGTTTATCCACCTGTGACCCAGTGGATCTTCTATGGGAAGTGGACAGCAGAATGCATTAGCTAACCTGTTTTTCAAAAGGGTTGCAGGTCTCAAAAGAAGTGTGATCACTTTGGTACAGAAAATGTTGCTGCCAGTGGGAAAGTTCAAAAAGCAAAATACAAAGTAGGGAGAGAGGAAAGCTAAAGGACCAGAAATTAGGGTCCTAGGCAGATGAGAGAGAAGTGGTTGGACATCTTAATGAGCATGACAGCCATGCCTTTAAAAATACAATGGATTCCTCAGCCTGAGCTGAAATAGATGAAATTGTATTAGAGATCCCAGTAAAGACTGTACCTGGAAGCCATGATGGTACTTACCACGAGCAGCAAAACTCTTTTCCATCTTTCCAGAGCTGCCTTTGTAAGTTGAGGTTGCATGTAAAACTTGCCCAGGCTTTCCGCTTTCCCCATCCAAGATAGCTCATGGATTTTTCACTTTCTCACCCTAAAAAGGTTACAAGGGGTTTCTCTTGCCTTGGGTTCGGGATGTCTTCAGGAATGATGGGCAGTTGTGCTCTAATGATCAGTTTGGACACTTGACCTAAATTTTTGAACAGTTTCAGTTTAATCTAAACTATGGTTCCAGGAAGTAAACTGATTGCTGCAAGAAATACTCAGCCCAGCTTTTGTGCCATGACAGCAGAGAACATGGCTTGGGCGAAGGTTCTAAATCAGGTACTGTCAAAGCCTGTATATGGCATTGAATGTATTAAGAAAAAGTCTAGAATAATTTTGCAAAAGGCTGCTTCCCAAAGAAGGCCTTGATGCAATTTTGGTTTTGATGCTTTTTTTTTTTTTTTTTAATGTAAAAGGAACTGGCTGTATGCCACGTGGTGCTGATGGCTTTTGCAGAAGTTGTTCCAGACACTGCACTGAGCCATGGGCTCTGAAAACACAGGCACAACTGTATCTGGGGAGGGATCTGGGAGAAATATGGTCTGTCAGTTCCAGAACAGAGATGTAAGGACATGAGGAGTGCTGTCTGTTAGATTAAACAGAAGGACTGGCCTGACCAATGGTCTGCTGGCTGTGTTCGTGGGCTAACCTTGTAGTCTTGTGCTTAGAAGTGATGCTGTGGTAGCTGAGGAGATGCCTGCATAGCTGCTGATGAGTCTGGAAGACAACAGGGTCAAAGACTTATCTATGGGCTAAAAGGAAGCACACCTTATATACAGAGACACAGGAGTTAAATATTAGTTTTAGCCCTTAACACTCTCATCTTTTAACTCAAATTCTAAATCATACAGAAAGAAATAGGTCCTGTTGTTTACCACTGATACCCACATTTGTCCAGCAGCAGATCCACACGTCTCTTACTGGTCCTTTGTCTGTGTTCTTTAATGCCTCCGCCATCTGCCTGGCTTGCCTTGTTCTAAATGCACAGACTGGATCTATTGCTCTTTCTCCTTTGCAAATGGTCTCCCCTTCTGACTCCAGCTGGTTGCTGCTTCCCCATTTCTGTGCTCTGCTCTGACACTTTACCCACCGGAGCAGTGTTCTGCTGTCCAATTTGCTCTCAGCTCTTACAATTTGCTTTTGCAGAGGATCCTCAGACTGTTTCACCATGAAGTGATTCTGGGGTTTCTCATCTGTCTCTATCAGGAGGAGTTGGGCACTTCCTTTTGCTTGCAGCACATTTCCTTCTCCAGCAGAGGCTCTGCTGAGATCCTCCTGCTATGTGCCCTGCTTGCACAGAGGGAGCTGAGTGCTCCAGGACCCTCTGTGTGCCCCATGGCTTTGTTCCTCTCTAGTGGTTATTCCTGCCTCCCTCTGCTGAGTGCAATGCCCTGCTCTGAGTGGCTGCACTGAAATCCTTAGGAATGCAGGCAGCTGGTGGATGTGCCGTCCTACCAACACCTGGCCAGCATTCCATGCCATTGCCTCTGTGTCAGGGTTGGGGCACTGCTGGGTTTGAGGGTTTCAGTTACTCTTGGCTCTTCCAATCTTGTGTAATGGAGGAACTACAATGCCAAGCTTGGCAATAGTAGCAGAGGGGGAGGGTGATGATGGCTGTTTTTTCTTCCTGCTCAGTTTGTTTAGGTGCAGTGACTCCGTAGAGTGCTCATTCCTCCCCAGGATGTGCCTGGGTTTTGAAGACTGGCAGTGTGCAACACACTGGCATGTACCAACTGCTTGCCTGTTAGATAACAAAATGGGTTTGAAGGAGTGAGGGAGTCAAGGGAAGGATTCCTGACACAGTATTTCTGCTAACTCCCTTTCTTGAACTGGAGAGCAACTTGCTGCTGCAGGAGCCAAAAGACATACCTGATGCTCAGGGATTCGTGGATTTCTTTGCTGGAGTTCTTGGCTTCACCTTTTCCTTGCCTTTGTGTCCATCCCCCCCCATTGCTGCAGCTCCAAGGGATCTCCAAGGCCTTTCTATCCTAGCATTTCAGCATACAAAGAAGAGAGAAATAGATCCATGGGTAAAGACTGATCCATGCTGTCTATCACCTTACTTACACATGCTCATTAAGCAAATGTTAAATTGGGGTTAATCATAAAAAACAGTGAGAACTTTTGCCATTGTGGTCACTGAGTCCTGAATAAGCAAAAAGAACAAGAGGAATCATGGAGTTGCTCAAAAAATACATCTTAGCCTGTGTGTTTATATGCCAAAATCCTGTGGCATTTCTGTATAGGAGAAAGAGGCTGCAGCTCAGAAAAATACATTTGAGTATTTTCCATTGCAGATAAGTAGTTTTCATTTCACTTTCTCTCAGTTATCACTCTAGGGCTTTTTTCCTTTTGTGTGCTTTGTAACTGAGCTGGTCTTGGTTTGCCTCTGTTATTTATACACATTGAAATTTTTCTTTAATGCAGCATCAAATAAATTCCAGACCAGAAAATGTAGCCTTTTAGGACAAGGCACTAAACAAATGGTTGCATGGGAATTCATTATTGCACAGCATCGCTCAGTTCATGAACCCAGTAAAAGCAAAATAATCTAACTGACTGTGCACTTCCATGGTCAAGAGGGGCTTAGGAAGAGGTGTTCAATGTTGTGCTTTAGAGTTTAGGCTGATCTTCCACTATGAGGGATTAGGGAGAATTCAGTCTGGGGTGCAACTCCATCCCTGATTGTTGCAGGCTTGTGGTCGCTCTGCAGAGGCAGCTGTTACCAGCTACTGCCAGAGAGCAGGCACTGAACACATCTGGCCACCTCTCTGAGTTCAGAAATGGACTATTTGCTTGATGCTACAGAATAGTCTTAGAATAAATAATATGAAATGCTGTGCCTTGGACTTGAGGCTCATTTTCCTTGTCTTCTCTCTTGGTTTAAGACAAATTAGGGGTGGACACTTCAAAAATTACTTATTCTCAGCCCATAGTTTTGATATTTCCAAAGCAGGGCACTTCAGCTTTCATTTCCAACTAGCAAAGGTTTAATAAAAGGAACAAAATATTTTTTTATGAACCAGAAACAACTTTTCATTTTATTTGCAGCCTAGCCACCAGCTGAAAATTTGGATTGGTTTGTAGCTATGGTCAGTTCTGGGAGAAGAGGATACTTAAGATAAGGATTTGTGCTTTACAGCTCATTAGGGAATGCAACCCCTCAAAATTAATTTATTTGTTAAATGTTATGGGGGTCCTTGGTGGTATAGCTTAGAACCCCTAAGGGTTCACAGGTGGCAGGTTGAGGATGAACATGCTGGAGAGTAGAAGATCTCTCCGAATCCAAAGGACAATTGTCAGAGTCTGCCGGTCTGCTCCTCTAAGCTGATGATTTGCACCAGAAGGAGTACTCTGCTGCCCCTCATCAGCACCTTGTGCTGCACCTCCTCCCTTGGCATGAGACCAGTCTTCATCTGGCTCAGTATCCCTTGTTCCCAAAGCCCTTCCACTGCAGGCATATAGAGCTGTTCAGTCCATGGCAGCATCTTGGTCCCAGTTGTATCTGCAATTGTGTTATCCCCTGTGCAGGCATCAGAATAAGGGAATGTGCAAGCCCTTGCCCACAAAGTGCTTTTTCATTCTTAGAGGAACGTTTTTGCTATTGTTACCATGTCAGAGCGGAGACCCATGAAAAGAGACTGAGTGTTTCTGAGTTTCTCTGTGCAAGAGTGGCAGCAGTACCTGTGTTCTGCAAGGCTCTTGGGCTGCAGGTGATCCAGCTTTGATGAGAATCTTGTAAAATCTGCCCCTCATACTTCTCCTTTCTTTCCTTGTGCATGCAAATGTGTTGCTTACCCTTGCAATTTAAAGAGAAGCTCCTGGTTGTGGAGCATTTCCAGCTGTTGCCCAAACTAAACAGTGCGGTGAGTCCTTGGACAACACTTGTATTTCATCTTGTGTTTATACCGCTTGTGTTCCCAGTAGCTTCTGACTGAACCTCATGGGTAAAAAAGGCTTCGTGAGTGACTGAAATGAACCCTGATTTCTGGAGGCAGCATGACAGCACCTGGCTTGCTGACTGCTGTGGCCACATCTGGACAGCATCTGCAGCTCTCTCTCTCTCCTGTCCTTCAGCAGCAAGTACCACTCTGCCCTTTTTTCTCCTCTCCAGTGGCAGGAGCTGCCTGGCTACCAGCATGCCCCAAGCCACCCTTCTTTAAGATGCCCTGTATTGCTGAGATGAGGTGCAGAGGTGATCATGAAGCTTCACTCTGCCCAAGTTCATCTTTTCTTTGCTCACCCCATGTAAATTGGGTTGTGCAGTCACATGACAACATTCCTTCTGTGCCACAGGGAACTTCTGGATATGACTTGCCGCCTTGCCAACACCCTGAAGAAATATGGGATCCAGAAAGGGGACAGGGTGGCCATCTATATGTCTGTGTCCCCCTTGTCAGTGGCAGCCATGCTGGCTTGTGCCAGGATTGGTGCTGTTCATACCGTGGTCTTCGCTGGATTCAGCGCCGAGTCCTTGGCTGGGAGAATCATAGACTGTGAGTAGATGCAGACTGGGGAGCAAATGCCCCAGTCATTGTTTCATTGCTCCAAGGCATATCCCAGCCTTGGATGTGTGTTTTCTTGGTTCGTTCTCTTGGCAGAAAGAGTTTTCTTGGTTCGTTCTCGCCTAGCAGGACATGTCATTCTCCTCTACAGAATGTAGTGAGGAGCCTTCTCCTGAGTGACACATGCAGTGTCCTCTGGCCTTAGAATGCTTAATAAATTGCTTAACATTCAGTGTGCACTGGGTTATTGCTTGACAGCAGTGAATCTGGAAGGAAAACCAGAGCTTAGGGATAGGGCCTGATTTGTTGTTGTGCAGTATAATTGCAGTGTTTCTTTGATACTCTTGGACAGTACTAATTCTGCATTCTAATTGGGGTCCTGTGATTTATGTGTAGTACTGGAAGTGTTGGCAGCCTGCCACTACTCTGTGAGCCCTTGTACCAGCAGACAGAGCTGTTCTCAGCCCCAAAGTACTTGTGTATTGTGATTAGGTAAAAAGTGATGCTAAAAATAGCAACAGAAGAGGGAAATAACCAGTGGCTCATGTCCTAGTAGTCACATCAGTTTCTTTGTGGCAAGTGTGAGGGAATAAGTCTTACAGAAATTGTCATGTTCTTTTCTTTTTAGTGGAGTTGATCTGCAGAGAGCAAGTACATATTTTAGTTATCCCTCACACAGGGTACTACGAAGAAGTTCTGCATGTCAGCTTTGCAAGGCAAGGATGGATGATTTAAACTGCTGTGAGTGACATTTCGGTTGGATGTTGGGAGAGACTTCCTCACATTCATAATAGGCATTGGAGTGGACTGCTGTGGAAAGGGTAGAGTAGATGCCATTGGAGTGTTTCAGGAAGATTGAAGGGATAACTGTCAGAAGTGGTTTAGCTGAAGCAGACACTGCCTTGAGGTGGGGGAGATGGACTAGATAACCTATGGGGGTCCCAGCTACCCTTAATCTCTGTGTGTCTCAGGTTTTAAAGTGTTTTCATCAGTGAGACTGACTCGTTTTGACTGACTGTAATTCTAAGTATTTGTCACACATATTGTCCTATACATCATCCCCAAAATAATGAAAGTTGGGTGTGCATGCTAGCCTGGAAGAAAGGCTGGCATGTCTGCTAATTCTTTCTCTTTTTAGCTGGATGCAAAGCAGTTATCACGTACAACCAAGGAGTCAGGGGAGGCCGAAACATAGAGCTGAAGGCAACCGTGGATGAAGCTGTGAAGAACTGTCCAAGCATCAAACATGTGTTTGTGGCTCAGAGGACAGATAACAAAGTCCAGATGAGTGACCGTGATATTCCCCTTGAGGAGGTGTGTTGTTGTTGGATAACTCCTTTTAGGTCTGAGTTCTGGCTAGGATAATCTTTCTCTCCATAAGTGCTTTTGGGACCTGAGTTCTGCTCCTTACAGCATCTAGATCTTCATCCTCAAATGGACTGCCTGTATTTACAGTCTGCTAGGATTGTGAGTCAAAGCAGCTCAATCTATGTCTGGTTTATCTCAGCATGAGCAGTTATGCTGCTCCATTTCAGAAGTCTCGCAAACAGGGCTGAGATTTAAGGAGTGTTTCCTGAGACCCACAGGACATGGAGACCATGGCTGTTGTTATTTTACCATATGTTGTGGATTGCTTGTGCACTCAGACTGGGCACTATTGAAAGGCAGTGCAGAAATAATGAAGTTCCTAAAGAGGTTTCATCCAGCCATCAACAGTGTGTGGTTGTCCCATGATGGGAGAATAGTGATAGAATAGGCTTGGGAATATTTAGAGCCTGTGCTTCCTGGGGAAGAAAACAGCAGTTGTTCTTATGTGTTTAGCTGGCACACATGGGACTCCAGCCTAGTGCCGAAGTAGTTTTATCGGTTTGCTGGCAGCAGTAAACAGGAACTAGTCATGCTAATAATGCCTGGAAAGAGCTAATCTGCTGGCAAGACGATTGCTCAAGAGTCTCTGGTGCTGGTCACGTGAGATAGGAGGAAGTAGTAGTGTAAGTTAAACAGAGAAGACAAGTTTTACTCAGAAATTGTCTTACTCCCTGCTCCACAAAGGATATTCTGATTATTTTCCTTGGTCTGCAAACAGCCTGAGGTACTTTAGTGATCCAAGAGCTGAGCTCATCCCACAGTCAGTTTTGAGATCTGAAACAAAACAAGAATTAAACAGTAAATGGTGTTAACTGTCCTTCCTGATCATTACAGCAGCTGTACTTTCCAGCTTTTGTGCAATGGCTTACTGCAAAATTTAGGCTCATGTTGTAATGGAGCATATGAGGATTCCATCTTTGTTTCAAAACCTGACAAGTCAGCCTGAATTAGCAGTGCTGAAATGTCATGAGAAATACCTGAGATGATCAGCAGTGCTGTAACTCAGAGGCTAAGAATTACACTTTATGAACTCTTCATATTTTGTTAAGCTTTGTTTGTCAGACACTTTTAAACAACTGGACATATGGATAGTAATGTTCACTTGTAAATACAGTCTTTTTACAGTGTATTCTCATAAAAAGGCTGTCCCAAGAAATTCCTCCAAGGACCTAATAACTCTTGTAGGAATCATTATTCATCAGGACAGTACAGAGCTCAAGAGAAGCTCTGACCTAGCAGAACATTGCATCCTTCCCTCCTGTGGTTCTGATTGTAGGGATGAGGAGAGGATCTCACCCAGATGGCCAAACAGGGGAGTATGAAGAGAGTGACAGAGGCAGGAGAGTAAAGCATTCTTTCTCTGGGTAGAAAAATTAGAATCTGAGGATCAAATGGACAGGAGAGTCATCTGGGGCCAGGGAAGGGAGATGAACACACAGTTTAATTATAGCACTGCAGTTTTTTTCTGCACCATTTTTTCCCTGAAATGTTATTTTATCTGGCCAGTTCTCCTTGACTTCTCTGCCTAGCAGAGGTACTGGTGGAAATGTTAGATGCTATGCACCCACAGGAACCTTTCCACCAGGTGAGCCCATATAAGCTATGATACATCCATGGACATTTGTGAGGGGCAACAGCAATGGTGTATCTTGTCTCTGGATACTGTTGCCATGTTTACAGAGGGAGTGATGGTTGGCTCCATATAACCAAAGTCTTTCTGTTATTACCACCTTTTCTTTCTTAGGAGATGACCAAGGCAGATTCTGTCTGCACTCCAGAGAGTATGGACAGTGAAGACATGCTCTTCATGCTGTACACATCAGGCAGCACTGGGAGACCCAAAGGAATTGTTCACACTCAGGCTGGATACCTACTCTATGCTGCTCTCACACACAAGGTAACTCAGCTGCCTTCTCTGGGAAAGGTTCACTTACCTTCCAGCAATGCTAACAAGAAAGACATGGATTGGGGAAGAATGCTGTGCTCTCTGCTTGCTGCCCAGTTGGCTCATGGGTTGTAAACAAGCTGGAAAACATCTGAACTGTGTAATTAACTTTAGGATTTGTTCTGAGGAATATGATACTATGCAAACCTGAACATAGAGTCGCGAAAGCAAGGAAATGGCAGTGCTGCTCTTGCATGTAAAATATGCCAATGTTGGCTGCCCAAAATTTGCAGCTGAGGAGATTCTGGAAAGTATCTCACTGGCACTGGTAATGTGGATATTACTGTAGTATTTTGCTTTGGGATGCTGAACTCTTATTTCAGAGAGGATCTGGACTCTTAAAACAGCCTCTTCACATAGTACTTGTCTGAGGAATAAAAATTGTATTTCCCCTCTTGTGGCTGCACCTCTGTTCTGCTTTTCTGGGTGATCTAGGGAAAATGATTTAACCTCCTTTCTCATGAAAATGGAAAGAGTCAAGGCTTCTTGAAGCTTCTGGTCTGAGCTCTGCATATTAAAGGTAACACTGAAATGAAGAGAGGACTGTGGTGAAAGATCCCCATCGGGCTTTAGTAGTATCACCCTACGTGTAATCACACACAATTCATGTGAAGGTTTTCTTTCTTTAGGCTGACATAGTTGAATTTTTAGAAGATTTGAATGCTCAAGTGTCAGACTTCTCAGCATGAAAGGCATTTGTTACATCAGCTTTTCTAAGTGACAGCATAAAAACCAAGGCACCTCTTTCTTAGTCCAGAAGGTAGATCTGCACCCTGGTGCATTTTCTCCACCTGCAGAGTGAATGAGAGGGAAAGGCACTTGGAAAAGTAAGGTGAGAATTGTCTTTTCTAGGTATAGGGATGAGCTGACCTGTGTGATCTCTGTGGTCTTTGCACACTCACATGTGATGCTCTTGTCACACACTCATGGTGGTTTTTTTTTAATTCTGATCCATTAACCTGACTCCTTATGAGTCAGGTCCTCTTCACCATATGGTAGAGTAGTTGGATTTACAGTGGGAAGCATGTTCCATATCCAAGACAAGATAATAAGTTCTCCAAGGTCTTTGTCTTGAATTTGATGAGCAAGGAGAGAGTAGTGTCTGGAAAACAATGCACTCATACAGAGAAGTTGAGTAGCTAAGAATATTTCTCAGTAAATGTTTTATAGGCACCTCTGAGTTCCTCCAGATCCCTCATGGAAATCTGTTGATATTGGTGAAGGTCTAAAACTGTGGTCTGCAGTTTCCCTGCAACTCAGAATCAACTCTACCATGCGGACCGCCTGGAGCAGGCAACCTTAGGTATCCAAGGCTCTGAGGTGTGGTTGTAGCTTTGTTGCTCCAGCTGAGCAGCTGCTGGTACAGCCATACTTCCTGTATGTTTGCAAACGTGCCAGGAGCCTGGGAGCCCTGGTACTGGTCCCTCTGATTCACTTCCTCACCTTGAGCTGGTCTTAGTGTGGCCATCTACCACATGCCTGGCTCCATTTGCCCCATGCCCTCTCCTGCTCCTGTCTGGATGCCGAGTCCAGCACCTTTCCTTTGAGCACGTGCCAACAGGAAATCAGCTGGCCTTACATTTATCTTTGCAGTATGTGTTTGACTACCATCAAGGAGATGTTTTTGGCTGTGTGGCTGACATTGGCTGGATCACAGGACATAGCTATGTTGTGTATGGACCACTCTGCAATGGAGCCACCTCTGTCCTGTTTGAAAGCACTCCAGTGTACCCTGACCCAGGTGAGGAAGTGGTGGGAAAAGGTTTGGCAAGATGTGGCAAAAGAGCTTTAGGGACCTGTCCAGCATGACCTCCCTGCTCAGAAGAGGTAAGCTCCATTGCTTTGGATCATGTATATGCAACACTCAGGAACATTGTGAATCCACGGTAGGAAAAAAACAAGCTGTCATTGCTTTTGCTTTGTACTCACAGTAGTAACAGCTCCAGCTTTGGCTGTTAACCTTTCAGCTGAGCATTTGCAGCAGTATGTCAGTGCTGGAAGGGTAAAAAGCCTTTGTAATTGTGCAGGTCGTTACTGGGAAGTGGTGCAAAGGTTGAAAATTAATCAGTTTTACGGAGCACCTACAGCGATACGCCTGCTGCTGAATTATGGAGAAGAGTGGGTGAAGAAATATGACAGATCGTCCTTGAAAGTTTTGGGTTCAGGTAAGGGGCATGAAATCTTCATCTGAAAAAGATAAAGGGTTCTAGCTGGTGAAATGAAGATGCCAGAGGAGCTCAGCTCACCACATGGGATGTGGCTAGAGAAAAGATGATAAAGCAGGCTCTGTGTCTGGCTTTTCAAATATTTTCTCAGCAGAAGCAGCAAAATCACATTTTGGGTCCACTGACCTTTTGTATGATTACGTGTTTCCTAGATTATTTTGCAGGATCACTTTCTTGGCTAAAAAGATTTATCTAATGTTAAAGGGCATCACTTTGAATTTTATTGGCATAGGTGACCCAAGCAGCATTATCCTGCATTATTTTCTATTCTAGAGATTCTTATTACATGACCTACATTGATTAGTTACTTTCAGTGATATTCATTGCTTGCCTTTCGTCCTTCTGGAAAAAATCGGTCCTCAGTTACGTGAGCGCATCACAGTCCTTTGTGCATCCCAGCAAAAGTGATGTAAGCAATTTGCTTGGAGGTAATGTGTTCAGCTTGTTGTGCACCAAGAGGAAGGATGAACTGCCTGCAGTCTCCTAGGTCTCAGGTTGTTTTCTTTATTGTTTTGGTCTAGTGGGAGAGCCCATCAACAAGGAGGCTTGGCAGTGGTTCTACCAGGTGGTGGGAGAAGGGCGCTGTGCCCTTGTGGACACGTGGTGGCAGACAGGTAAGAGGCAGCCTTGGGGGCACAGGGGACCCTGACCATTGCCAGGTTGCTGGTAGGGAGAGAAGGATTAACACATTTCAATTTGATCCAACAAGTCTGTCAGAAAAAACCCTCCTGGCATTTGGATCAGCTTTTGAAAGTCACTTGGGAGTTTCTGCACATAACATTAATGTAACAACACGTAAAAGTAATAGCAATGTTGGGTATTTTGTTTTCCTCTAAATGTTCTTTGATATTTTGAGTGCTGGAAAATGCCAATTACTGCTAGAAATATGAGGCATAGATTGAATTTCTGGGCAAAGCTGGCAACAGTCAGCTTGAATTGAAAAACTAATTTTCAGTTTATTTACTGTACTGGCCTTGTTATGGTCTTATCATGCAAAAGCACTTGAAAGCACCACATAGCCACAATCTATACTTATATGTGCTTTGATTTCCTTTCTGGGAATGGTCAGGGAAAACTAAGCTGCGTAGTCAAAGGGACCTTGTGAAACTGCTTTGGCAGATTGGAAAGGAGTGGGTGGAGACCTGCTGGCTGCCCATCAGGTGGCTGGAGGAGAGTGGCTGTCACCCCGCAGGGCTGCTGGGGAGCACCTTCGCCCATGATTGAATGGATATTCTGTAGTTGCATTGGCCCCAGAGAATTGATGCCTCAGAAGGGATGCACTTGTGTATTGGCAACATGGCTTGGCCCAGCTGTGTGCATCAGTTGAGGTTTGTTTGCTGTGTACAAGCTGCTGGACACAGTGACTGGCTGTCTCCAGTCCAGTTGGAGCAGAGCTGGTGTCTGCCTCTTGGCCTCCCTGGCTGTACCTAGACTGGGGTTGTGCTGCCTGGTAGGGCCCTCTGCTCGAAGGAGTCCAGCAGCTCCTTCCTGGCTCTGTCCTCAGCACCCAGTCCTCTCTTTTCTGGGCACCAGCACTCAGGAGTTGCTAGAGGGGTCTTGCAATGTGTCCTTCTCAAGCCATGAGATCCAGTTTGCCATGGAGACAGGAGCACAGCTGCTGGCATTCTGCCTCTGATGAAAAATAGTCTTAAACTGCTATTGAGCAGCATATTTATTCCCTTTCCAATCAAGCTGCTCCTGATTTTGTCCTTATTCCTGCTAGCAGGCTCTCTATCTCAGTGTGATAAATTTTCTTCTGGCACACAACCAAGTTCCATTTAATCCAGACCAGACTTGCAGGCTCTCTTTTTTTTAAATTTTCAGATTTGAAATAAGACCACCTCAGAATTCAGAGCAGCAATGTTAACTGCTATCTACTTCAACTACTGATTTCTTAAATCTTTTTGGTTCCTACATGCTGAGCAGAAGGAAAGATGACTGGCTAGGTCTTTCCTCATTATATGCTTTCTTCTTCAATTCTCTGAAGGAAAACACCATAGAGAAGCAGTTCATTACTGCACATTGATGTAATTGAGAAGAATCCAGTTTTTCCCTAACACTTTTTGGTTTGTTTGTTAACTGGTACATGCAGTGTTCATGCTGTGTTATCTATTTCCTCCAAAGTACAGCATTAGATCTTCTATTAAACTGTATTTCTCCTGGGATTTTGCAGCAACAACTGTCAGGTGAGAGGTTAAAAAACAATCACTGGACAGTTAGTGCAGGGAACTTCGTCTTACCTTGAACCAGGCATAGTTTTGCAGGTAAACAGTTACCAGCTCCTGGAAGCATAATATAATGATAAATATTCATGACATTGATTTTATTAGAAAGTGGAATCAATCTTTTTCTACAGTTGATGCTCTAATAAAGAGGAAGCCAAATTAATCTTGCAAAGATTATATATGCCATTTAAAACATAAAAGGAGTGTGTGAAGAAATCACAGGAACAATGTGGTCAGGCTGTGGTCCTGCAGTGTCACCTTTCCTATACAGTTTCAGAGTAGCTGGTTAATTGTGCTGCCGTGTGCAGTGTCCTCCACAGGACACTGCTCTCAGAAGCAGCAACCTATTGCCACCTAATAAAGCTTGGCAGGCATCAGCAAATGGTGATTTAAGAATCTGCTTTAAAGTCTTCAAATGAGGTAAATGAGTGAGAGAGCAATTATGAGAAGCAATTTTAATAGTGTAGCGTGTGCAGATGAAAAATTCCTATGGTTCTTGCTGTTAAGATAGCAGGTTGTGATTGACAGTAATAGAATCAAAGCTGTGTTTGAGTTTTAGGTGTAGTTCTTCATGATGCAGAAGAGACACTAGGTATTTTCACTTTTGTCATTGATTTCACAAAAAAAAGAACAGCCATGAACAGAAGCTTATTTTGAAAGACCTCTCTGAATATAACTTGAAAGCTTTTGTTGTTGGCATAATCTCACATTGATTTGGCCTAGGCTGGTGCGTCTGATACAGATTCCCCCCAAAGCAGTCACTCCAATCTGTCTGTGGTGGCAGAGAGCACTTGCTCTACTCTGCTGCCAGATGGTATCTCTCCATGGCAGAGGGGAGCCTGGTTCAAAGCACCCATCCGCAACTCAGACTCTGCTGTCCTTGCCCAAAGTCTGGGTGGGTTTGTATCGTGCTGACAGCGTGGGCACAGGTAATGTGGAAACACAGCTTTTCTCTGCCAGCTCTGCCTCTGAATAGAAAGGCTTCAAAAGGGCAGGGTAGACCCGAGAAGTTTCGGTTGATGTCATGTGTCAGTGGCTAAAATTGGTACTTCTAAACCAATTTATAACAGGTCTTCACCATGCAAATAATTTTTAAGGCAGCCTTGCTACCATGCAGCTCCCTCAGGAGTGAGACTTTACTGCCTTGTGTTCGGCTGGCTCCAGGATGTGTAGGATGTGGCAAACACTACATTGAAACACAGCTCTCTGTGCTGTGTTTAGGATGAGTACTGTCTTAGCAAGAGCAACCTTCAGTTTAGTCAGGGTCCCTGTTCTGATGCAGATTTCGTCTGTGCAAACAGAGAACAGCAGGAGTCTGGGGTGCTTCTTCCTGGAACAATTCAAGCTCCCCTTTTCAAAATTAACAGAAACATGAAGTGAATGCATGCCCATTGATGAAATGGGAAATACTTCTATGTGTAAGCCACATGTGAAACTATTTGCTACAGATCTAAAGCTTAAGGCCATGAGAGACTCTTCTTCATAGCTGGATGCAAATTCAGGGTCAAATTCAGTCATTCTAACCCCTGGTTTCAATTTTCACAGGCCCAGCAAAGCTGGTAGAGGAATGCACTCTCCATGTGGCAGAACATACTTTTATTTATAGAGCTGTATTTTAAAATTCTTATTCTCCTTTGTTTTTGTTTCTCTCCTGTGTTTCTGAATTAGATTTAGAATAGAAAAGACCTCATTAAGGTTGGAGTCTGATTAAATGTTCATGCCAGCAGGAATGAAAAAGGACGATTAAAAGGTTCAATTTTGACTAGAAGATAAGCTCAACCTGCCTGTAAGGGGTGGGTTAATCTCATACTCTGTAATAACAGTAATTCAGACTCCTGAAGTGCTTTTCCTGCTAACCTTAGACAGCTGTAGAAACGCTAGAGGGAGATAAATCCCCTGACATGCTTATGCTTTCCCTGTAAAATCACTTCTGAGTAGGAAGTGGGGCTGCTGAGTACTGCCCATGCCAGGCCTGTGCTGCTTTCAGATGTCTGTAATTCTTGGTCCTGGAGAAGTAATTCCCAGAAACTAATTCTATTAGTTTTAATTCTATTAGAATTACTATTACTCTTACTATTGCTATTAGTAATTCTATTAGAATTACTATTCCCAGAAAGTAATTCTTTCTTGCAAAATGGCTTCACTGTTTTCTTCTTGACCTACGAAGAGCTGGAATTTGCTTTCACCCAGCAGTGGATGGACCACATATATTTTGGTTTTCATTTCTCTTCCAGAAACTGGTGGCATCTGCATTGCTCCACGACCCTCAGAGGAGAGAGCTGAGATCATTCCAGCTATGGCTATGAGACCTTTCTTTGGGATTGTGCCTGTGCTCATGGATGAGAATGTGAGTTGGAGGTGTGCTGAGTGCCCAAATGAGAAGCTGGTGTGTGTTTCTGCTTTAATCACCTTTTGGATGGCAAAGGAACAGGATCCAGAAGGATGCTTGTTTCTCCTTAAAAATGGTGGAATAGATGAGCAATTTATATATATATATATATAAATATATATAAAGAGAGAGAGAGAGATAATGAGAGAGAGAGAGCACGAGCCTATCTCAGTTGTCCATATAGATTTACCAACAGGGCATTGCAAGTGTCTAGAACAGTGACTCTTGTCAGATCAATGACTCAGAAGCTCTTTACTATTCCTCTTTTGTTCACTTGTTCTTCCTTCCTGTGCTTGAACCTGCAGGGAGAGGTTATAGAGGGCAATGATGTGTCTGGTGCACTCTGCATTGCTCAGCCGTGGCCTGGCATGGCAAGAACAATCCATGGAGATCACCAGCGCTTTATTGATGCCTATTTCAAAGCCTACCCAGGTAAGGAAAGTGGCAAAGGAAGGCAGTTTCACTGCAGTATGAGCACACTGAATATTTTCAGCAGTGCTTTCTGCTATTTCTGTACCATGGGGGGTGTGTCAGAGGTTGCAAACATGCCCTGATGGTTTTAGGTAGTGTTGACCTTTCTAGCTGTCAAAAGGGACGTATTTTCTAGAAAAGTTTAATGCCCAAGCTTTAAAGTCCAAATACCTTTTCTCTGGAGCTTTGTATCTCACTTAGAAAAGGGCATACTGGATAAGAAGTACCTCCTAACCCTGTGTTACAACCTTCCTGTTTAAAATGTAGTGAAATTGTCTGGTAAGTAGAAGTGGCAGGGAAGAGTTTTTTTGTAGAACACTAGACGAGGCAACTGTCTTCACTCAGGAGAAGAAACTGAAAGGGATTTGAAAGCTACAGGGTAGGCAAGAATTAGACAGACAATCCTGAAAATTGTACAAAAGGGGCTAGGTAATAAGAATGGGAAACTGGTACAAGAAATTGAATGACTCCGTCGTCCCTTATTACTCACTACATTTGCATCTGATGTCTTGTTGATATTTAGTTGATGGTTGCTTAATTGACCTGGAAGGGCAGAAAACATGACTGAAAGCCCATGAATAGGGCAATAATGGGTCCTGGCAAGAACCACATTCAGATTTCACAGCAGTAGCTGCCTGCTGCTTCTCAGATGTGCCACTGGAACAATTCAGATACAGACACAGCCTTGGTGAAGAGCCAACATAATCTGTGTTACTGAATGTTCCTCAGTAACACTGTAGTTACCAGGAAACCTTGGGTCTTTTTCAGTTTCCACCAAATGTTTTAGACACTCCATGCTTATCATGGGGTGGTTGGGGTTTTTAGCTAATCTGATAGCAGTGTTTCTCCCACATTCACATACAAGAGAGTGACTTATCTGGGATCTGAATCTTCATTAGCTGGGAGGGAAAATGGCTTTTCATCCATCCTAGTGTAAGTGATTTAAAAAACTGGCAGTGTTCCCATGTACAAAATGTAATAGAGCTGCTCCCTTTCAGCTGGACAGCTGTAGTTTACCATACGTGCTGAGGTGTAGCCAGCAGCAGTTCTGAGCTTGACCAGTAGCCTGTGGCATGATGGCAAATGGCATTTGAAGTGGTTTTGCCTCAGTAGTGTGTGCACCAAGGGCTCTGAACACACAGCTGCTGTGCAGATGTAGGCATGCAAAGCCTAGAGAGATCAGAGAGCCTCTCTTGGTTCTGTAAATCCAGCTGAGAATCTCTGGGTTGTGTTGCGGCTTGGTTTTACTACAGGAACATCAGCCACGGGTTGCTGCTGATTGCCTACAGTGATTTGTCCATCTTGGCAGAGACCTGAGCTTCACTGTCTTGGTGCTGTTCAGGTGCTTCTTAGGAGCCAGCACAGCCCAGGTAGAGCAGAGGAGGGCCAAGGATGGCAGAGGGAAGTGGGAAATGGTGTGAGGCAGGTCACACAGGTGTGAGCTTGCAAAGGTCTTGAGGCTGCCCAATCCGCCCTGCCCTACTCGCCATCCTATGGTGTAGTCTGTCCTGCACCAGAGCCCAGAACTGGCACACTAGCTCTGGTGATCAGCCCTGTGTCTTTGCTGCAGGTTACTACTTCACAGGGGATGGTGCTTACAGGAGCCAGAAAGGCTATTACCAGATAACAGGGCGCATGGATGATATCATTAACATAAGTGGACACAGGCTGGGGACGGCAGAAATAGAAGATGCCATGGTAAGTTCCAAGCCAGGTAGAGGTCCCTTGACAGGCCATATCTGTGGGGTAGGGTGACCCTTTCAAAGCATCTTCGTGTCTTGCCTTCAAACCCCTGCCCCTGCACAGACACAGCTTGATGCGCAATGAATAGCAAAGGTACAAGAGGAAACAGCTCCCTTATTGAGGGACAACAACTCAGCGAGTGAGGGGAGCCACAGTGTGGGCAGTCCCTGCAACTGAGCTGTCAGAGCTATGTTTCCTCTCAGTGATGTTGTACTGTTGCTGTTGTCGTTTTGGAGGCTGGTTGGACACTCCATAAGCGTCTCTCCTATTTCTTCCTTCCCCTCTGCTAATATCTGACCTCTCCTTCCTAAACCTGTGGTTCCTGATTATCTGAACTAGCTGAGTATGCCTGAGAATTCAGCAGTGTTAAATATAAAGCAACCTTGATTTATGTCAGCTGCAAAGCTAGCTTGTCATTTTGCGAGAAAATAATATTATCTCTGGGAATTGAAAACAAAAAAATCTTCAGAGTGTCTCTATTTAAAGCTTGACCTGTATATTTATTTCTATATTATGTGCCTTGCTTGCTAATGGCACTTGAATGTAACATCTGATGAACCTGAGCTGTGTTCACATGGAATGTAGGATCCTACTTTATCCTCTGTGAATAATTCTTTTGTCTGTGCAAGTTTCTCATCATAACTATAGGATCCAGTTCCTCTCACAATCTATGTATGTGTATGCATGTGTAAAAGCAAATATATTTATGTGCCGAGATTGCTGTATGATGTTTGCTTTCATATTTTAATCTAACTTAAGATAACATAATCCATTCTTTGGTGTGGGTTGCAGATACGTGGTTTCTTCTGGTCTGTGCACTTCTTACTGCAGAAGAATGTTAAATTAAACTCTGCAGTGCAACAGAAGTAATCACTGTTGCGTAGCATAATAACAAAAATGCATTTTGGTTAGGGAATGAAGAAATCTGATGCTTTCTGCCTTCTGGGCAGTGCTTTAGACACTTACAAACACAAGTCCAGTGTGGACTGTGATGCTGGCAACTTCACTTTTTACTTCTGCTGACCACAGTTCTCTGTAGCATTGAGCACTGCAGGAATGGTTTGTGATTTGGCAGTGGCTAGTCACCATTTGAGACCACAGTCTTGCACCAAGAAAGAGAGCTTCCAGTTGCAAATTCAGCTTGGTGTGCAGTGAGCTTAGCAGTGGATGTAGGAAAAATAAGTGTATACACATTTTTTTTTTTTTTTGTATAAGAGCAGGGCCAGTACAGAGCTACTCCCTGAGATGTGGCCGTGGCCATGGCCACCAGCTGGCCCTGCACTAGGAAGCTGGCATCAGGCTTTCCT
The DNA here is from genome assembly GCA_013397295.1 of Polioptila caerulea. NCBI lineage: Eukaryota > Metazoa > Chordata > Aves > Passeriformes > Certhiidae > Polioptila > Polioptila caerulea. The sequence continues at coordinate 18,999 of VYXF01006307.1, read as the reverse complement.
GTTGTGCTTTCAACAGGATCTGTCAAGGGGAAAGCGAGATATGGCAAGTTGTTTTGAGCAACTGGCACAAAATCTGTAGAGCTTGAAGCCCTGATTTGTGTATTTTTTTTGACTTTTTGTGAAGGCTGATCACCCTGAGGTCCCTGAGACAGCTGTGGTTGGGTATCCACATAAGATCAAAGGAGAAGGTAAGTAAAAAGCAGTGTCCTTATCAGTCCTGTCCAGTCTGATAAGGACATCTGCATATACTTGCCTTAAATTCTAATGCAGGCTGCATGTTAGGAGATGCTGAGGGAATGAGAGGGCAGTTAACCTTAGGCTGACTGCCCCTGCAGCCCCAAGGGACAAAGCCATGAAAATAGCTGTATGTTCCTAACCTGGGTGTTACTCCCTTAACTGTTTTCATACATAGTGTTCATGTATATGGTAAAGCTTCCTTTTATAGGACTATGCTTAGAAATGTTCTTGGAACAGAATGGGAATAGCTGATTTACACTGCCCAACTTTTGATCCAAATAATGCTTTGGTAATTTATGTTGACTTGTCATTGTCACTGAGATCAGTCACAGATGCTAAGAAAAAGCTGGGCCATCATCTGAGGGCTGGAGTCTGACTTGCTTTTGTAAAAAAGATCAATGGTTTCCTTGTCAGTCCCTAGATTGCGCATAGGAATTATTTGAAACCTTCCCTGGCATTCAAATGAGCATCCTTGGTCTTTCCAGACAGTATCTAATACAAGATTTGTGGCTTCTGCTCATTTGTCTTCCAGGTGCCTTTGCTTTCATAGTGCTAAAGGAGCAGACAGCTAGTGCAGACCATATCAAAGAGGAGCTCAAAACCATAGTGGCTTCCAAGATAGCAAAGTATGCTGTGCCTGACCACATTCTGGTAAGTGGGAGACTGAAACTGGTGCCAGCAACAGGAAATGGTCACATCAAGCAACCCCTCACTGTCCTGCCTGCAGTGCTGCTGTTGTCCTGCTCTGGCCAGATAAAGAGGCAGGAAAACAGAACTGGCTGCAGAGATCCAGGCAGTGGGAGAGCAGGTGCAGTGGTCTGTCTGCATGTGAGAGAGGCAACTGAGAGTCTGTGACACTGCCCAGATGGCATGCAGCGATAATTAGCATCAGTGTCAGACCTCAAAGCACTGAATGTTTCTGTTGCACAACAGGCCTGGCCCTGGAAGTACTAATGAGCTCCAAACTCTGTCTCAAGCCTCCTCACCTTTAAGCAGCTCCCTTTGTATGTTAGGGGAGAGTTCACAAAGCTGCCCCTTAGCTGTCCCCCAAGGTATGCCTCCATCCATTTCTCTCTTCAGTGGCAGTGACCACATACTTCTTTGAGTGGCTCTGCTTTAGCCACGTGCATATAAGGTGGACACCAAGGCACAGGCAACAGAATACAAAAGGAGCAGGAAAGAGTGGCTCCTTCAACTTGGAACAGTCCAGGATATTCTCAGTGAATTGGAGAAGCTTCCAGAACTTGCAGGTGTGCAAGACAATGCCTCCATTTCCCTGTGTTTTGCGGTAGTCCTGCAGAGAAGTCCTCTAACTCTTTCCTTGCATGTCAGTTAATGCTATAGAATTTTGCAGCCTACTGGCCTGATTATGTAGCAAAATGTGAGACCTGTTGGTGTCTCTGCTCAGTGTCTGAGAACTCTTCATCAGGCTCAAATCTATGGTAAATCCTTTGAATTTGCTGCTAAGTCCTTCCCAGGAGGCATAGCCAAGGTATTTAAGATTGTTCTGATTATGAAGGAAGGTGTGTACGCTGACAGTGGCAGAGAGAAACATCAGCAGACAGGAGATATCCCTTGAGTAGGAGACCCTGCAGCTGCTGTGCAGAATTGTGTTGCTTTATATTCCTGCCCTGTAAAGCTGAGTATATATATATGTCTGTCTGTTCTGGTAATGCGTTGAGTTCTGTCATCATTGGTGCCTAAGTTTTCATGTGTTATTAGATTTTAATAGTTAACAGCATATTCTATTCAGGACCTGATTCCTAAAAGAGTTGTGTGTCCTGCAGCACTCAGTCTGGACATGGCAATGGGGAAAAAGGTCCACTTAAAATAAGGATAAAAGGTATAGCAAAGGAGCTGTAGCCATGAAGTAGTGTAGTAGCCAGGCTTTGGATAGTCCAGACAGATTTCCTTGTGGTATCCAGCAGGACTCAAGTTCTATTAAAGATGCATCCATCCCTTCTTTGCAGGTGGTAAAGCGCCTCCCTAAAACCCGATCAGGGAAGATCATGAGACGGCTGCTGAGGAAGGTGGTCACTGAACAATCAAGCAACATGGGAGATGTCACCACACTTGATGACCCAAGTGTTGTCAATGAGATATTGGATGCTTACCAGAAATACAAGGAGAAGAGTTCCTCATAACAGGCAGCTCTGGAATTTCTCTACTTTGGAAATGTGGAAGGCCTCAAAAAAACCAGGCAAACAGCATAGTTCTCTCTGGGTGTTCTTTTAAAAAATTGTTTCCTTCTAGGGGTCAAGATTTTCCACTACACAACATTTTTTGAGATTGCACGGTGCTAGGAGCAGTTTTACACAGTCAGTGAACTCCTTCACTGTGCGCTCAGCGTTGTTGTAGAGCAGCTGTTGGTGCTTTCCATGAGCTATGATGAAATTTAACATAAGCTAAAGCAAGATATAGATGTTAATGTTCCTTTTTTTAATGTAACTGTACAGGGAAATGTTTTTTATACAATACTTCTTGCTGCTTTAAAAGAAGCCCTGGAAAACACTTCTTCAGTTTTTCCTTCAGCTTGGATATCCAAGTCCAAGCAGCTGTATTTCACTGCAACTGTGGTGTCTTTTCAGCATTTCTGGGTATTCTAGTAGATGTTTCACATGCTTTACTAGGGACATGAGAAGGACATGGCTTGTCTGATAATTCTTCCTTGACTTTACACATTATTCTGATATCTCCTTTGACCTTCCTCATATGGATTTGTTCCTACCACCATGTGTCCTGGGACTTCCCAGAGATGGTGAGCCTGTGACCCTTTATGTCCCACCCAGGTAACCCAGCACCAGCACTCGCAGCTGCGAAAAGGAGCCACAAAGCCCATGACTGGACTTCTTACGTGTCCTCAGTCCATTGCTGCAATGCCAATTTACCAAAGACTTAAGTGCCATGTGGCTACCTAAAAACTGCACAGTCCACTAAAAAAGGTGCCTCTTAGATGCCTTGTGGAAAGTGATAGCAGCATTCCAGACCATCAACCTCAAAACAGCAGGAAAGAACAGCCTTTGTCTTTCCTATGCTTTCAAAATTGCAAGTAACGTAGTCAGTGTTTTATGTCTGGATTCATTTTATCATGACCACATTCCAGTTGAAGCACTCCTGTACAGAAGAGTTTTCTAGTAGGGTTACTTATTCCTGAATTTAATTGGAGCTACACTGCTTTTGCCAGGGCGATTGTGTACCAGAAAGACAATTTGAGCAACTAACTGGGGGCAGGAAAGGCAGGAGGGAAATGGGGAGGTGATCTGTAGGACTGGGAAAGATGTGGAGTATTTTGGCCAGCAGAGATTCTGGTACCACAATGGGAAGCAGGCTGCTTGAAGTATGATATGTTCTCAAAGACAAGTGTGTTATCTTAGATCCCAGAGTTCCTCTGAGGACACCAGCTGCATTTGCTTTTTTAAAAAATTATTTTAAATGTCTCTAGGGACTGAATAATACAGTAAGGAATACTATGCTTTGTTAAATATCCCATCCTTCTGATGAAATGCATTTTTACATAAGATAAGAAGACACCCTGCAGACTTTCGGGGAAGTTGAAGATCAGAAGGTTTGAAGGTTTAATAAGTTGACAGGATGTTAATATTTTAGGAGATAAGACACTAATTTATTGCTACTGCAATAGAAAAAAACCCCAACCTGCTTCCTTGAGTAATTTTCAAGTGGGAAGCAGAAAAGAGTTAATATTTTTGACAGAAAAAGTACACTCACATGTTTAAACAAGTCGTCTCCATGCAGTCTGAAATAACAGTGTGGAGGAAGAAGAATTACTTTTGAATAAGATTACACCCTTTCCTTTTAATCAAGAAAGCATTTCTTACATTATGGACATAAAACTTCCTTGTCTTGTTGACTTGAAAATTCTCTGTGTGTTGTCCCAGTAGTCCCAGACCCATGGTTTAATTAATCTGAACTGTCTATGAGGAGCAATGTGCTTTGGTGCATTGGATATCTGTTATCAAATTCCTCTGCTCAGGGAAAATGAGAGATGGGTGCGCTCCCTCACCTGCATCCCTGTTGTCTCAGTTTGCATGGGCTTGCTTCCAGGACCATGGCTTTCAGGGAGGTTCCAAGCTGACCAGGAAGCTGCAGAAGCACAATAAATTCACAGCTGTGCCAGCTGTGGTGCAGATGGAAAGTTGTGGATGCCCCATCCCTGAAAATATTGAAGGTCAGGTTGGATGGGGCTCTGAGCAACCTGGTCTAGTGGAAGATGTCCCTGCCCATGGCAGGAGATGATCCTTGAGGTCCTTTCCCTACAAACTTCATTTCCACAGCTGAGCTGTGGTGCTTGGGATCCATCTGCTCAGAGGCCCCCTTGGGGTATTCCAAGACAGCAGGTGATTGTCAGCACATGTGCTCCTGTGCTGCCCATATGGTGTTCTGTAGTGGACATGGCTTGTGCTGGACAGCCGCAGTCTCTTGGTAAAACTACACTTCTACAAATGTCCCAGCCTTGGCTCTTGGAGCTGACAGCCTGTGCCCAGCCCATGCAATGGCACCCTGAGTCTGGTAAAAACAGAGCTAGGCAGGGCTTGGAAAGAGCACTTCTTATGAAGAGAAGGATACTATGCTTTACTGAGTAGGCTACTCACAGAAAGCTTTAAATTGAAATTGAAATCTTACATTTTCCTTCCAGAGTTTAAAGTTTCCATCCAGAGAAGTCTCCATTTCTCCTTTTTACCCACTATCTCTGCTAACTGCAGCAGTTACCTCTTTACTGCAAGCTTGAGTTGAGCTTTGCATTTTCATCAACAACACTGGTGTGTAGTGACAGTGCTTTCTACTTCATATGCAGCATACCTGTGGCTCAGGGAGGGATTTGGCCCACAGAATTGGTACTGGTTTCCTCAGTGCCTGAAATGCCAGGGAGGAGGAAGTTTCTGAAGTACTGCAGGCCTGCAAGGCTCTTAAGCTGATATTCACCAATCAGTGGTCAGATATCAGTGGAATCGTGGGAAAAACTTGGGGACAATTACTTCATTTAGAAAAACTGTTGAAGAGCTGTTGAATTCTTCTAAACCTTTGTGTGTTCGTGAGTGATGTTTGGGTTTTTTGTCAGATTACCTTTGTAGCTTCATTAAAAGAGATCCAAAGCCAATTTTACCTGTTGCCATTGATTGCAAAGGGCCAGTATGCTTTCGTTTTCCCACTCAGTTTTGCCAGGAGGACGTGGTCATGGTGTTTTTTCCCCCAAGTGGAGACACTGACCATGATTTTTCCAATTCTATAAAGGGAAAGCTCCACCTGTCTAGAAGTGTATTTTGTGCTGTCTAATCTTAAGTCTTTAACAGAATTTTGTTTACTTGTAATCATGCTTTAAACACATTTCTTGTCCTTAACCAAAACCAGTGTCTTCAGTATTCTCTGTATTCATATTTTCAGTAAAGGAAATAGGTGTGATGGATTGGCTTTCCATTGTAGATGTCAGACCTTCTATCCTCTCAAGCTTCTGGGACTTTCTCAGTTCTCTGAACTTTCAAAGGAAGGCAAAGCAGATTGGAATCAGGATGAATTGTGATCCACATTGCTGTTTTGCTTTGCTCTTTTTCTCTAAACAGTAGCTCACAGGAAATGAGTTAATGCCAGAAAACTGCCACTGCAAAAAAGGGCAAAGTGGAAGAACATTTGGATGTCAATAAGCTGCATGTCTCATATACATCCTGAGTTCTCACTGCTTTACACTTTGTGATGCAATAATGAGAGAATGAGTGGGAATATTTAATTGCCATTAGTTGGTATGGATAGTGCAGCTGCTTGCTTTGTGCACACCTTGCACAAGTAGAAAAAGAGCAAAAGCAGGATGTATGCAGGCAACATGAGAGACAACATTGAGTCAAAAGTGCATAGCTGTTCCAGAGTCAAGCAGATGAGAAGGATTTTCTTTCCAGATGCCTTGGATCATTATGTGATACAAAACACATGCTCTGCAGAGTGTCCTTTCCATTAAGAAGTGAGAAAGACAGACTGATTTTCACCTTCTGCCTATCCCATGGAAAAAACAATAGGTATAACAGGGAGGTAGACACCATTAGCCGTCTACCTCCAGCAGCTGCTTTTGGAAAGGTCCCAGTGCCATTCATAGCTCTTGCAACCTTCTGGCAAATCACAAAAGCCTAGATGGAAAAGCAGGTGTCTGTCTCCTGGCTTTGTCTCTCAATGCTGCAGCTGCCCTGATCTATTTACAGATAATTTTACTGATCTATTTACTGATAATTACTGAAAACAGCCTCCATTTTTTTTTACCAGTGTTTTCTGGTTTAACACAATTATATTCAAGGCCTTTCTCTGTGACCAGTTAAAGCCACGAAAATTGATTTCAGCAACAGGTTTCTGTTTTTAAATTATGCAGGAACAGATGATCTTTTTCCACCTTGAAAAGTTCTGGACAGGGAATTGTTTTCTGGCTGACTCTAGAGATGAAGCATGTTTTTCATGGGAATGACTGCCACCCTGTTTTGTCTGGGATTGAAGGATTTGGGAACATAATCACCTTTTGCAGTGGAAATTATCATGACTATGCAAAAATTACCAGCCTACAAACAGTGGCAATAAAATCTGCTGTGGCAGATCATTCTTACTCTTGCTTCTGTTTCTCTAAAGCGATTATGTATCTGCCTTGACTCCCAGTGTCTGATCTGACAGCTTACTTTGGCTTTTGAGTATGCTGGGGCTGCGAGAGTGGAACCTAGTACTTTTTAGAGTTCATCCTACACCTGGCATGCGGAAGAGTCAAATTTCTTTTTATACCAATTGGATTTTGGGGACACGATTTTACTTATCTCTGCCTTGGTCTTCTGCATTCCCAGGAATGATAACCTCACAGCACAGTTAGAAGCGGTCATGGAATAGAGGTCCCAAGGTCCTGGGGTGAGGTGGTTGTTCAGGAAAGTGGATGTCCTCAGGTATCAGTGCTGCAAACCTCTCTTGCAGCTGCTGGGCCTTCTGCCTGAATTCAGCCATAGCACAGAGAAAAGGCCTCCCTGCCATGCCTCCCTTTCCTGGCTACAGACCCTCTCTGTGGAAAGCCCACACATTTTTTTACTATGCAAGATGCCAAATAGCCTTTCACATTCCTTGGCAGCACACAGCTTGTTCCACCCAGCCCTTGTCTATTGAGCTGCTCTTGCTAAAAATTCGAGTTTTTTAGAGTTAATAAAGCTGTGCTACCACTCTCAGCAGTGACACCCAGGATTCTTTCTGTAGCAGCAAGACAAAAAAGGCAGAAAAATCTCAGTAAATTGTATTACCCAGACAGCCAGAAAGAAGCAAAAGAGATGTTCTAGGGAGCCTGTGGACTGAGAGAGACAAGGGCATGGGTGTCATGCTTGCATATGGGTTAATTCGTACAAGTGTCTGAAGGGGACAACCTACTGTTTTAAACGCATATTATAAAGTTGGCTTTTCGCAAATATTAAGATAAGTGTTGTACATATAAGGTTGTTATAAATACATATTATGGTATTGGGTTTTGTTGTTTGTTTTTTTTCTTCGCAGCCATATAAGGTGGATACTATATGTGTGATATGGAAATGGTTTTAAGATATAGTTTTCTTTAAAAGCAAAGTAAGTTGGTAAAGTGTCTTTGTAGTAAGTGAACTGACTGCCTGGTCAAGGTAACACCCAGTGAAGACCCCTGCTACTGATATACCAGCTACCAGCACTGACCATCTGTAGAAATTACAGACCAAGGCCCAAATTAAGACTGATAAGAAGAACTAATTAAAACCACAGCATGCTCTAAACAGGTGGGACCAAGGAGTGACCATGTAAAACAGCTCCTAGAAACATGGAGATAGGGTCTTAGAAAAGTTTAAATATGCATATTTAAGGCGGGGGGGTGGGTCTCTAGAGCAGCAGGTGTGCTCTTGGCTTTCGGCCAGAGGCACCCCAGCCATGTATTTTGCCTTATTGCCTTGTCCTTATTGTTTTTTGTTAAACCTTTTAAATTCTACCAAGAAAGTGTACTTCATTTTTCACAACTGGGGGCTTGTCCAGGATATACACTTTGCCTCCAAGGCCCACCGGGGATGCAGAGGGGGGGAGCACCCCGCCCGGTTTCAGCAGCCTCGCTCGGTCTCTCCTGGCATGGATTGGGGTTTGCAGGTCAAAAACCCAAAGAACAAGAAAGGAGACAATAAAGCAAAAGAAAAAGAGAAAAAGACTCCCTAAAACCACAGTAATTAACCCATAATTCTTGTGCACGAAGACCTGAGGAAAACAAGCACCGGTAAGTGTTTCTCAGAGGAGCAGTCAAGGAGGGGGGGATAGGAGTAATGTGTAAATGAGACGCAGACTGGTTATCTCAGATTTGCTAAGTGATTGGGGGGTCTCTGAGTGCTGAGGTTCCGTTATCTTGCAAGAGAAACGGCCAGCGAGGAGACGAATCGAAAAAGAGAGAAAGAGACTCCCCCCAGAGTGACTGGAACAGGGTCTCGGAAGGGATTGAACCCCCAGAGTAACTGAGACAAAGAGTCATGAGAGGGGTGATAATCCTTCAGGAACTGGGATGGGGTTTCCTGACACAAAATGCTGGGAAACAGCTAAAAAGGAGAGCCCCACAAAATTGCTAGTTTGAGGGTGTAAGGCCCAAGAGCATCCAAGGGATTGAACAAAATTGCTGGTTTGAGGGTATAAGACCCAAGATCAACCAGGGGGTTGGACAAAATTGCTGATTTGAGGGCATAAGTACCAAGAGCATCCAGATTTGTCCAACAAAATTTGAAAATTTGCAATACCCATGGGTAAATAATAACCAGTAAAGAAAAGGTGCCTCATTTTTTCTGTTGTCTTCTTGTGAGTAAGGGTGAGTGAAAGAGACATAATAAATAAAAGTGAGTGTGAATGTATGAAAGTATATTGTTGATTTTAGGTTTAACTTTTCTTCTTTTTTGAAAGAGGGTGTTCAGGCTGTTGGAGGGTCGATTAGAGCAGAGTAACAAAAACTAGGAGTTAATAGATAAAATCTTGAGAAATGGGACAGAAAACCAGTAAGCCAGGTTGAAAAAAAAAGAAAAAGGAAGTAAAAGGGTACCAGCAGAG
>VYXF01006306.1:1100990-1136016 GCA_013397295.1 Polioptila caerulea | reverse complement strand
TTTTTCCTTCGGAACCGCCACGCCGAGGTAAGGCGGCGCCCCTCCTCCTCTCGGCCCGGCCATGCCGGCAGCCCCCTCGGCCTGGGGCTGCCGAGCGGGCCCGGGCCCGGCCTGAGCCATGCCCCCGTGGTGCGGAGGGCCGGGGCGGGCCCGGCGTGTGTGAGTGAGCGAGTCCCTGCCGCGGGCTCGGGTCTCGGCGGCTCGCCCGCTCCCGAAGGGGCCCGGGGCTCCGGCAGTCCGGCCGCAGGGCCGTGCTGGGCGGGAGGAACGGCCTGCGCCCTGAGTGCCCCGGCCCCCCTTGCCTTGTGTTCTTCCTGTGCGCCTCTAGCACAGCCGTCGGGAGCGGTCTGTTCGGCAGCTGGTAATTTAGGGAGTTGCTCTTCTCATAGTGCTTTGGCTTGGCTTTGGATGCCTCCCTGTACGGTTCGCCCTGCCGCTCTGAACGCAGGGTGTGAGTCAGATGTGTATCCAGGTTTCTCTCAAAAGTCAGCCCGCGTTTGTGTCCGCGTGGAGCACGCTGATGCCAGAGCCCACATGTTCAGTGTCCAAAATAGATGTTCTGTATATGCTTTAGCAGTTAGATTCAATCTAACTCTTTCTAACAAGAATAACCTTTTGTTTGGTGTATAGTATCTTGGAGTTAAAGGAGAACTTTGTGCATGTGATATACAGCAGACTCTATGCTCCAAGCGTTATGGTTTGGGTTTCTCAGAATAACAGTGAGTCTTTCTTGTTTGTTTTTTTTTTTTTCATTTTCTGTGTCTTTGCCCACAACTGGATTAGCAGAGCCTGTTTATTCTGACCTGCTTGCTGTTGTTGAAGTTGAAGGCTGTTGTGGGACAGACTTCTGCAAACGTGATCAGAATTGATCACTACTGTAGTGTAAACTAAATGGACTGGGGTGCTTACTCAAGGGAGCTTCACTTAACGTGATACAGTTGGAAATACCTCTTAGAAAGGTCAAGAAATAGTTTTGAGAGATGGAGAGAACAGAGCATCTGAATCTGAAGGACATCCATTTAATTCTTGGATTAAATGGCAGTATTGGTTCTTTGGGAGCACATAGGAAAGGGAATAAGATTTCTAAGTTTGTCGTGATAATGTAAATGTTGTGGCAAATTGATGACTTACTTGTGTTATTTCTGCTTCGTTTTGGAGGGGGAGAGATTGTGTTTGTTTTTTGAGTTTTCTTGTAGAGGTTGGTTTTTGGGGTTTTTTTTTTTGTCTTTTGGGGTTTTTTTAATATGCTTGGATTTTTCTAACTTCTACAGTAAAGCTTATGTAGACTTGATGAAGAGTTTTTACTCTTTTGTTTCATGCCTTCTTAATGTAGGTTTCCTGTGATTCAAATGAGCAAGTTAAAATAATATTTGTTAATTCAAAACCATTCTTCTAAATGTTCTGAAAGAAGGGAAACTCTTCTGTCTTGTTGATCTGCACTTTTTAAAACTGCCTATAAAACTTAAGTATTTTTGTTTGGTGGGGGTTTTTGTGTTCTATCTGGCTTTTTTATCTCTTAAAAGAAGTTTAATAGGTGCTAAGTAATAGCAGTATGGTGCTCTGTGTTTTTTTTCATTTATTTATTTTGACAAGCAGAACCAGTCTTCAGGGCTGTTGTTCAAGGAATGATATAGAGGAAGGGGCCTTCTTATTGCTGCTTGAGCATCTTGAGCATGTGAGGTAATTTGCTTGAGAACTTGTTTAAGACCATAAGAAGAAGCTGTTCTTCTGAGCTGGGTCGAAGATGATGTTACCAGGTGTTGGGAGAAAAAGAATTTGATTGTCTGGTCCAAGCAAAAATGTTAGGTGACCAAAAATTAAATTCTGGTGGCTGAAAGCCTGTGTAACATTCCAAAATACCTAATTCCTGCTTTGCACCAGCAGCCTTTCAGGTACTTGCAGTCTTTTCTAGTTGATGTTCTCTTATGCTTTAGCCAAGTGCAGTGCTTCTCTAGTTCGTGAATTAGAGTTCAGACCTGACTTCAGTGGCCTGAGCTCCTCTGCCTTCCTTCTGTGTCCTTCTGGCCTATGCTTGCTCCTGCTGGTGAGAATGCTGCCGTTATTTTGGATTCTTTCTACCTTGAAATAAAGGCCACTTCATTTTATTTGTGTTGGTTTGGCTTGGGGTTTTTTTGTCCTCCTATAGTGCCAAATACCACCATTTGTACCTTAGCTTTCTTCTGTGGGAATGCTGTAACACAAAAAACTTTCACAGAAGAATGATGTACTGGAAAAAGATGAGACACACAAGCACTGACTAGTGAGAGAAGCACATGTTGTGTGTTCAAGTTTACAAGTAGTTAGGTCATGGTGCTGCAGTTTGGTTTGATGACATTTTGGGAGTAAAGGCTGAAAGGCCTTTGAGATGCTATGGGACAGTTAGTGGGGCTTTGTCCTTAACTTCTTGGCCACTCTGCTTCCCAAATTACTGCCTAAAAAATTACTCACACCTAGTTCTGAACTTGCAACCAACTGGGCTTGCCATGATCAATTTTATTGGTAGTTCTAAAAAATGTTCTAATTCAAGATCTAATTGTACCTTTTTTGTAAGGATTTACTTTTGTGTTTGTCTTGTTATTTTAGGAGCTGGCCTCACACATAGAGACGAGATAAGGGAGCAATGAGAGAGTACTGAATAGCTGAAAGATAAAACTCCTTGGTGAAGTCTAAATTGCATTTTGTTTCAGCATTGCTGTTGTACTTAAGCAAAATGTGTTTGTGAAAACTGAACCTTGTTCTAAAAAGGCTCACAAACCAGGGAGCAGGACCAGGAAGATACGACAAATTATTCATCTGATAAATTATTCATCTGATCTTTAATCGATTAAGAACAAAATTTTTAAAACTGCAGACTCATCTGTATACTAGTACCTGAAATTTCATTGGCTGGAGATAACCATGGTTATTGTATTCTCCTTTGTTTTATGCTAATTATAAAGCTTGTTCTCTATTTGGCATGAAATCTCTAAAATGTATAGTTACCCAAAAGAAATATTAAAGCCTTCATTTTCCTAGTGATGACTGATCTGATTCTCTCTGTTCTTTCTCTTCCCCTTCACCTGGAAAAGTAGATCTGGAAGTTGTTTTTCTGTAATTTTCTGACAGGTAGACAGTCTAAAAAAATACAGTAGGTGTTGGTTGGATCCTGTGCAAAAGGATAGCATTTTATTTAGAAAATTAATTCGTGCTTCAGTGTGTTTTGATTGTAAGATAGGATGAAGCTGTGCTGTTAATGTGAACGAATGGTTCTGTGTCTCTGCTTATCACTTAAGAATGAAAGAGACCAACACTGGTTGAAGTTTCTGGTCAGAGATAACTAACTGAACGTGTAACCTGCTTTGAGAAGGTCTTCATACAGATTTGTTAGCATCTTAGTGCTTCCTCTGGCATTTGTTCTCTCATTTCAGTTGCATGGGGAGAATAATTAGGCAGAACGAATTTGATGATCTGACTGAGAAAAGTTTAAATTTCCAAGTGGTGTAGTAAGATCTGACAGCTCGGCAGCGGCTGAACAAATGCTGGAGTTAGTGTAGGGAGGCAATGGGGGTTACAGAGCTGTGGAAAGAAAGGGGGAAATGGGCTCCCTCTGTGTGTTCAGTGGCAGTGAGCTTGGACTCTGTCTTGCCCAGCTGGGTTGTTCGTGATGAATGATGTTTGTGGGAACGTGAATGATGGCATCGGGAAGAAATTGAAATAGGAGTGTGTGTGTTTCATTTTGAAATAGAATTACTGCTAATAGTCTTATTTTGTAATAGCTCAACAGGTGGACTTAATTTTGGAACTCTGGGCTCTTCCACTGCTACAACAACTACATCGGCTCCTTCATTGGGCTTTGGGAGTGGACTTTTTGGATCAAAATCAACCACTGGCTTTACACTAGGAAGCACCAGTACAGGTAGAAAAGAATTCTTGTACTGCAGATTTTGGATTCAGCAGTGAAGCTATAAATTATATGTACTCAAAAAACTGGATCATACTAAAATGTGTTTACTCTTTAGCAGTCATTCTGTAGCTCAGAATATTACTTACACAGTATTATAAAACCCTTTCATTGAGTAGTTTGAATGATCATTCATTGAGAATTAAATGGTACTAGTGCAGTAGAAACACAACTTCAATTACCAGAAAACTTCCTGGGCTGTGTGTAAATTGTTCTGTAGTTTAAATCCTGGTGTATTTTAGAAATCTTAACTCTTCATCCAAGATGCTCAAAATTGACTTAAGATTGAGATGTATTTAGATTTAAAAGAATTTTAAAACTTTGTGAATTTTTTTGCATTTATAATGCAGTACTTCTGTAATTCTACAGTAGTGAACATTTCTGAGTTTATTACTTGGAGATATTTGATGCAGTATGCCTGAAGGAATTTAATATTTTATAATTCAGCCTATGAACACACAGTTTCTCATAGGAGTAGCGGAGTACAAAAGAATAAAACTTTTCTGACTGGTGGGTTTTTTTCAGCCATCAAGCAGATGTAAAAATAAATTTTGCTTTGCAGCAATATTGCTCGATAAAATAGTCTGTATCTTCTTGTATGCTTATATGATTAGATGGAGAAAGTTTTAAGGACCAATGTACTAAAAATAAAATCAGCAATAGACTGAAAACTTGTATTACTGTGGTTGGGTTTATTGGGGCAATTTTATTTCATTAATTCTTTTGATGATTTAATCAGATAGTTTTTAAAATATCAAATTTCCAACACCCTGTCCAGAACAGTCTCTTTAAATTACCAGTGGGGCAGAAACCCTAAAACAAGACATGAAATTTTATAAGGACTTTAGACTCTATAATCCTCTTCATTATGTAAATCTGCTGGTTTGCATGCTGATGTTATGTACTACCATGTGGCTGAAAAAAAATACATGATAGAATTACTAGTTTTCATTGTTTTACCTTACTTTATTTGAAATTTCAGATAATGTACTGCTGTGTTAAAATCAGCTTCACTGTTAGCAGCTTCTTACAAAGAGAAGTTATGTTTTTTGACATCATTTATGCTTTAATTTTTGCTGATGATGTTTATCAATACTGTTTTCTGTTAATGTTTTATTTTTCAATACGCTATAGAAAAAAAGCTTGTGTAATAGTTGTGTCATAATGTTGCATTATTTCAGGATTTTATTTCATGTTTTTTGCTGTCACAGCTTCTCTGTGGTCTTCTGTTACTGTTCTTACTCTGCTTATTTGTTCTCATTCTTAAAGCAGGAACAGCAACAACTATTGCTACAGGACTGACATTAGGTAAGGACCTAATTTGGATTTTAATATTACGCAGACAAAAAAACCCCAAGAGATAGATCTTCCATGTAATGTATAGCGCTAGTGATTGTATGTGAGCTTTTTCCCCATTACTAATTGCTGTTTGCTTTGCAAGCCAAATGTTAAGGCTGCAAATGAGAATGGAGCCCTGAAGTTCGGGGCACTGTTACTTGTTCAAGGATTATTCAATTCTTGTACAACAGTGACAGTCAAAAGTTGGGCTTTGTATTTATGTTCCCCTAAAGAGTTTCATACTTCAGCAGAGGGGAGATATGTTATCAAAGAATTATTCATACAGAATTTCTTGGTCTGGTGAACCCTGTGTGAACATGTCTGTCTGGTAATTATCTCTTTTAGAAGAGTAAAGAGCATTGAACTGCGAAGAGACTTTGAGAATATTTTTTGTTTCTCTGATCCATCTGTGGTGACTATTTTGCAGTTGTTATTGAAATTACAGGAGTATGTGGGTTGTTGTTGGCTTGGTTTTGATTTTTTTTTTTTTTTTTCTTTTTAAACAGCAGCTGAGGTCTGAGGCGTATCTCAGACTGAGTTTGAGTATCACAAATGTTTGGGGTGGAGGTGCTACAAGACACACAACAATCAAAGAACTTAGGAAGCCATACTATGAATAAATAGGAAAAAATAGCATTGAATAAAGAAGCAAGTCAAAGGGGTGAAAGGGAGGAGCAGCAGCTAACCCAGAGGAGACTGTGTGATGCATAATCATACGTGGAAATTAATACTATGCAGATGAACTTCAATTCTTTACACTAGCTGGATGAAATGATGTCATCCAAAACAGTTACTGAGAATACAAAGTATGTGTTTGCTCTTGTGGTTTGTGTATGTATGTGCACACTCCTTTACTTTGGAATAGGGATTCTAGAATGTGAAATGTGTTCTTACCATGAAAACTGCAGGAAGCAGAAATTATTTGTTTACTTCAAAAATGTTTAAAAGCAAACTTTGAGGGAGTAACATCTCAACATATTTTTCTTGTTTACAAATTGAAAGGATACGTGCATTCATTTTGGTGTGCGCGTCTAATTGAGAATTTGTAGTCTATTTTGAGCAATATTGTTTATAGCTTCATTTGCCAATGTTTGTGACATCTACTAGATGCTTTTGGTGGAAGTTGGGTTTTTTTAATACAGTTTTAAGATTGATAGTAGCTGTAATTGCCAGTCCAGAATCAAAGCCCACTGGATCCCTAGGAATTCTGGAGCAAAAATGCCTGTGCAATTGGTGTAAATCACTGAAATTAATTTGTAAGTTCTGTGGTAATATTTTACTTGATGCAAGTGATCTTTTGTGCTGTGTCACTCATGATGGTTAAATGAGATGCAGAAGAGGTGGTGAATCTAGCTTTCATTCTCAAACAGAATGTTCCAAGAGTGATAATTGGGTTTGGATTTCTTCTAGGCACACCTGCCACCACATCAGCAGCTACCACAGGCTTTAGTTTAGGTTTCAACAAACCTGCAGGTTCAGCCGCACCATTTGCTTTGCCTGTTACTTCTACCTCAGCGAGTGGCCTGTCATTGTCATCTGCTCTTACATCAACTCCTGCAGCAGGTAGGAAAATGTTTAGGGGTTTGGAGCTGTTTTTTGTTTGCTTGTTAACAATCAAACTTTCTTATATAACAGTTCTACATCTGTTTTTCTATTATTTCTGTAATCTTGTGGTATGTTAATGAAGGGGTTCATTGGATTTCTTGAGTTCTAAATTTGGGTACCCTAATACAGCTAGAATTATGGTCAGAGAACCTAGTGATATAGACAGCATATAGTCAAAGTCATTAGAAGTGTAGAAAGAGCTGATTTGTTATGGAAAATTATTTTTCTTATTGTTAACCTCACGGAAGATTGAAAGCTTCCTACTTGTGCAGCTGCCTATTGCAGATGGTCTGAAAGGGTTAACTAGTGGTGGAAATAATTTTTTAAAACGTTTTAAACTACTTTCCATATTGTTATATGCCTGCCATCATATTTAATTCAGCTGAACTGCACCATCTGTGATGGTAATTGAGACTCTTATTTTTATTAACTTTCGAAGTTGCATTTGAGCTCAGCTCTCTGTGCCCTCTATTAACTGTCCCTTTATGCCTCTGGTCTTTCTCTACTCAGTTCTTCCCTTTATTACTAAAAGTTGGGATGCTTAATTCCAGAAGGCATTTCCACCATGGAAATGTTACTGTATCGTGTGTCTTGTGTAAATGTTTCAATGTTAAACATAAAACATTGAAACTTCAGCATTTTAATATAAAAATCGGTATCACTTACTAGTTCAGTTATGCTGTAAAATCAATTCTGTGCTAGGTTCTAGAATCTGTAGTGTTGTGGGTGACTACCAAAATTTTTGTAGAGTTGCAGGTAAATATAGATAAGGATTAAATAGATTAGGATTGAGGTTGTAAAACAAAATAACATGTAATTCAAAAGGCTATGGCTGCGTGTGAAAAGTCTCCAGGAAATAAAAACGCTTATTACCCAATTATGATAAAGATACTGTTCAGATCTCTGTTATTTCAGATTGTCTATGGATGTATTTGAAGGCAGTCCCTGCATGAAGCTTGTTTCCTTTCTCTGCAGGAACTACTGGCTTTACATTAAATTTGGGTGGCACAACTGCTCCGACTACCACTGCTTCCACAGGCCTTTCCTTAGGAGGAGCCTTAGCAGGCTTAGGAGGTTCACTCTTCCAGAATACAAGCACAGCAGCAACAGGTGAAAGTTATTTTAGTTTTTTCCTTCTGTCTCAAAACAGTGAATTTCATGTGTTATTGTATAATGTACGATTTAGTTTATACAAAGTGCTAACACTGTGGAAGTGTAGTTTTTAACAGTGTTACGGTTAAGAACAGTGTTGTTATCCATGGGCAACAAAAATGAAACTGAAATAATTGGCTTCTTTCTTATTCTTAAATTCATTTTTACTTAACACTTTTAAAAAAATGAAAATACAAGGATATCTTTGTCATTCCCATAATTGGCTCAAAGAAGTTGGTCATATGTGGGGAGAGGGCAGTGATGCGTGACTATCTGTGGAGAAATGGAAAGCTCCTTATTTTTGGTGAGTTTTGGTCTGAATAAAATCTGTCATTGCCAGTGATTTCACAGCTTCCTTTTTCAGCACTAGAGGAAGAATTTGTGCTGTGTTGTAGTCTTGGTAACACTGCAAAATGCAAAAATGCTGTTTGGATTTCTTGTAGGACTTGGGCAGAATGCTTTGGGTTTGTCTCTGGGGACAACTGCAGCTCCTTCAACTACTGCCAGTGAAGGTCTTGGTGGCATTGATTTTAGTAGTTCTTCAGACAAAAAGAGTAAGTTTGTTTTAAAACTTTTTTTTTTTAATTGAGAGAATTAACAACACTGCAGCAAAGGCTGTTGGGTTAGGAGTGTTGAATTGAAGTTGACAACTTCAGCTTCTTCCTTCTTTCAAAGGCATTTCAGTTGATTTCATTCTTAGATATTGTGCTTGTACAGAAGAACAAGATTGCATTTGCAAATACAATGTAATATTAATTAATTTATTTAAAAAAATAAGTGTAACCTCGAGAACCAGGGTCTAAATCCTTGAGCTTTTGGGGACTGAAGACTCAGGGCTGCTTGCTGAGATGCCATCACAAGTTTCTGTTCTATGTCAGATTGTCACTAGAGGGGGGAGCTGAGCTAAGTTTCAGTAGTGTGGTGCAAGTATGAAGAGCACTGCTTTGAAACTACTGTTGTCCAGCTGTAACAGACCTTACACCTGTTTTTTTTCTTTTGAAAGCCTGCACAACTGAAGTGTCCTAATTTTAGATGTTACTCTTCAAAACTGTTTCTGGTGGTGTGTAGTTCTATATGATATGTTCTCTCAGGTTGTTAAAGTCACTTGTAAAAACTTTACTTCTGTGGTACCTTTAAAGGACTTAAGTACGGGAATACTGAGCACTGATGTATGGATGCTTGTTAAACAATTTGCCTTGCTTTTACTGGTGAATCTGTTAATTTAATCACTTGATTTCATTCAGGACTGACATTTTGAATTGGGTAGGTCAGTAGCTAAAAGGGAAGAAATATATAAGCTCTGTGAAACCAGTTTTAGAGAGTAGCATAATTTTTGGAGAGAGAGTTCCTACTTGTGAAGAGAAGACATATTGACTGGCAAAACTGGACTGCTCTGCACAATGTTGATTGTTTAGGGAATTTATTACTGAAACTTGGAGTGATGAAAAGGCTCTGATACTTAGGGTATTTCCATTACTATAATGTTAGGTTATCACAATACTTCCATAACACACAAATATCATAAAATATGGACCAGAGAACCACAGAGTCAAAATCGACTTTTGTAGTAGTGTTGTTTTGTTCACCTCTTAGGGTGGAAACTTAAATGAGTAACTTGAATTCCCCTATATGTTGTGTAGTGGAACTGGATGTGTTGGACTGTTGCTGTCAGAATGAGCAGAGATCCCTTAGCTAAGCAGTGGGAAATGTGAAAGGAGTTCCTGAGATTTTAGTTTCTGAGTTCCTGAAATTTCCTGAGATTTTAATTCAGAAGTGTTTGCCTTAATGGCTAGTGCTTGCTTAAGCAGCCCTCATAAATATCTCTACCTTTGTGCTGCTACTTAGCTGTTTGTACTACTACATGAGGAGCTGCATTAAGGTTCAGTGACTCCAAGCATTAAGAGGGGTGACTCCATAGTTTTGAAGGTTTTATTTCCCTTTTCCTCATGAAGAAAAAGAAGGAGCTGATATGACTATGAAAGAAAAGTGCCCTAGGAATCCCAAGACAGATAGGGACTAGCCTGTGTTCTCTCTCTGGAACTGGTTATAAAAGTTTTAGCTTCTGACCATCTAGTATTTCTTTAAAATATGGCTGCAGGTAATAAAAACCTGTTCTAATACATATTTTCTTCTTGTATTGCTAAGAGAATGTTAAGAAATATAAAATCTGAAGAACTCATTTGCCTAGAAAGTAGCAAAATCTGATGTCAAATTTGTGTCTTTTAAGTATTGTGATGTACAGCAACTTCAACAGAAAACGTGTCTGGAGCACAAAAGCAAAGTGTATGTAGCTTTCTGCCTATTTTTTAGATTATCAGCAGACAATGAAGTCCTAAATTCTGGTGTTTGTCCCTCATGCTTTTTTTCCCCTCATTTTGTATAGATTTTTTTCCCTGTTAGCAGAAGGTGTAGGGAATGGTCATGGGTGCAGTCTGTCTAAAGTACTAGGTGACAGAGTCTGCCAACAGTTTAAATAGATGTTGCTTCTAAAAGTAGTAGCTTCTGCTGGCAGGAGCACTGACTTGTGCAGCTTCAGACATCTGTGGTACTAGCATTAGCTGTGTAGCTGCTTTCTGCCTTTCTGGGACTGACAGGATGTGAATTGGATTCATCTGAAGAAGATGAAGCCTTTTTCTTGGGCTGAGTGAGTGCTCTTCCTAGCAGACTGCTGTGGGATGGAATGCAATTACTGCCGCAGCCATAACTAGAAATAGTTGTGCCCTGTGTTAGGCATGATGCTGTTTTCAGCTCTGTTCTGTCGCTCTGAGGCATTTGGTATCTTGATCCAAAGATGTGTAGTTTAGAATGTGTGGGTGGCAGGTAAGCAGTAACATTTTCAGTTCTGTAAAATCTCACTCATTTCTGGATTTAATGCAATAGTAGAATTCTTTGAGGAAGCTCAGTGGGCAAATGTTCATTGCCTTTGTATCCAAGAGGAGAGTGCCATTGCTGAATTTAAACACTTGAATGTTTTGTGGGTGCAGGTGAAAATGAGTTGAGGTTGCATAAGCAGAAACAGTTTTCTTATGCAACTGTAGTTGTTCATGTATTTGTAGTGACTTGTATAGTGAGACAAGAGGCTGTTGCTCGAGTGCCAAGAAGTGAGCGCCTCAACTGTTGAACCATTGTTCCTGAAATGATAGTTATCTCTGAAGGGGTTGTAAATTAAACCCCACTTTCTGTTATGGCTAGCCTAGTCTGTCCCGTTTACTGTGAGAAACCAAGTAGATTGTAGTCATTAGTTCTTCCTTAAAAGTCTCATTAAGATTGTTTTGTTTGTTCTTCAAAGCTTTATTTATGACCTACAGTTTTTATTTTCTAGGTGACAAAACAGGAACAAGACCAGAGTAAGTGTCAGATTTTCTTTACATTCCATGTTTTAATAGAAAACAGCTAAACAAGTATTTTAGCTTTTCTGCTGGTTTGATATTGAAAAAGGATCTGCATAACCAACATTTGTGATGTAGGTAATTTAGTAATGTGTAGTCATGATTTTAAGCACTGCAATTCTTCCTTCAAACGCAATACCTACAGCTTATCTGGCATCTGCTATAGACTGCAAAGTGATTTCTGAAAACTTGTACAGTACTTACACCACAGGCTTGAACCCTCGCATAGGACCTGTGTGCATTATTCCAAATTACTCCTAGTTGCAACATTCATGCAATGGGTGCAAAACTGTAATCACTCACCTGAATGTTTTAATGATATTTACTAGTCATGCAAAAACGTCTGGCAGTATTGAAGGATCACCTAAACATTCATTCTCTTGTAGAGACAGCAAAGCACTGAAGGATGAAAATCTACCTCCAGTAATATGTCAAGATGTAGAAAATCTACAGTGAGTAGTGTTTTTTATTTATGATAGTTGTTCAGCTAAAATGTTGTATACTGTTGATGCTCTGTCACAAGAACATGTTCCTACAGGCTGCACAGAGTTATTAGATCAAGGCCTCTCAGCAGGTGAGCTTTGGGAACAGAATGGATGGATAGTTCTGGTAGCTGAAGTCTTAGCATGTATTTTTTCAGTCTCACTTTTTCATGCATTTATGCAAATGAGTCTGCCCAACAATATGCTGTTACCCATCTCTCTCTTGGAGTATTAAGCCTGTTGCACATACATGGTGAATATTGAACCTTATAGTGTTGCATGTGCATCATGGATCTTCTATGGAATAGAGAATTACACGAGTCTTCCCTCGGGCAAGAAGGAAATGGTTTGTAACTGAGCTACATGCATTGTATTTGTGACTTCAAAGTGGTAATTTTTTTATATAGATGCTTATATATTACTGCATATCTAAAACATTCTATTTATCTTAGTTTGTGAGGGTTAGCATAACATTTTTAAACACTTGCTATTTAAAGTTGAAGAGTTTGGGGGAGGGGGATTGCTTTTGTTTTGCTTTCGTTATTTACATTATTTGCATACTGGGAGTTAAGATAGTACTATGCCGTATAGTACATACATACTGTTCAGCACTTGGTTTTGGAAAAATAAATTTAATAGCTATTGAAGTAATGTAACCAAGAGATAAACACTTGGGTACTTCAGGTTCATTATATTATGTTTCTTTCCTCCTCACCCCCATTTTTTTACCTTCCCCAGGAAATTTGTGAAAGAACAAAAACAAGTTCAGGAAGAAATTAGTAGAATGTCCTCTAAAGCAATGCTTAAAGTACAAGAAGACATTAAAGCTTTGAAACAGCTTCTCTCTGTAGTTGCCAGTGGGTTACAGAGAAACATTCTTAATATTGACAAGCTGAAAGTTGAAACTGCACAGGTATATTTGAATATAACCTTTTGTTATGTAGAGTTTGTATGTTGATTATTTCATATAGACAGCTAGCCTTCTTTATCAGTCAAGTTAACATGTATTCCAGCCAAACAGTTGTATACAGAATGAAAAATTGAATCACTTCTGATCTCTTTGAAGTTACTTGGGGAAACTGAAATCTGTGATGTCAGTATTTTCAGATAAGTACCACAGCAGTAAAATGACTTCTGTTCAGGACAGCGTTCCTACATAGCAAAGGCATTAGGAGGGAATGCATGTCCTCTTTAGTTCAGTTTCAGTAATATGTTCAGCTGCTAGTGAAGACACATTTGTAACAACATGATGGACTCTGGAGCAGCAAAAATAAAAAGACGTGTTCTGCTGGTGGCTTTGGAGGAAAAAAATACCAAATTACCCCATAATGTTTTGGGGACCAAAATTTCTTGATTAGCACTAGTATTCATTTAGGGAACTTGAGCCACATCTCTGTCCACCAGTCTGTGTCTGAACTGTGCAAACAGTTTGAGCTCAAGTTTTGATGCAGATGCATTTCAAATTCTATACCACCTTTTATTTCATCTAGCATGTCAAGGCTGCTTGCTATATAAATAAATGATAATTTATTCTCAAGTCAAAAATTTGATGGTTTTCTTTATTTTGCTCTATAGTTGCGCCTTGTCAACAGTTTTCTGTGAAAACAAAAGCTTGTTAATGATATTCTTGTATTTCTATACCTGATGCAGATGAGTATAATCACAGAACCAGGCACTGAGAAATTCCTAATGGTTAAGTTACTAGGAAGTATTAAGCAGAAGTGTATGCTGTAATTATCATACATAACATTATGATTTCCATAGAGAGGCATTAGTCAAAATAATCTTTTTTCCCCCCTCTTTTTTTCTCTTTTAGGTGTATACTTGACTGTTGCTTTTTTCCCTTTACCCCTCAATAATTATAATATTTTTGAAGTACAATAGAAAAATTATCTCTTGACAGTTTAGTGCAGTATTTTCTCAACTTCTGAGCACTTAAAGTTCTTTCAGTATATGCTGTCTTTTGTTCTGTCCCCATACTTCTCTTGGTATTTGCAGTTGTTCAACTTCCTGATAGTCAGTTCTTTGGAGAAATTCTGATCAAATTCTATCACAGCATTAAATACATGAAGAAAATGTTTTATGTGAGTGAAGAGTAGAGTCCTAGCATTTTTATTTTTGAACACTTCATGCAGAATCTTATATTTTAATCATTTTCTCTGTTTATTTAGGAGCTAAAGAATGCAGAAATAGCATTGAGAACACAGAAAACTCCTCCTGGTCTTCAGCATGAAAATACAGCCCCAGCAGAGTAAGTTACTGTTATTCATAAAAAACAGTCAATAGGACAACTTAGAGGAGAGGAAAATTGAGGAGACCTTATTGCAGCCTTCCAGTACTTAACAGGGGCTTGTACAAAAGGCAGGGACAGAGTTTCTACTAGGGCCTATTATGATGGGACAATGATTTTAAAATAAAGAGGGCAGATTCAAGCTAGATACAAGGAAGAAACTTTTTCCGTGCGGGTGGTAAAAGTGGAAAAAGTTGCCCAGAAACATGTTGTGTGCCCCATCCCTGTACACATTCAAGGTCAGGATGTCCCTGCTTATGGCAGGTGATTTGGAAGGGACCTTTCAAGGTCATCTCATCCAACCTGTTTGAAGATTCTATGAACTTCATAATACAATTTTTTTCTCCTTCTCGTAACATTTATGTGGAGTTCTTCATAGAACCAGTGTGTTTGGTTTCTTCACTTAAATTATCTTTATGCCTTTGACATGAAAAATAGCTTCACTCTTGTTCCAGTTGTAGAGTGATGTCAAGAATGTCATCAACCTAACTGCAATTACTTGCATGAAAATTGGCAGCTAATAGAGGTCAGGTAAAAAAATTCAGACAAATTAGTTAAGTTTAATCATACAATTTCACTGTATTACTCATCTAGCTACTTCCGAATCTTGGTTGAACAGTTCGAAGTACAGCTGCAGCAGTACAGGCAACAAATTGAAGAACTGGAAAATCATCTTGCTACACAAGCCAATAATTCACACATAACTCCACAAGGTAAATGTTTCAGTTCTAATCTTTGGTACATGCAGAATTTATCAAATTTGTAACAAAAGCTTCATAATTAATATTTCTCCTCTTTTGTTATTGTTGGGTTTTTTCATTTAATGTACTGAACAAGTTAGTGTTCAGATAAATTCTGTAGTAGTTCTATGTAAAGATTTGGAATTAAAGGTTTCATTCATAAGAGTTCTTGAGCTATTTAACATGGATCCATTTCCTGAGTTGTGATTTTTAAGCCTGGTTTGTTTTTACATCTGCATCTCCTTCCCTCCTGCATCTAGCTGATGTCTGGCACCTTCTGTCTTGCACTGGGCCTTCTCACCAGACAGATACGGGTGCCTGCTCTGTCACCACCAGATCAAAATGAGAACTTCTCCTTGGTTTGGAGTCTGTTGGTATTGCCTTCAGCTCTGACCAACTGAGAAAATTTTATCTTGTTTGCTGCCACATCAGTCTTGAAAAAATCTCTCCGGTCAAAGAATGCTGACCTCATGATTTCTGGTTGGTTACCATTCCTGTGGTCATAGATAGTATTATATCTTCTTGGTTGTTTTAGGTATGGATCCTGCAATAAGCAGTGAATTTAAGTGCTTGTCTTTTTGTGCTAAATGGTACTTGAACATCTTGCCATCACAGGATGATGCACAGACTTTTGGACCTTATGTGTCAAAAAGCAAGAGGACTGACTAGACCTAGCTTCCTTAGTGAAAGATCTGCTGAATCTTGAAGGTCCTCTATCTTTGTGTGACCCTCTTGTCTGTCAAGAGTATGAGATGGATGCCTTCACAGATTTTCCTAAGTTTCTGCTGTAATCAAAAGGTTCCTTGCTTTTGTAGGCAAGGCTCAATCTGTTGTGCTAGTATGAGCGATACCTGGTGATCTAGTCAACACTCTATTGCATATGTAGCCTTTACCCTACAGAAGAAACTTCTTTTGCCATGCAGGTTTCCAAGACTCTGAATGTCCTGAAAATTTTGAAATATCTGATAGTCAATGTCAATAAATTGCCTCCAGATTAGCTGGAAACTTGCGACCAGTCTTCCTAGATACTACTGCCTCCACAACCCTGTGGGCTGGCATGAGATTGATTCCACAGCTTTTCTCTTTTTCAAGGGAGAGATTCCCCTGTGGAGAGACAAACATTTTCAGTTGAAGAATCATTGCTATACCTATGCATCCTCAAGAACTTGATAGCTGCTATATGCTTTTCATCTGTATATATTTGCATTCAAGCTGTATGCCTCGTTCAGAGGAAATTCAGAAGCTGATCTTTTCACAGTGAAAGAACCACTTCAGCACTTTTGTCCTTCGGTTTGGTACATTGTTTCAGTGCTTCTATGAGAACAGCATTTTTTTTTTGTGAGCAAATGCCTCATTCTGCCAAAACCATTGAGATTTTTCCCTCTGGTGCTACGGTTCTGCCTTTGTGTTGGGTCAGTGCCCTGAAAATACTTTTATATCTGTGTGGGAAATAGGATATCCTGAATATAAGGCAAGAAGCTCCCTGTTGTATTTTCTCTGATTATGATATGCTTGTGGGTAGAGCCAGATTAAGAGATCCTGTGATGCTTGTTAATTATGTCTTTAGAATGTAAATAAAGCTTCCATTCTACTGCCATCTCTGACAAAATCAGCTGAACACTTAACTATGTTTTAAGTCTGAAAGAGTGGAAAATATATACAAACGCAAGCAAGTCTGATTTAACTGTATCTAGGTAAAAGCCAGTGAGGTAAAAAATGTTCCTATGTAATTAGGTACAATTAGTTGAAATATTACTTTTTGGCTTTGTTAAGTAATAGAATCATAGGAAACTCTTTACTATGTATATAAAAATAAATCTGAGAAAGCAATACCTTTCAAAATAAAGTTTGAAGGCCTGTCAGAATTGGATTATTTGTGGCACCCAATTGTTGGGTCAAATCTTCTATTTCATGCAATTGTTTTGTGTTTTACGTGCCGTATGTATTTTACGTGAGCTTCTTACTTTGGTATAAACACTAAATCTTCTTACAATGAGATTGTTACTTACCAGTATTTTATATGCATCTTACAGATTTGTCTATGGCTATGCAGAAAATCTATCAAACATTTGTAGCTTTAGCTGCACAA
The DNA here is from genome assembly GCA_013397295.1 of Polioptila caerulea. Taxonomy (NCBI): domain Eukaryota; kingdom Metazoa; phylum Chordata; class Aves; order Passeriformes; family Certhiidae; genus Polioptila; species Polioptila caerulea. The sequence goes on along the minus strand of VYXF01006306.1, from coordinate 1,118,991 downwards.
CTTCAGTCAATACATGAAAATGTAAAGGTATGTTTTGATGTGTTCCTGTGTATTTCCTGTATGACTGTAAAGTCATCTTCAGGTTTTTGTTTGTTTGTTTGGGGTTTTTTTGTGGTTTTTTTTGTTTTGTTTTTTTTTTTTTTTGTCCTTCTGTTAAATTGACTGCTTTTAAAAATTTTCAAACTGTCCTGGAGAAGTGCTTTGATTTAAAAAGTAGCTCTTATTCTCTTATTCACCTGAAGTTGCATTTTAAATATTTGGAGACAGCAGCTGACCACAGTTGTTTGAGTTACAAATTGCTTTTCCTCTAACTCCTTTCCTTCTAGTTGTTGATCAGTTTTTGAAATGTCTGTTTTCAAGCTCATGCTTGTATATTTTAATTTTTGCCCAAAGACCTCTTGATCTCAAGCAAAGGTGATCTAAATCTGTTCTTGCTCAAATAGGTAACAGGGAAAAAAAAAAAAAAGAATTTCCATGTGGGAGATTTTTCAGTATATCAAAATATGAAAGAATGTTGGTTAAAGTTGTGTTCTGTGAGTTTGTTGTTTTTAAACCTGGCTTTCATGGTAAGTAGTATTTGTAGAAAGAAAAAGAAAAGACTACATATCAAAGCTTAGGTACCCAAGGTCCTAATTAGGCCTGTTTTTTCCATCATAGACTATGGCTCTTTCCATTTCCATTTTCCCATTTACAGTTCTGTATATGTTGACAAAATGTCACTGTCCTCCAATCCATGATTTTTCTTGAAAACATCAGAATCCTTCTTGGCTACAAAAAAACAAACCAACTTGAAGAGGAGTACAAGTGTTTGAAATTGTTTCTGCTAAGTTACTTCCTTAATGGAAATAGCTCTGTTAAATCTTCTGCTGGTTTCCTTCTCTAAGCTTCTTCTGCACAGCATTGCTGGTTCTCTAAACATCTGAAATTTTTTACTTTATTCCTGAATAAAGTTCAGGAATACTGAGGATCTTGTATGGTCTTGATTCCTTGCATTGCATTGCTTCTGTCAGCATAGATACTCACTGGTTTACAAATACCTGCTGTCAGATATTTGTGCTGCTCTTAGTTAATCCGTTTTGCTGCCAGGTATAGATTGTATCAGCTCCTCCATATTTTCATCAGAATTACCCAAAAGGTTTCCCAAATGTTTTCAGGCCTCATGGCTTTTGAGATCTAAGGGTAGCCTGAATTTGTGCAGTGGTCTTTGTGATGATACATTTTTGTTGCTCTTAAGTATGAGCAGCTGGATTAGTATGCAGGTATAAGCCATAGCATCTTCAGTACCTTGTCAGTGTGACCAAATAGGAAAGACCTTTCTTCAGTTTGGAGTAGAATTATATTGCCCAAAATGAAGGAAGCGGTTTGAGAATTTTTCTTCTGGGAGATTTTTTTGAGATTTAATCTAGTGGATGCATATGGATGCTGATATTTTGGAAGGCATTATATAAATAAAGCCTCAAAAAACAGAATGATGAGTGTACTGCTCAAGTGAATCTGTCATTATAACCATCTGTTTTAGTTTATCAGCTACAGGATGCTAGAAGAGGAGAGCAGTTTTGAAACTGTGGACTCTGCCTAATCTGATGGTTGTGATATAGTTTGTGCACAGCAGAGCTGTGATCACAGTTCATTTCTTTGCTTGATGAAAAGTAAAAGTGTGCTTGGGCACAATTCAAGTAGGTAATGTTGTTAAATCGTACAGCATAGCATAGCCTTAAGAATTGCTTTATGATTTCTAATGGCTTTTGTCAACTCTTAGGGCAGTCAGTATGGCATTGTATTAAATCCCATCAGGATTCTACAAATGTCTTTTCTCTCCAAAGAGAACACTTCTGATGTGATAATGAGGGTATTTTTAATGTGGTTCTTGCTATTGCTGGTAGATCTGGGATTACAGCTGTTCAAATCTTGAGTAAGAATTTTTGGACTGCAAACTCCTCTTTGAGGAAACAAGCATATGCTTAGCCAGAAACACAGGACCATAGTATGCCTTCCAGAAACTGGAAACTGTTGTCCTTTAATAAATCTATGTCATTTAAAGATTTTCTGTTATAAGATGGAAATAATTATCAGTTATCTAGTTCAAGCTTTTAATTCTTATTTTTCTTATGCAAGATATCCATAGATTCCTCATCTGTGACAAACAGAAATTGCTCATGAGGAACAAGCCAAGCTGGGCTATTGCCACAGAAGGTGGTGGAGTTTTGGGGAGGGGGGGAAGGGGAAGAGACAAGGGAAGGTGTGGCATCATGACACAACAGATTTGGGCTACTTGTTACCCTAAGGCAGAATGATCTGTTACATTTGGACTGTGTTACATTGCTCATGAAATGAACCAGAAACAAGAGTGAATTATAAAATTTGGGTAGCTTCTTCAGCTTTGTGGTAAGGAGAAATGCAAGAGTGAAAGGAAGGAAACAAATGCAGGTGAAGGTGATAGGGGAGCAAAAGCAGACTCCATGGAGGAAAGGTAGCACTGAAGAAAAGTGTGTTATTTTATAAGCTAGTAATGTGGCTTTATTTTTCCTCTTGGATCAGCTAAGTACGATGATAAAAATTGAATTGTGGTGATTTGCTCCAACATTGAAAGACTTAGGCTCACCTACTGAATGGTATCAGTTTTGCTCAACAGTTTTGCAGAATTTAAATATGGAACCTGTTCTGGCTGTAGCTCTTGCAAACCAGTTCTTTCATAGCCTGACAAGGTTTTTTGGGTTTTGGAGGGAGTTTGTCATTTGTTTTGGTGGTGATGTTTGTTTGTTTGGTTTTTTGTGGGTTTTTCTTTGTTCTTTTAGGAAATGTTATTTGTAACTCGGTGTCTCTTTCCTTATTAAGTTAAGGGTTTATGTCTAATACCTGGAACTAAAATGGCTTCCTCCCATCCCCTTCAGATGCTCAAAGACCAATACCTTGGCTACAGGAAAAGCTTTCTGGGAGATGCCATGGATGTGTTTGAGGCAAGACGAACAGAAGCTAAGAAGTGGCAAAGCGCGCCACGCGTTACCACTGGACCAACCCCTTTCAGCAACATACCAAATGCAGCAGCCGTTGCAATGGCTGCAACACTTACTCAGCAGCAGCAGCCTGCTACAGGTCTGAGTGCATTCAAGTTATAGATTATTAGTGTTACGACAGTAGTAAATTCGTGTAACGTTTTCTATGAGGTCTTCCTTTGTGTTAAGACTAAAAATCTAAACATTGTGATGAGCGAAGTTGCTGATACATAGCCAGTAGAAAAATGCAGGGTAGACTTAGCAATAATTATACTACAGATACTTAATCTTGTGAATTTACTTGTATTAGTGATACTTACTGTATTGTTCTAACTTGCCCCTTGGAATGTGAGTCTTCACTCTTAAGTAACATCTCTGAATACACATAGTATAGCCTCTTCCCAAAAATTGTATCATTACAGTAAATTATTTTAAATTGGAGAGAATACCTAAATGCATACTATCTTTTCCTTATGTGAAATTAATAATGCATTTTTATATTGCACTTTGGAACTGTAAAATGAAAAATGCTGTAGAACAGGAAAGATAGTGAAGCAAATCTCTGTAGAATAGGAAATGAAATGCCTGGCTTATTTTGTAGCCAGCTCCTTTGTCAGTATGACCTTGGAGCATTTTGCTGGCCATTCTGCTGTTGTGAATAATTAGTAGAGAAAGTAGAGTGGGTCAGTGGTTCTGTCTGTGCATGTGAATAAGAGGAAGACCAAAACAGAGGAAATGCATAACCCACTGCAAACAAAGAATGGATTCATATGGCAAAGGAAATAATTTAAGGCACCTTAATTGACATTGTTATATTAACCAACCCTCTCTGAGGGGGATTTCAGAATACAGACAATTGAATTTATAGGTCATCAGGGAACAGAAATAAGATTAATTCCATTTAATTTTACTTGAACAGGGATATATATCTATATCAGCAGTGGTATTTTGAATGACGCTAATTAGAGACGTATGCAGCAACCATGTTAAGTTTGACACATTATTAGACTGTCCTTGCCTTTTCATAAGAGAAATACAATATGCTTCCAGCCCTTGCCCTTCTAAACAGCAGCAAGATGGGTTTAATTTATAAGTATGCCAAACCAGTTGGAACTGAACCCAAAATCTTTGTGAAATACTACTTTTTGGAATTTCAGTCGTAGACCATAGTCTTTCTGTTGTTGCTATGTTAATCCATGGAAATTTTGTTGAAGTGGCATCTTCAAAAAAGTTAGGTTTTAAACAGAAAACATGAGTTAATGTATGTTACACTTCAGAAGTTTTAATACAGACAGTACAATACTACAATACAGTAGTATTGTTGCATACTGCTTGTGCAGCCTAATATGTCCAAAGCAATCTACTCTTCATCTTTTTCCTCATCTGACATTTGTTTTTTAAAAGACTCTCCATGGTCATTACAGGATTAGTTGTTTATGAAAGCTATACATTTGGGATGTCACATTTAAAATCATTCCTGCATTTTTATGAATCGAGATGAGGAATTTGAAGTTCTTGAATTTCCTAGTCCAGATTCAAGGGAACTGCTAATAATGTCAGTAAACTCATGCCACTTATGGCATGACTTTGTGAATATTCTCTTAGTAATAGGAACAAAGAGAGGAGAGGAAAAAAAAACAAATGGCAGAATTGGCCTGTACCAACATAACTGAGGTAATGTGACTCTATACCTTGAGATATTTTGTACTGAAAGGAACAAATGGGAGTGTCTGAAGGTTGGTTTGGGGTTTGTCCCTTTTTTCGTGGTTGTTTTGACAGAGTATTGCAAAACCCAAAATTGTGCCAACTTCAAGTGTGGTGCAGATAGAACAGAGCCATTAACTTATATCAAACCTGCCAACAGAAGTAGGCAACAATCTTTTCACTACTCCCTCAGCTGGAATACTTTTACCCTCTGTGTAACTCACTGGAGGACCTGAAGAAATAGAAATAGATTGATGTTCTGAGTGGCACTTTAAGAATACTTGAAACTCTTTAGGGTTAGATGGACAAAAAAGGTACTTGGAGTTCTCTTAAGATCAAAAGTAGAATTAATCAGGCCTAAACTATTTCAAAGATATCTTAAAGTCCTAAAAGCTTGTTAGATGGTAACATTTCATAGCAATTACTGATTTCAGTGCTTAACTTTTTCCTAGTTTCAGATAAAGGCTGCCACTTTTTGTTTTGGGGAAGGAGAAGAATCTGTTCTTTCAGTTTTGCAGGAATCTTTATTTACTTTTCATTGTTTGAGTTTTCAGATGGCCATTTGCTGTAGTAATGCAAATGCTGCATGTTTTAGTTTTGTATTATGTTGTTATGAATTGGATATACTATCTGCTAGAAGTTAAAATCACACATCTTTCTTTGCAAGATCTGGATCCTGAAGAGTGGGATAGATGAGGGATGGTAATAGGTTCTGAGAAAAAAAGCTATGAAAAGAGGTGTCTGTAAAGGGAGGGGTAAAGGATGTCTGTGTAATACCTGATCTGCTGTTGCTGATTTTGAAAATGAGAATTAAACAAGAAAATTAATCTGGCCTTTGTAAAGTTTTTAATGAAAAATATAATATATAGTACTCTAGTATTGAGGGATCAGGATGCTTAGTCTCTTTTTAAAAATATTTGATGTTTACATGGTTAAGGATTTAGTAAGATTAACTTAGACTTAGTTACTGTTCTTTCTCTGAAAAAGATAAATAATAATTTATTTTACATTTATTTTCAGAAGTCAAAAGTTTAGTAGCTACATCTAAGCTGTGGGATCAGGGAATGTTTCCCCAGTTCCTGGGTGTAGATATGCACCCTGTGTTCTCTGTATGCCAGGACCTTTCTGACTTCTATTGAAATAAATAAAGCCAGTGAGTCCTGGCCATATGGAAGAAAGGGAGCAAAAATGCACTCCACTGCTCACCAGGGATGGATAATCACAACATGAGGACTGTGGTGTGCACATTAAAGCACAATTTTTGTGCAGTTTTTTTAAGCCAGAATTATTGAAATTATGCTTTAGTTTTGGCTGTACTCAGCCTTTCTCCCTAGTTTGGCACTTTTGTTCTGAGCACAGCTTTTTTGGTAGCAGTGAGGCTGGTCATGCTTTTCTGCAGTAGCAGGTGAGAGTTTTAAACACTGCCTCATCTGCACCCTCCCTGAGCAATCTTGAGCAGTGTGGAAGTTAAAATGGTGGTGGCTAATCTACCTATTATTATTATTAATAGCATCACATTTTAAGATTTCAAAGGAAATTAAAGCTTAGTGCACTGAGACCTGTAAATGCATGAGGTTGGAACTGATGTTTTTTGAGTAAGACTAAATTGTCTTAAAGAAAGGCTTTCCTTTAAGCTCACCTTTTCTCATGTAGAAATAACCCCCTAAGAAACTCACTCTCCCCTTAACTGGTGAAGTACGAAGTTAGTCAAAGCATTATGAAGCTGTTAGCACACTTTATGTTTTGACTTAACTTATGGGAAAGGATACTGAAATCTTTATAGCACTTAATATTTTTATTGTGTGGTTTGATATTAACCTTGGTTAAAATTAACCAGTGTATTACTTTGTCAGAATCAGATCTAAATTGTGATGCTAAATTTACTCACTGTTTGGATCAGCTGTTATTTAAAAAATTGCCGAATATCGGTAAGAAATCTGTCTGACCTGTCTGGCTCTCTGTAATGGGTCCTATTCATTAAACTGAAGTGCTCTACAGGGCAAATACATCAAGATTTAAAATGTTAAAATATTTGTTATAAAGAATTTGTCTCATACCTGTAATAGCCGGAAGTGCCATTTTCTTTTCTTGCTAATACTCTCAGCATCAAAGAGTCTTACTAGTATTTTACTATTGAAGATTATGTTTACTTACGAGATCTATAAGCAGTGATGATACCTTCAGAACATCATGGTACAAAATCAACAACTATCATATGCTGTTGCTCAATAAAAAGTTTGTTAGCCTAAGGCATAAGATCCTGTTTTATATGATCTGAGGTGTTTTAGTCTAATGTTTTATACCGACTCTAAAAAAAGCATGTTGCATTTGGTAAAAAGCTTGGCCTGGAGGACTGTTGTGTTTTGTTTGTAAGGTCTTCCACTGACAGTGCCTCCTGCTGAGATAGAAACCTGTGTACTTGAGAAGGAACTGGATATGTGTTTTTGGGTTCTTTCAGTTAATTAGCTCACTGACTTGTGTAGGGGGTTTTGGGTTTTTATTGTTGATTTTTTTTTTCTTATTTTTGAAGAGCTGCTAGGTAGATGTATCAGTATTTAAACTGGATGTAAGCAACTTTAGTTTGAAATTTGTGGAAATTTGTAATTGCAACATCTGCTATACTTATTTTTAAGTGGAAGAAATAGCTTGAGTTTTCCAACTATTCCCTGCTAAGCAGAGACTGAAGGCTAACAACTTTAGTTGCCCTTAAAATTTAGTTGTAACACTACTTGGAGTATACAGATGTTATTCAGCTTGGATCACATAAGAATTTTGTGTTCCTAGCAAAAGATGTTACTTTTCAACATACAGTGCCTTTCACTTGATTCAAAATGATTTTCCGCTTAAATCTTCAAATACTGAAATTCTTTTAAGAGCTTGAAATAGTCACATTTTAAAACTCTATATAAATACTAGTAACGGGAAATTTTAAATGAAAATAGCCCAGATGTGATAATGGTTTAGGAAAAAGGTCAAAATCATCTGAGCTTTATAGTAATATTTGAATAAATAATCACTTTCAGAGATATAGGCTGTCAAGTATGTTCAAAGATGGATTGTGGATTAAGAGTTTGGCACTGTATTTTATCTTTAATGGTTAAACTTATAAAATAGTGCACTGAAAACTGTTTGAAAAAGACAGGAATAGAAGATTGTACTGTGAAAACTGTCAAAATATATTAATTATTTATCAGAATTAATTATTTTAAAATGTCTTAGTGATGGGCTAGCAAGTTGATTCTTTATTCCCCAAGGTTAAGGTAAAAAAAGGAACTAAGACTGTAAATTTCATCTTGGCAGACTGAAATTGTTTTTTGACAGTCCTGCATCTTAATGTGAATATGCAGGGAAAGTACTGTCAGCTTTTTTAAGTTATGGAACAAACTCTGAAATTTTGAATGTATCTGATTCATTAAGGTACACAGAACTGTGCCTTTTGTAAATCTTTATTTAAACAGGTGGTTTGACTAGTTTACCTTATGGAATGGTGTTATGTAGCAGAGCTTAACAAAACTCAGTTATCACTTGTGTGGAAAAATATGAATTGTCATGTTACTGTGTAATTGACTTGCTTAAAAATGAACAATAAATTTAATAAAATAAAGTCATTGTCTTGTTTTTTTATCTTAGTGTTCTGTTTAAATTTGGATGGAATACTTGAGTAGTTTTGAAGAATGCTATTTATTAAATTAATTTTAGGTAATGCAGTTTTAGTTACATTAGTGTCAATTCTTATGTTTTTAATTTGAAAGTTCTCACTTATTCTGATTCCATTAATACAGGTGGCAAAATGTTACCTATGAGTTCACGATTTTGATTAACATTTTAAAGTTTAAGGTGAGACTGGTTAACTTTTAAAAATACTAAATTATGTTCTTATGTTACTAGTTTTGGTTAGTTTCACCTTACTACAATCAATATTTTCTTAGATTTTTGCCAAGTCAATATAGAGGCAGACAGTTAAGTGAGAAATTTTGATGAGGTAAAATCTGGGATCTACTGGGATTTGTTGAAAGCAATGATGTTCACATAATCAAATACTTGAATAAGTAAATAAAGGACCTCTTTACTATCAAAGAGTAAGGCAAGTTTGTTCTCATTTTTTTTGTACCAGGGCCACAGCCATCTCTGGGAGTTAGTTTTGGAGCGCCATTCGGCTCAGGTATTGGCACTGGCTTGCAATCAAGTGGCTTAGGTTCTTCAAGCCTTGGAGGTACACTTTAACTTTTCTAATCTTTCATTGAATTATTATACCGCACAGCTGAATCTCTTGCAAACCTTGAACTCCACCAAGGGGATGATCTGTTTCAGGGAAAGACCTTACAATCTGGCAGCTCTGTGCTTTCCAGGCTTCTTCCTGCCTTGCAGAAGGAGTTGCTAGGGCTAAACTGTTATAGTGAAACCCCAAGATGAACAGGATTAGGTAATCAGAGAGAAGTTGTGCTCTGAAAGCTAGGGAAGGACATTGAGTTTGTTGGAACTACAACTTGACTGAATTTTACCTATATGAAAGTTAGACACCTGAGACTTTAGATCGCACTGTAGGCAATCCATGGAAGTTTTTCACCTTTTAACTGTAGGGACCTATTTCTGCTTGTGTTAAGATAGGAATAAATGTTAAAAAGTTACTACAGTTCTGTGATCCTGAAATCTATTTGCTTTAGCAGTCACCTTGTGCCTCAGTGCTGAGGTGGGGAAAAAATCTCTCCCCCAGCTGAAAAAGGAACATGTGAAAGTGAGGGAAAAATATATCTAAGTGTTAATAGTGCTGATGGGGACAATATTCCAGGAGGACACATGACTGTGAAAAAGTAGGTGATACAAAAAGAAATCAAAATTAATGTAAGGCTTTCATTTTAAATGTACTGTGTTCTCAGCACTAGAGCCACAGATAGAATTTAAGTGATTAGTAGAATCTAATCGGCATGGACATTTCCTGTCTATATAGGTCAGAGTTCCTACAGATACTCATGTCTTTTGAAGCTTTTATAAGATCTGCAAAAACAATTGTTACATCGGCTGAGCACAAGCATAACATGGTTTTTCTTGTTACATCCTCCCTCCTCTGCAACCTCAGTCCCCATTCCTACATTTTACCTATGAGCTGAACATATCAGTCTGTGTTGTAATGTATTTAAAATAATTAAGCATCACTCAGTATTGGGAAGATGATGTAACCTGAACATAACATGAGTTTTACCTTTAATATTTACCTTGAAAATACCTTTGAATCTACCAGTGTCTCTTCTCATCATATTTTAAGTGTTTTCAGATAAAAGAAAATCTGTATACCTAGACAAGAAACAAGTGAAAATAGTGGGCTAAAAGGAAATTACTTTGGAATTACCAGTTTTTCCTGCAATGTTTTAAATGCTTTAAAAAGAAAAAAAAAAACCAACCCATAAAATTCTTCCATTTCTGCTGAAATGGTTGTAGACTAAAGATTGTTCACCAGTCTTACCGATGTAAATTAATGAACATTCCAACTGCTTTTAGTTTTGTCTAAAACCTGACTTGTATTCTCTTTTTTTTCCTAGCTCTCTGCCTAGGAAGGTATTTGCTTGCGTTATTAATTTGCACAATGTCTTTTAACAAATCCATAAGACTATCTGATAGAAGCAAATGTAGAAGGACAAATACATACCCGCAAAATAGCCTGTAGGTGTGTTCTTGGAAACAAATTGGTTGAATGATTACTTAAGTTTGTTTGGGTTTTTAATCTTAGAGATTTGGGTTTTTGAACAGGACAATTTCTGGTGTATGCTCTGGAAGTGCCATTTTAATTGAGGAAATTTGCTCTCTTTCTTTGATTGATGTTCTGTGTACTTTTGACAGTGATCAACAGAAGCTTTTGCATTTAAGTATATAAATCATTAGCATAGATCCTGTGCTTTGTTAAATATTGCCTGATCATTGGTTATGAATTTCAACCTAGATAGGACAAAAGAGTGTGTCATTTAAAGAACTGTCTTACATGAAAATGATACTTGCCATTACCTACTCTTAATACACCTTTGATTTAAAATTCTCAGAAAACTTGAGAACTCTGCTCCAAGATAGTGTGTTCAGTCTTTACTGGTTTTAAAATCTCACAAATATTTCTGTAAAGGAATGGTAAAACTCAGTTTGCAGTAAATAAAAGGATTTTTCCTGACACTCTAAACTTAATATGGGAGCATGATTTCCTCAAACATAAATAGAGATACTGTTTTCCTTTTGGAAACCTAAAACAGCCAAAATCAGAGTATATAGTTTTCTTACAGTTCTTGTTGTCTGGCCTCTATTTCAAAATCAAATAGCAATTTACTTTTCCCTTCCAAGTTACCTCATATTTATAAAACAATTTGAAACCTTAAAAAATTTGTATTATGAAATTATGAATGTCAATTACAAAATCAACAGAATTAAGTTTCGTCACAGCTGTATGTTTATGGCTGCCCTTTGATGATGATTTTTTGCATTAAATATTGTGAAATTTGTTTCTGTTCTCTAATTTATTTTGTAGTTTCCTAAATAAAGCTGATCCTTAATAACCTGGGAGGGGAACGACTCTAAAATAAGCCAAGTGTAAACTGAAGAAAATGCTTACTCTGTTTTAAGCATAATTCTATTTTCTGGAGTTGTAAATGAAGATTGTGGCTTTCTGTAATAAAAGTCATGTAACCTGTATCTGAAATTTCTTAGTTTTAGCTCATTTGGTTACCATTTCCTGCCAATTTAACAGCAATTCAATAGAATTTTTTTAAACTCTTGATAGTTCGCACCACCCTGTTTTCATAACTTTTCCTTTACTCAGTTTTGGATTTTGAAGGTAGTTTTTTTCCTCAATGCTTTCGAGTTTGCACTGTTTTCTTAACACAATGCTGTGTCAAGGATAAATACTCTTCTGGCAATAATCTTATGAATATTTGTTTATCAAATAATGCTTTAGAATTATATATGGGTTTAGAATACTCACCTAAAAACCTATGTGTCTTTAATTGCTGTGTCTGTAATTTTTTTTGTTGTATGTCTTTACTATTATTCTACTAGGATTTGGAAGTAGCTCTGCCTTTGGAAGTAGTGCCACAGGAGCGTCATCATTTGGGTTTGGAACTACAAGTAAACCATCAGGAAGTCTAAGTGCAGGTTGGTTTGTTTCTTTTGAATTCAAAAATCTAGTTGATCTAAAAGCAAGTCTTATAATTAAACTGCTGCGCTCACTCCAAGAAATAAAAAAACTAAAGTTGCATGTGTCTATCACTGTTAACATAACTATTTACCTGCTAGAGACACATTTTCAGATAGGTTTTTGGTTCTGTTAAAGGTCTCCTATGTAGACAGTATTGAGTGAGCATTAATGTTTCTCATTTCATGGTGTCTGTCTAGTTGAGAGTGGAAGCAGATCAGATGCAGCCTCACACAGAAAAACAGTTGTCACTTGAATGCATTGATGGCAGTTACTCTTCCAAATTAGTGTATAAGTTAGTGACAAATACACTAGTAATTTGACTTAGTGTTTACAAATAAAAGTTAAAATTATTTTTGAAAGCCCAGGGGTTTCCTTAAGAACCTACAAATGCTTACTCTATTTGAATAGTAAGTTATATGTATTGTATCTCTGTATATATTCATAATTCATTATATTACCTACTTTGAAAACATTTATGTGGCAATTGAACTACACAGGACTCATTTAGCTATTTTATCACCCCAAAAAATAAAACCTAAATTAAAATATGGTTGCTATTGTGCCTTAACTCAGAAGTCTGAAATATAGCTGGCATCTCTATTTACCTTTTAAATAAGAATAATAGCTTACTGAGCTATTACTAAGCAAATAACTTCTATAGTCTGTGCTGCAAACTTTTTTCAATGGCACATTGAAGAAGGATCATGTCTCAAGAGAAATGCTTGATCAACTGCTATTCAAAGAAAACAGCATTTTGCTGGTATTTACTAGGAAGAGCTATGATTTTTATTCTAGATTCTCCTTAGTTATAGTGAAGTTGTTAGGCCTGTAAAGTAGTTTAAGCTTTGCATTATAAGATGTGGAAATGGCTCACTAAGTTGGCTGTGACGTTCATGAATGTTAGTAAGTTCTTGATAGAACTCTTTACAGTATCTGGTGTCTAAGCATCAACCTTGTTTTACTTAGTTCTTAATATGAGAAACAATTGGAAGACTTAACACTGCTTATGTTTTTATCTTGTAGCCTATTGTTCCTGAGTCTATATTAAATAATAGTGCAGCATTTAAAGTGGCCAGATTACAAAGTTAATAATTTAGTTTTTAACATATTAAAAATAGAATTAGAAAACTACTTGTATGGATCATCTGTCCGTAACTAAGGAAGTATCAAGTCAAAGTAAATAACAGGTCTGTCCTACTTCCAAATTAGTGTTGCAAAGGTAATTTAGATGTGCAAAGGTAATTTAGATACCATTTCCCTCAAACCAGGCTTTGCCATGGAGGCAGTCCAGTCAGTCTCTTTTGCAAATGAGGGGATTTCACCCAATAAAACGAAGGTTGTCAATTACCTCAAAAGAGTCTCAGCTACAGAAAGTAGCTGAATACGAAATAGATGAAATGTAATTTCTGTCATTTTGTGCTTAGACAATCAAGTGGTCATGAAATCCTTATCTAGACTGGGATTATGGAATGGAAGCCACTAATAAAAATTTGGTAGCCCTGAAACACACTAACTTTTACCTTTTATGTCCAAAACCTTATGTCATATAGCATCTGGATTGCATATGATCTTTATTTGAGGATGTATAAATGGGTTTGAATGATACCTGAGGCTAGCTAGGTTATATACTCTTTTAAAAAAATAATTTTCCCCTGTTTCTTAGCTGTTGTTTACAGGATCCTGAAAGCATGTTCTGGTATATTTTACAGTATAATGGTTGCATCTTGTTTCTGAATCTCCTTCTTTGAAAAACCTAGGAAAGTGGGGTGAATATGGGTTATGGAATTCACTGTTGTTGCTGCTTGCATTTAGATATGAGCAGTTAAGTGTTTTCCCAGACTAATGTGTCTGGGAACACTAGGTAAGGCTGCCCCAACTCTCCTCCACAGGTTTTCCATCAGTTTGATCTTATCTTAAAACTAAAATTATAGATCCTTGAATTGCTTCTGTCAAGTGTTTGATTTTTATGCATTAGGTTTAATTGCTTTAAAAGATGTGAAAATGTTTGTAGTGGTATTACTGCTCTTCTCAGTTTCAGTTTGTATGTTTGAGGAGAAAATTCTGAGTCCTCTGATAGTCTTTGAGCATCTTCTTATGGTAAGTTTGTCTTGGTCTAGGAATGGTTGTTGTGTTCATCAGTAGATGAAGAGCAGAGCAGCTTCAGTCCCCTTGCAGTTTCTTTAGTGGACAGTGTGAGAGGGAACGCTATCTCAGGCCTCTCTCTGAAATACAGAGACACTGTGGAAAGCTGACTCCAAGTCCCATTTAATTTCTACTCTTACTCATTTAATGGCAACCAGAAAGGCTGATGTTAGTGTGCAATTGTAAAGGTCATTAAGACTCTCAAAGTAATGGGAAAAGGAAAAAAATCACCGTTGAATTCATTTAACAATTTAATAAAATGTTAAGAGGAATGGGAGTGTACAAACACAATTTTTGGGAAAACAGATACTAAATGTACTTTAAGATCTGAATTGAAAATTCTTATTGGCGACTTACTTTTATTGATGAACTGCAGCCTCAGTAAATAAGAGATAATCAAGTGGGATCATGGCTGGATGCACTCATGCTGCTGAAAAACAGACCTTAATATAACCCATGAGCAGCTTTTAGATAGAGAGGCTATAATAAATCAAGAAAAGCTGTTCTTGAAATACTTTTTCATCTAGAGCACACATTGTGGTATGGGAGATGAAAGCAGGAATGGATTGCCATCCAATGAACTTCTGTTTCTCCCTGTAGTATTAAAATTACCAAAAAAATGCTGTTGGAGGGAGATGTGTACTCACCTTTGGCTTACCAAGCTAAAGGGCTGACAGAAGCAGAGACACACAAGCCCAGTGAATAAAGTGTGATTACAACACTGTTCAGGGAGATGTGAGGCTGTGTCCTTGAAGGGCAGGTTGTCATTTACTTCCTGAAAATCACTATTCACATGTAAATAATACTAATTTCAGTAAAGACATTGTTGGTCACATTATACCTATGGTTCAGGACTTAGCGAGTCTTTCATATAAATTGGGCTATTCTATGACTGATTGTCTTTTCTTGCAACAGGAATAAGGCTCAATGTATACCGTGTTTAAGTTTTTTATCTTGAAGATTTTTCATTTGAGTGTTCCGCTTTAGGGTTTGGTTTACTTCTAACAAAACTTGGTACCTTGGCCTTGTTATGCTGCCATGACAGGAGAAAACCATATAGATAAATTTCATGTCTGCCATTCTATACTTTTATGGCTGCCCTTAACGTCACTTCTAACATAACAACTATTACTTTACAAATTGGATCTAAATTAACAAGCTTGTTCTCAGTCTTCTATCCCATAGTTTATGCTTCTCTTACTGTAATATTACTCAAATAAAGTGTAGGCTGCCTTCCCTGCATGTTTCAAAATAATCCCTGCATCTAGAAGCAGCAAGGTGGAGATAATTTATAACCACTTTACTCTTGCCTGCTGAACTCCTGACACTCTATGTCACATGCAGCTTTATTATGAATGGCATTGATGATGTTTTCTATGGGAAGCAATCCTTGCCTGTTATCTCACAAATATGAAGTAAAAAGGTAACGTTTTTTAATTCATGAGACTCCCTGATACATCTTAGCTGGGATTCAGAGTTCTCAGGGAAATGGAGTAATGCTTTCATGTGTTTCACCTCCTACAACCTAGGATGAGAGACACATTTAGACAAGACACAAATGAACACCATTACAGTGACGATGAGTTCTGTGTAGGCAACTGCATGCAGTAGGACTGTGAGTTACTGGAATGTTGATAATGAATTTTCTTGACAAGATGAGTGTAACCCAAGTGCAGACATTGCAGGAGGAAGAGTTTCATGTTATGTTTTTAAGTAGTTCTTAATGCAGAGTGTCAGTAACAAGTGAGAGAACAGAAGACGTCAGGCTTGTGAGAGCTACTTTAGGATTCTGATGAGACAACCTGTTGGGCTTTAATTTCTGTACTCCAGAAATATTTTAGATGTTGAGTTGAAGATACTGATGTGACCAAGGGATTGCTTCAACTGTCTTCTAGAGAACTAATGAAGCAATAACAAGTAATGCATATTGAGAATATACTCTTTCTTGATTGTGAACCAGTCCCATTTTTCTTATTACCTTAATTTTTTGCAGGTTTTCATGTACAACTCATATGAAGCTCTTTGTTAAAATCTGAACTTGCTCATATCTTACTTATTTTGTGGTCTCCTGAGACAACAAAAAATGAAGTTATGAAGTTCTGCTTCTTACTAAGTAATCTTTGAGAAAATTCTAGCATTCTCTAATAGTTGCAATTATTATCTAAGTTGATTATGCATAACTAATATAAATTTACAAAAAAAAGTGAAATGAGTTAGTATTACTGTTGCTGTAAAATGTAGTGGGACTTTTTTCAACTGATCTTGTTTCAGAGCTGCACCAAATGTTGAGTTTCTTTACCTTGATTGAAGAGGGTGAAGTTAAAATACCACAATTTGCTCAGCCAGTCGTGCAGTTTTTCCAAAGCTTTGTTTCCGATGCTGTTTTTTGGTTTGTCATAAAGGATGTTTTAAAACACAAACATTTTGGCAATGATTTTTTGAGCCTTTTCTGCCTCACATTTAAGGTGTGGTGTGCCATGTATGTTATAAAGGCAGGCCAAGATAGGCAAGTTGTGAGGAAGAAGGCTGAACACTCTAGCTTTGCTATTTCTCTGCTGTGAGTGAAATGAGTGGTCCATGGTCCATTTGTATCTGCTGCCTTCCCTCCCACCTTAGGAATGCATTGCATGTTTATGTTGACAGCTTGAAGAATTATGGTTCTTCTTTTGTACAATTTCACAACTTTCATGTGCTGCTCTCGTATGGATAATGGTATAATAGATTTGTGATTTAGGATGTAATTGTTTGCACTCACTGAGGTAATCTCTGTAACTGCTGCAATATCCAAGTTGCCATGGCAAGTTCAAATGCTCTAGCGATGTGATTTACCATTATTGATCCACATTGTATAAAGTGTTACAACTGCTGGTAATAAAGTGGCTGGTGGTTAAAAACTTCAAGGAGAACAAATTTACAATCTTGATATAACTGATGTTTTAAAATATTTTTCCCTCCCCCATAAGGCTTTGGGAGCTCGACTACATCTGGGTTTAACTTCAGCAATCCTGGCATCACAGCATCAGCTGGCCTGACGTTCGGGGTGTCTAATCCTGCATCTGCAGGCTTTGGGACAGGAGGGCAACTTCTTCAGCTGAAGAAACCTCCAGCTGGAAACAAGCGAGGGAAAAGATAGGCACTCCTTTTAGGGAGGGGGAAGCGCATCAACTTTCTTCATCTGAAAAGTCTATTTTTCTAGATTGATACATTAATTAAATTGCATCCAAGGAGATTTATAAAAATTTTGCTACTTTTCCCTAGTGAAATCATATTGAACAGCTATTTTCTTGTGAATAGAAACCTGTTTTATGTATTTTTATTTTGGGCCCTAGTTTTAGAAATGTTCTATACTGCATTATTATTAAAGAATCTTGTAAAATCATCTATTTAACCTAATGTTAGTAGCAGAATATTTTTTGTTAATAAGCTTTATACCATATGAATATATGCATATTTGTTTTTTTTGTACAGATAAAATATATTCTAGTACAAATACTAGAGTTCATATCTTCTGTTCCTGGATATGGCCTTTAAATCTACTTCAGGGTGTTTTTGTGTATATGGATGTAAATATATACAGTACAATGCACACATCTGTGTGTATGTATGTGTATATATATATGTATAAAACACAGATGTGCATACCTTACCCCATAGGCAGATCTCCTTTTCTTTGTGTGTTCTGTTTCTCCATGTTGCACTGTGGTCCTGTATCTTGATGTTCCCAGGAATTTCAAATAGTGGGTCCCAGGCTGTGTCATCATTGCTTCTGTGTTTTGTTGTTTAAAACCAGCTGAAACACAATGTTTACTATTTCATAAAGTTTGGTAGATAGTGTTTAATAGCTATTTTGGTTTTGTTTTAGTTTTTTTTAACCTTTTTCTTGGCCCATTTAGCAGCCAACTCTAAAGAAGTATTTGAGATTTTGACACAGACATTTCATAGGTAATGTTCCCAAACGGTTTGATTTTTTTTTTTTTTTTTTTTTCTTAGG
>VYXF01006306.1:1088747-1100983 GCA_013397295.1 Polioptila caerulea | reverse complement strand
TTCTCCTGAGCTGAAGAGTAGGGCACTGCAGGATTTCAGCTGAAAGCTCAGGATGCCACAAGGTCTGTGTGCAAACAGGAGTTGTTAGGCTGGATGAGCTTTTCCCTGCATTTGAGGAAGATAGGATGCACTGTCCTAATGAAAACCCAAATTAAGTGTTACAAATCCAAGTTGATTCATGAGCTTCTCATCAGCACTGCCTTAAAAGCAGTTGGGCATCTGCTTTCACACAAGGTGTAGTACAGTAACTTGCTGTTCAAGAATAAAGGGGGAAAATTATGTAATTTGAAGGTTAAAGCTATTGCACCAGTAGTTTATGAATCTTGCATACCATAACATCATAGCTTGTTGTTCTGCATCTCCAATTTGGTGTGCACTAGGAATATCCAGGAAAATATCTTAAGAAGGAAATAACAGGTCAATTGATTCTCTGCAAATAATTATACCAGATTAATGTGTGAGCATGAAACTTTGGAGCCAAGCTGATTTTATGTAGAGGTTTTGTCATTTGCTTTCTATTGTTAAAGTGTTACTACCATTTTGTATGTTTTGGAAGTGTCTGCATTCAGCAGTGATTGCTCTTTGACAAATGTTTGGTTTGTCACTTAATCTGATAAAATTAAAGGAAACTGAGCACAGAATTCTTCACTTTTGTACTTGTATGTTATTGCATCTTTGTGAGCAGTCTCTTAGGAAGGGATATATGTTTTTTTTTTATGTCACAGAAAAATCAGGCTTATGGTTTATTTTGATTTCAACCCGTTTTTAAACTTTTATTGGGCTGCGGTCAAAACTGTACTGTTTGTATTCCTTTGTTACTGCTTTTTTTAATAGTTAATATGTTAAACCACTGGACTCTTACAATGTATTAATTTGTGAAACTAATTCTAAATGTGTACTGTTTGTCCATATGTGCAACTTACCATTGTGCAAACAATAAAACAATAATGCTGTGATCCTTGTAATAAATATTTGCCTATTTGAGAGATCATTTCCTGTTGTTCTCCTACATTATAGGAGAAACAAAAACCTTATTGGCTAATATGTAGGACTGTTTTTCCTAGAATTCATATAGTGCAGAATTTTTCTTAGGGTCTTGATCCTGTATTGAAAACGTGGAGGGAGAGGGGGTAAAAGGAGGTCTTGTAGTGTGGTGTTGTCTAGAATTTCTTCACGGTGCATGATGAAAACCTGGATCATGGTGTAATGTAACACAGTGCTAGGAGTGGCTTTGTAAATTGGGAAACAGCCTGAGCCTCCTGGGCACCTGTGCTCTGTTTCTTTTCCAATTAAGCAGCAGTTATGTCCTTAATCTAGCCTAAGTGAGAAAGTGATTATATAATAGAATAATCACATATAGTAGTACAAACTAAAGTCAAAATGGGATTTAAAATAATTATATTCCCAGACTAGGGGTGGTTGAATTTAGTGATGATTTTCAGGGATCAGCACTGTAGACACTGTTTCAAATTATTTTTCCCCCCAATTTAAAAGACATATTAATATGATTAGAGTGTAAAATACAAATGTATTCAAATTGTGGCTTGGTTTTCTACAAAGCAGGTTAAGACCTATATTTAAACACCATGAAATTAAATCAAGTCTAGATTCTCTGTTCTGTAAAGAAAGAAAAGTCTAGTCTGGAATAAGGTTTAAGTCCACTTGCAAGACATGGTTTTCTGTTAATTTATACCGTGTTGTACAGCTGTGGTATAAACTATGTTGTTGTAATATGTATGTATGTAACCTCTTTCTTTTACTAGAAGTAATTTGTTTTTCCTTCAGCGTTCTCCCTACGATGAAGACAGCAGGAGAAGGGAAAGAGCTATGCCTTAGATTGCTTGGTTCAAGAACTTTCTTTGCACTCATGTGTGTCTCTGTTTCTGTCGAATCAATTAGGTAGATACTACACTTACCTACTTCATTCTTGTGGATTGTGAGGGAGGAGATTGAAATAAGGTGGAGTGGGTCAGAGTTTATGCATCTTCATCACAAAAAATCCAAATTTAGCTACACTCCCTCCATCTGCATGTTCCTAACCTAACTGCATTTGGATCATTATTGCATTTATAGCTTTTTCTTTTTTTTCTTTTTTTTTAAATTGAAATAATGTTCAGGAACACAGCTTTAGTGGTCTTCCCCCCTTTGATGTCAGTGGTAATTCTTTATTTCCACTCCACTGCTCATGAAGACAGTAGAAATAATCCAGTCATTCATGTCAGCTCAGTTATATTACTGGTTATACCTGGAATGTCTCAGCAGAAGCAGCACCTTATAGATTCTTAATGAGAAATTAAGAGCATCTGTAAGTACCATAGGGCATAAATGCCTTATGCTCTATAAAAAGTTTGTTTCCCTAAAACTTTTTCAAGTTTCTAAGAACAAAAAACTAACTATATACAAAAATTTCCAGCAATAAATTATGTAGTCTTGGGGCTAACTGCTGGCATTGTGCTGTCAGGCTCTTTCTCTCTTCCCTCTCATTAAGTACCTTCCAGCACTGTGGCTGCTGTCTCCAGACACTGATGGATGGCTCAAGCATCACGGTCATTGGTCTGGATTCTCATGGAAATGGGCACCTGGGTTTGGGGAGGGGTGTGACACGGCGTTGATGCCTGCAGCTGCTCTGGAAGGCTCGGTTACCTGTGGTGCTGTCCGTGGAGCTCCTGCACTGCTGTGATGTGCCATCTCCACTCAACCAGGCTGGTAGGTTCCTTCAAAGGAGGATGGAGGTGTGACAGGGATCAAGTGTGGGGAGAGGTGAGGGGACTTACTGCTCTGAATGGGACAACTCGTTTTAATTCAGTTCAGTTTAATGAGCTCCATTATGAATGTTCAGTCAGGTGGCAGGAGGCTGCCCGTTACATATTGCTACCACAGGACCCTTGTGGGAGTAGCTGTCACACAGCACGTGCAGTGAAATGGTCAGTGGCCGACCGTGCCACTCAGAGAGCTGCAAGTCTGTGGGGCTGGATGGGATCCACCCACGGATACTGAAAGAGCTGGTGGAAGAACTGGCTGAGCTACTTGCAATCATTTACCAGTGGCCCTGGCTAACCAGGGAGGTCCTGGTTGACTGGAGGTCAGCAAATGGGACACCTGTCTGCAGGAAGGGTCAGAAGGAAGATCCAAGGAACTACAGACCTGTCAGCGTGACCTCAGTGCTGGGGAAGGTCATGGAGCAGATCATCTGAAGTGCCATCATGTGGCATGTGCAGGAGGGATCAGGCCCAGCCAGCAGCAGGGGTTGTGAAGGGCAAGGGCTGCTTGACCACCCTGATCTTCTGTGACAAGGTGACAAGCTCAGTGGATGAGGGAAAGGTTGTGGATGTTTTCTGCTTGGACTATTGTAAAGCCTTTGACACGTTCTCCCAGAGTGTCCTCATGGAGAAACTGGCTACTCATGGCTTGGACAGGTGCATTTGTATCAGTAGTAGTGTGGGCAGCAGGAGCAGGGCAGTGACCGTCCCCCTGTCCTGGGCACTGGGGAGGCCACAGCTCCCATGCTGTGCTCAGTTCTGGGCCCCTCACTGCAAGAGAGACCCTGAGGGGCTGGAGCGTGTCCAGAGAAGGGCAGCGGGGCTGGGGAAGGGTCTGGGGCACCAGTGCTGTGAGGAGCAGCTGAGGGAGCTGGGGGGGTTCAGCCTGGAGAAAAGGAGGCTCAGGGGGAACCTCATCACTCTCTGCAGCTGCCTGAAAGGAGGGTGCAGCCAGGAGGGGGTCGGCCTCTTCTCCCAAGCAAGTGACAGGGCAAGAGGAGATTACCTCGGGTTGTCCTAGGTCAGGTTTAGTTTGGATGTTAGGGAAAAATTTCTCACTGAAAGGGTCAAGCACTGGAGCCATCTGCCCAGAGAAGTGGTGGAGTCACTATCCCTGGAAGTGTTCAGGGTAAACAGCATGGGCTTGGTGCTTAGGGGCACGGGTTGGTGGTGGACATGGCCATGCGAGGTTAATGGTTGGACTTGATCTTTTCAATCTAAACAATTCTATGACAAGGTATGTCACCTTTTGTTTCCTTGTAAACATTTTCTGGCACACCTTTTCTTTAAGGTGGTAGAATGTTGTTGAACTTCAATATTTGCACAATCCTTCTGACCCATTTGACTCCTGTTGCTAGGAGGTTTATTACTTAATGCTTTTTTCACTCTGCCTCAGGAATTTAATCTTTATTACCCATGGCTGCTGTTAAATGCCACAGTGAGGAGGTGAGTAGGCTGCGTGTTTCATTAGCTTTGTTTTCTCACCCTTCAGAAGTAAGGCAATTCTAGCTTATTATGCACAGGTTATGATTAAGCTTAGAAGCTTCTACAAACTAGAAACTTCTACAAGCTTCTGGTTTGATTTTACTTATGTGTGAGTACAAATCAACCCCTATCAGGATATCGGGTCATTTCTGTTGAACAGTTGTATGGAAAACTTGAAATACATACTGCTGTCCTAATAGGTCAATAGCCAAAGAGGCAAAAGATATTTGTTTGTTCAATTAATGTTTCCCAGACTGATGGATTTCTCTTTTTTTCTTTTCTTTTTAATGCAGGGATCACTGTACGGCGTGTCCTTGGGTACCAGCAGGACAGCAGTTTATTAGAAAATCATGTAATTGCTTCCAAAATAAAGCTCTGATTAGAAGCTGGCATATAGCTCCTGGGCAAAAAATCCCTTGCTGGCTCTGTGTATTTAATATGGCACTTAGTGGTAACAGAATATGCTTCTGGGGTGACGATGATCCTGGCCACAAAAGAAAGCTAGGAGGATGAGGTTTTGATCAGTCACTGTTATGTACTAAAAAGGGTAAGAAACACACACTTGAATATTCACTTGAAACATACGCTTTTGAATATTCAAAGTCAAGGATTCAAAATCATACTTTATTATATGAAACTTGAAAAACACCATTTACTCTTATTAAGAGTAGAAGGGGTAAATTCTCATGGGAAAAAAAAAATGGTGGCAGGCAGTTTGAGTAGACTGCAAATAGAGTGAAACCTTGGGGGAAAAAAGTATGCACAAGCTGTGTAGAGTTGGGTAGTCTATTAACTCCATGGTAAAATGCCTCAGTAGAAGCTACCCTAAAGTGAAAAAACACCCAAACCTTCTCATCCTGTTAACAGTGTTAGCATTCCTTAGCTGTTTGGGCTACCCTTATTTCTTTATTAACCTTTGAGTGTAAACACTTTCACTGTGGTTCTGTCTGGGGATAAGATAGATGTGATAAAGATGTCCTTACTGTGAATAAACATCCATCTTTCAAAACGAGGTTTGGGATGAGTGGGCCCAAATGCTAAATGGAAGCTATGGCAGTGAGGAGTTAGTCCTTAGTAGCATAGGGACATCTTTCCATCTCTGGAGACCATTTGTTTAGTGACAACGTGTGGAGGAGTGATGGTGAGCATACCTGTATCTTACCACTTTGTTTGGTGCAGCTGTGTGTGGCACAGCTCTCCAGAATGTTGCCTCCTTTAACAACTGCAGGGGTTCTGATTTAGCACTAGGTCAGACAAAGTGAATGGACAGAAGTGATAGTGAAGGAAGGTGCCAGCCTTAATACCATGGAAACGGGTCTTAGTAATGCACATTGTATCAGTGTCAAATAGGAATTGTCTTTTATCATATTTTATTTAGCTGCTGACTGAGGAGCAGGCAGATGTTCACATACCTCCAGCAGCCAAACCAGAAGCAAGCCTTATTCCCAGGGACGGGGAGACCTGTGCCTGCTAACTAAGCTTATGTGGTATGGACCACAGAGCAAAGCTCTTACCTGATCCTGTGGTGGCAAAGAGAAGTTGATGCTGAGCACTGCTCTGAGACCGAAGAGAGAAGGCTTTTAACACTGCTTATGTTGGCTTCAGGTGTGATGATGCTGTCAGTGCCAATAGCAACCTCCTGCTTGTATTGGGGATGTGGAAAAGAGGCTGGAACTGCAGAAAGACTGTGGCAGCTTGTCAAAATTTAATTTCTGCAGTGGAGATGCAGGCCTAACACAAAGGCGTAGTAGCTTCAATTTATACTTTATTAGTAAAATATTTAACTTGAAATGCTTCTCTGAGTAATTTATCATTTTGCACTTGAGAATTGTCACCATCATCACCTCTCCCCATGACTGACTTCTAGTGCTGCAGCAGCTGGTGCTTGTTGCTCTGTCATGGTGATATCCATTTTGGGGTGGCATCAGGGCTTGCCAGGCTTTGGAGCTGCTGGAAAATACAGGGGCAGAAGGGATATGGGGGTAAGATCCTGTACTCAGATAGATGGGTGGAGATACCAGTCCACCAGTGACAGAAATAGTAACATAAAAAACTTAATGCTGATGCACTGTACTGGATGTATCATTTAAAGTTAGCCCTGGGAAGTGAAAGGAGGGGCAAAATTCCAAAGCCTCTTTGCCAAGCTAGATAATTGTCGAGTAAAATCAGAATGATTCAAGCAACTGCAGTCTTCTTTACTTCTTTTCTAAGTAGTATAAAAAATATCGTGATCTAGAAAATATTTGCATAAATATTGTTTATTTTCCACTACAAGTTTCTGCTTCTTGCCTGTCTGCAGTAATAATCCCTGTATAAACCCCTGCACTGCAAATTTAGTGCACTAAGTCCTGTTGAGCTGTACTATGAGAAGAAATGTTTTTTTTCTTGCTGAAACCTCACTGATTTCACTGCACAGGCAAAGAGTGCAATAAAAGGCAACATCACTACGTGGTGCCCAAATCTTTGCATTGCACTATGGCATTAGGAGGTGAACAACAGTAAATTTCTGGTTTTAAATATCCTTAGTTTTCTCTTCCTGCATTTGATAATATGATCTTGCTTTGTGCTCTGCGTGACATAAACTGAAGTGTGAATGTGGAAAATTCCTGTACTTTCCTGGGGTTTTCTTTTTTTGGTTGAAATAAGTTTTTAATAACGATGCCTTGTCAAACTGGCCAGCCTCACTGTGAGGGCAGACAGTGGGATGATGGATTTAGTCCACAAGTAGTTTTTCCTCTGTTTTTTGGTTTGGGTTTTTTTGTATGAGTGGAAAAAAAAGACTAAAATTCTTTCCTTTTCTTGCTAGTGACTGGAGTGGTTGGTTGGAGCAGAAGTAATAAATCAATTAGGAAACAGCATCCCTTTCAATTTGAAGCTGTGCACATCAGCTTTGTATCCAGGCTTTTATATATTGTACAGCAATCTGTTGTGTCTGCTGCAAGTGGAAGCTCCAAAAAGCAATGCACTAAGACTCGAGGGAGAAGAGCCTGACATTTGTGTTAATCAAGGCTGGCTGAGTAGTTGGACAACGCTAACAAGCTCCCTAAAGCTGTGCTCTAATGGGCTGTGTTGAAACTGGGGGATGTGTTCTGATTGACAGCCTCCTCCTGCCCTGGTGGATTGGTCGGGAGATGTCCCGCAGCCCTCGGAGATGCTGTTAGCAGCCGCTCGCCTCCCTTCAGCCGCATCCCCAGCGCCGTTATCGGGACCGCGATGCGTTTTGGAGCCCGACGGGCGGTACCGGGGGTGTCTGCGCTGGCTGCGATAAGGCGGTGCCAGCGCTGATTCCTGCTGTCACTGCGGCATGTGCTCAGAGCGAGCACTCCCAGCAGGAGCCGAGCCGTGCCTCCTGATGCGCTTGGTGCCGGTGCAGCCACTGCAGATTCACAGCCCAGCCCCTCAGGAGCGTGCTAACTTCATATCCCTTCATTCAAAGCTATTTTTACAGTCCTTTGCCTCATTCTGTGACTGGCTTTTTTTTTTTACTTTTTTTTCCCCTTGGGTCATCTTGATCTAATTATTCTCCAGGAAATGAGAGCCAATAAAAGAAAGCCTTTTGCTGTGAGTACTCGTGTATTTTAAAATGTAGATAGATATTAAATATGTTCCCTAAGCAGAAATAAAAACCAGTCCAGCTTTTGCAACCAATACTACAACTGGAGTGGCCGTTTCCACCCTTAAATGTACTGATGGTGTTGAAAGTTATACTTGCCACAGGTACACTAGTGTAAAAGGTACCTAATAACCAAGGTGAGAAGAAAAGGGAAGGCTGCTAAGGTAAGCTCATTATATTCTGGTAACTATCCTCACCTGGGAAATTGTGTTGGTGTAACCTGTCAGTATGGATTGCAATTTCAAATTCAACAGTTCTCCATACAAACTCCACAGTGCAGTTTCAGTAACGCTACTCTTCTCACTAACTTCACATGGGGGCAGCAAGGCATTGCTTTAGCAGCAGGAAATACAGTTTTGCCTGAGAACTGACTTCGCTGGGATAAACGGACAAGACACATGGATTTCAACTCCAAGGTGATTTGTTTCTTAGTTAAAAAAACCTATGAGCAAAAAAACAAACTGTTTTCAAACTAACTAACCCCCTGCATGATCAGAAGGAATTCTATTATTTTGTGTTATCAAGAAGAGGAACCTCTGCTGTTGAAGTGTACAAAAAGCAATAAAAATTCATCTCTTGTGGTAAGTAAGCATGGCCTGACTTTTACTTGCCAAGTCATCTGAACAATAGTACCATGATGATGAGTTCTAGCTAAAGACTTCAGGCTATGTTGAATTTACGATTCCGATTTGCAATGTTGTGGACACAACGGTAGAGCCAAAGTAATTCCAGAATCCAGATTTTCAAGATTCCTGATAAGATTGCAAAGTTGTTTGACAGTGATGATGTAACAGTAGGTATGTGAACCAAATAAAGTGGGAAAGTACATATATGCCTTTTTGGCATCCAGGGTTAGGCAGTGGAAAGCAGATCATCTCACACCCAAGTGGCAAGGCTATCAAGAAATGAAACTGGAAATTCCAAAGGGGAAAAGAAGACAGTATCCACCTGCCATCTAAACTTTATCACCAATGGGTCAAAAAGAAAAGAGAATAGGAGTTGCTGCCAGTTTTCTGTTCACTGTTAACATCAAGGGAGTGGGAAAACCTACAACGTATTTTCAACCCTAAAATGGGTTGAAAATACAATAGGGAAAACAAAATATCCCTAACAGCGAGAGCCACTTACACGCCCACAGGAGCTCATGGGAGCTTGGAGAGTTGTGCCACAGTGTTAAAACTAAAAAACACAGTGTTTCCTGGCCCTAGGATACACTCCAACCGAAACAGAGAGAGATACAGAACAAGGTGAGAGGTCTGTGTTTCTGTGTTATCCTGGAGAATTTGTAGGATAGACACCCAAAGGCGAGGATACTGACTGTGACTTCTTACTTATGGTTTCCATTTTCAATTTGTCCTTTCTCTTCTTTCCTTCCTGTCCAACGTGTGCTGGCACAGCCAGCCCTGACAATGTTTGTGGTACCTCGCTGTGAATGGCTCAGGAACTCAGACTCAAGGTGGGGTGTCCTCATTTTTCCCTCTCTTGAACTGGTAGCTATTCAGAATGAGAGATGTGCTTTTGTATTATCCCTCTTTTCATGCCTTTCTTATTTCTGTTGTCTTTTTTTTAAAGTAGGAGCTGTAGTATTTGAGAAGAGCTTTAGTACACGAGGCATGTCAGCCCTAGGAAAGCAAAACACCGTGCTCTGAAAGCACAGAAATACTTCTGAAAAATTTCCATCTGGAGAGAGCCTGTTACAGAAAAACAGCAGAAATGCCCTTGTTACAATAAGGAGAATGCCTGTCAATGCAGTGACTGAATGAATTTACAAGGTAAGGAGATACCAGTCTTAGAGAGCCACTTAAACATGTGATGGCCATTATCCCACAGCAGCTCTGCCTTCAAGGACCAGCACCCAGCTTGGGCAGTGGCACAGGCAGCTGTGCCACAGCTCTGTACCCAGGCACTCAGGGCTGCAGGTCCTGCTCTCACACAGCTGGTGCCACAGCTGGACGTTGGGTCCTACAGATGCTGTAATGTGCTGTGGATGGACTCAGCCCCTACACTGCTGCACAGGCAGTTTGCAGCTCAGAGTGTTAAAAGTTTTGTGGAAAATGCACTTCACCTGTTTCAGACAACTAGCACAAGTGCTTTTAACTCGTACTTTCCTTGCTCTAAGAGAAACAATTTTTCAGGACTAGCAGAACAGTAGGTGAGTTCTTCAAATTCCAAAAATAAAACGTTGTATTTGCTTTCCAGAGGTCATGCATTTGGCTGGAAAGTGGCGAAGAATATTTCTACTGACCCTAAGTCCTACTTGGTAGAAGTAGTACAAATTCAGAGACTTGTACAGAAAAAAAAAAATAAAGAAAGTTTAAGCAGATAATAGAGATTTGTGGACTATGTGATCATTACTGAATACATGTAGGCTTTAAAAATCTTTTCCCGCTCCACCATCTATATGTTATTTCAATTATATCTAAAAGCTACACTATGCTGAGTTTGATGGGATGTGTTTGGTGTCCTGTAAAATCTGGGATGGGTTTATTTTATGTTGAAATAGATTGAACTAATATAATGAGATTGCTTGACACGGGAAAGTGAGTGAAAAAGTTGCAGAGTTGAAAAGACTGTTGCTATATTTATGTGTTTCCACATATTTTGGTTCTGGATTTTTGTGTGCTTTTAAATTTAAATCACAGGGATATTACCTTATCAGCTTGTAAAGACAGTGAAAAAAAACCACCCCAAACTCCACTAATTAGTCTATTGCTAAATAGGATCTAAAGCATTTTGCAAGGTGCCAAATGTTTTAAATTTCACAAAAGCATAATGAGGTACACTATTATCTCTGCTGTTATCCAGGCAAGTTGAGACAAATCCTGAGCTAGAATATATAAAGTACCTGTTACAGTTAATCTCTGCAGAGATAATCTCTGCAGGGGATCTGGTGCTGGTATTTTGTTATGATCAAGACTCCTAACTTGGAGTACAGATTAGATTAGATAGTCTGCTTTTAATCTCTCTTCTCATAGTCTGGTTTTGCTATTGAAAGACAGCCACCTTACTGAGTATCAGTGAACCATCAACTCAAAGGTTGGGGCTGGGAAAGTATTTTCCTTGCCACGTATGAAAGAATCAAGAAGCTGCTTTTCTTATTATAAAACTGTATGTCTAACCCAGATTTAAGGAAAGTAACGTCGTAGGAAGACCTCTGTGAATGCAGGCATTTAACAGCTGCTGTGCTGTCACTTGTGGCTGCCAGATCCTAAGACGGGTCACTGGTGGGAGCTCATGGTTCTAATTCCTTCCCCAGGCAATCCCCTTCCCTCCCTGTGCCCCATCGCTGATGGGGCTGTCTTGAGCAGTGAGTCCTGGGGGGGACATGGGCTGGGTGTATGAAATCTGTCACTGGGCAGGACTGTCTGTGGTGGGCTCCTTGTGCTGGAGCTGACAGCCCCAGGGAGCTGCTACTCAGGTTTTGTGATGGAGCATCTCAAACCCCATCAGATGAATCAGCTCAAGTTTCTTTTCGTTCACCCAGCCGGAGTGATTGGGTGATGTAAAACCTGTCGCGCTGCAGCCTCATTTCCATCTTGATAAGTGCAAACTTTTCCAAAGGTTAGCTGCTCCAGGTTACTAATCCTCTCTGAGGTAGGTAAGGCACGAGGTGTGTGGGAACCACCTCTGCACCCTGCCCTTGCAGCAACAGAGCTCCGGCCATGGGCTGAGCTGCAGAAGGGCCACAGCTGGGGAAGAATTCACTGGGAGCAGCAGCGAAGCTGAGGGGCCAGAATGCATTTACCTGGTCCCTAATTGGACCAGAATCTGGTGCTCCACACCAGCAGTTCAGTGAAAGCTCGAAGCCGCCAAAGATTGGCTGGAATGAGACTAAAAGAGGGGATGAAGACGGAGGGACAAGCACAATAACTAAATTGAAGAAGAGCTTGAAGGAATGAGGGAAATACACGACACTTTGCAGTCACCTTCTTCCTAGTGAAATGCCTTTACAGGGGAATTTTAAACTACTACCACTTATCAGAGCTCCCCTGTTTGTGCCTTTTTATTAAAAGAAGCACTTTTTTACTTGATGCAATGCACTGTAAGTCAGAGTTGTGGTTAGCGTCACGACAGCTGTCTCGCAGGGAACGAGAAACCACAGACTTTCTTGACACTTCAGCAGCTGAAGGTGCAACCTTGTGCCCGGCCTCCGACTGCCACTAACTTTTAAGAAGTCCTGAGGCAAATACACGGCGCCGGGCTGGTTTGGGTGGCGGTGCCGGGAGGGACGGCGGGCGGACCCGCATCCCCCGCGCCCTCTGCATCCTCCGCGCTCCCGGGCATCCCCCTCATCTCCCGCATCCCCCTCATTTCCTGCATCTCCCGGGCATCCCCCGCTCTCCCGGGCATCCCCCGTTCTCCCGGGCAGCCGCGCGCCC
>VYXF01006306.1:1065587-1083224 GCA_013397295.1 Polioptila caerulea | reverse complement strand
TTTTTTTAATGTCATGTACAAAAATGTAAAACCAATGTTACCATTTGATATAGCTTTTAAATCTCTGAAAGAGCACTTGCTTTAAAGTGTGTCTTACAACTGATGAAAAAAGCCCCCTTTGATTCTTAATAAATACTTTATGGTGTGACTTTGGTTTTGTTTGCTTTGTCATAGGGTTTTTATTTTTTCAGTTAATGCTTTGCTTTTCTGTGTCTACAAAAGAACATCTGCCCAGTCCACCTCTCCAGACTGGCAAAACCAAAAGTTTGAACTGTTTTTGCTGTGCTTTTAAAGAATAACAGTAAACCCAACAACTTGCAGGGCTGAACAGTGTGCTCCAGTGGGGCATGTTCTGAGGGGATGTGTTTGGAGAGATGGGGTGCAGGGAGATGGCATCTGAGCATCAGCTCACATGGGGATCCCTCACCTTTTGGGCAGCTGGGGAGCAGGATGGGCCAGAGCCTGTGACCTCCTCAAGCTCCCTTTTTTCAGAGAATGCCAAATGCTCTGCAGCAAATAGCATTTTCTGAGGATTTTGGTTTCAGTTGGATTGACAGTTACCAGGTGAGCATTTTGAGTGTGTAGCTCTCAGTAAGTGGCTGTGCTGTTCCCACCGTCCTTTGCATGGGGACCCTTCTTGCTGGAGCAAACTCCATCCTCTTAAGTGAGACCAAAAGCAAAGCCCCGTTGTGCCAGGGGACGTGGCTGGGACAAGGCCACTCTGCTTTCCTGGTGTTTGCTCCCTCCTGCTGCTGGTGATGCTGGCATTGCACTGTGTGGGCAGGTGGGTGGCTGGAAGAGCCAGAAGGGCACGGAGAGGAAATTGGGTGATTGTTGGATCTGCATGTTTATGACTCAAAAAATTAGGAAAGATCAGTCTGGGAAAAAATCACATTGTTCAGGCTCTACCTAGCACATTCCAAAATGCCACAGCTTCCTGGTGTTTGGGGGAGGTGAGGTAGCACAGCTGGAAGCAGAAAGCTGGCAGGGAAGGAGGGGGTCAGCCATGGCTCAGAGCAGATGGGCTGAGGTGACGAGTACTGCGCAGCAGGGGAGGCCAACAATTTGTCTTAAAGCTTTTTCTTGTATTTTTATCTGTGGAGTTTCTTTGCCCTTGGCAGTTGTTTTCTTTCCGTGCTGGAGTTGGTGTGCACAGCGAGCAGTGGTGAGAGTGGGGAAAAGTTGGCAAACCCCACACAGGCTGGGCTGGTGCTGGTCTGCCCTGGCTGGTGGTGTCCTCAAAAGGGGACCCGTGGGCACAGCGGTGCCCCGAGGTGGCTGTCAGCAATCCCGTGCCCAAACGACTGAGCCATGCAGAGAACAGCAGGAAACCACGGCCAGCCACAGGATCCCCTCCCAGCACACACGTGGGGAAACACTCTGGAATGTCTCACCTCTGAGCTGGGCATGTCAGGGGACAGAGCCCCTCAGCAGGGCCTTGTGTGCCCCTGTACAGCTGCCACCGGCTGTGCCACGGTCATTAGGGGACGGTGGAGGGTGGTGCAATTCGGGGCCCGTGCTCACATGTGGCCCATAATGCCCAAGGGGAGTGAGCCAGAGAGCAGGTCTCAGCTCAGCACATTAACCTCAGCACCTCCCTTGCAAAATATCTCACTTGCTGCTCACTTGTGGTCTTTCTGGAGCTCTACTTCTCCCTCCAGATTTTCTGCTTTTCCACTCTTTTCCTCCCACTGAAGTTATTACTAAATATTATTCCCCACATGTATTCCCTTCTATTTTTCCAAGCTGAATCTCATTTTATTGTTTCCTCCTCATATTTCCTGCTTCTCAGTAGGTCCCTTTGTAATATTTCTCTGTCCTCAGTGGGGTTTGAAACATTTTCCTGCCCAGGATCGCTTGGACTGAACAAATGGACTGAACAAATCAAATAAGCCTGCGCCATCCTTTCTCCCTTTCCCCATCTACACTGAGTGGAGCCAGCTCCATGAGACCCTGGCCACCCTGGAGGCTCACAGTGTCCTCTGTCCCATAGGAGAGCATTTAATCCTTGTGGCAGTATTTCTGTGCAGCCTGAATGGCCAGATAACACCGATCACTGGTGCTGCAACACCCTCCTGTGCCTCAGCAATGGGGATATGCCCATCGTGCTGGGCCATGTGCCACAAAATACCAGTGTGGGCTCCAGCAAGAAGGCCTCAGGTGAGCCAACACTGTGGTGTGGCTGCTCTGCACCAAACACGGTACAGTGCTGGCCGGTCTGCAGCAAGCCCTGGAGGTGAGGTTGGCACAGCTGATGTCTTGTCTCAGCACCATGGGGTGTGCCAGTGCCCCCAGCTCCTGGGGGACACCCAGTCCTGGACACAGCTTATCAAAGGTGACATCTTCCAAACACCGAGAGCAAGGCAGCAAACATCCCACTAGGCATGGCTGAAAAGTTGGTAGGTGTGCAGGAAGCCAAGTATCCTCTTACTCCCTGATTTTCATGAGAAGAGCGGAGACAAACCTCTCTGGAGCGTAACATGAGTCCCAGCTCTCAGATTGCAAGTGCCTCCAGCATTGTTCTGGCTGCTGTCTTTGTAAAAAGATAGTTAGTCGACTTTGTTTTTAATATTAATTAATCAGGTTCAGTGGCTTTTTCTGATGAGATAAAGCCATGCAGGTAACAACTCAAAGCAGTCACTTTCTGAACTGGGCAAGGCCCAGTGGGCACATCCAGCTCACCAAGGACACATGTTGCTTTCCATTTGCATTGTCCATAACACATCAAGAAATATAAAAGAAAACTCACCTGAAACCTTGAAGTCTTGTCTGCCATCACAGGCTGTTGCAGAGACACCATTCAGGCTTACAATAGCAAAAAGAGATTTCAAACTTTCAAGAAAGAACAGCAATAACATCTTTCTTCTAAATATGATAATCCTTTACTTTCAAGTAAATAGTCCCTTATTGGCTGTCATCAGTCCTTCAGCAAATCTCCAGCAAAATCAAGGCAAAGAGTGATATATCAAGCTGAAAAATGTTTAATTCAACAGATAAATTGCTTTCCATCAAGCCTTCTTCATGCTTAATGCTGAACCAGCTCAGGGCATGGCCTACCCTGGTTTGCCTCTCCAGGCTAATTTGGAAACAATAAAGCAGCAAGGCACCACTTTGGATCCCATTAACGCTATTAAACCAGGGCAACTGAGCATCATGTCAAAAAATGGTGATAATGCAGCAATAAAATAAAAATACTTCTCTATCTCCCTTCCATGATACTGAGCAGCTTCATAGGATCATAAAAATATTGATTGGATTGGAGGGGACCTTAAAGATAGTCTGCAGGAGGGACACCTCCCACTAGACCAGGTGGCTCAGCGTCCCATCCAGCCTGGCCTTGAACACTTCCAGAGATGATGAGGTAGTTAGGTTTCCTTCCATCAGATTTATGAAGAGCTTTGAAAGCTGATGGGGACAACCTGGCAGAGTGTTTGATGCTGCTGGGTGCAGAGCCCAGCTTAGCTGGGCCACAAACTTCCCAGAGCTCGCTGGTGCTGCAGATGCTGGCACCAGGGCAGGTCTGACTTGTTGCAGGACAAGGCGAGGATGTCAGTGTGTTGTGCAGTCTCTGCTATAATTCAGTACCCAAATTATAAATATTGGCTTATGCAGCTGCTAATTCCCTCAATATTTGCTTTTGAGAGACAGAATCCTATTGACTTCACACAATCAGATGGTCTGTGCATGATTGCAAATATCTCATTATGGGGGGAAAAAATGATTCTCAATCACATTGCTGCAAACCCAAAGCAGCTGCTGTCGATCTGCTGTGCAGTCAGAATCAGGCTCTCAGTCTAAAAGCTGAAGTGCCACCCTCACTGTGGATGGGCAAGTACATACAGTCATTCCACAGCGTTCAGTTAGCAGGTATGAGAGCACTGGGCAGCCCAAGCTCTTATACCTGGCACATCCAAATGAGCTGGCAATTAGGATCACACTGTGCTTTTTTAGGGACAAAGGCATTTGTTAGGGAGCTTACAGGCAGTTCCTTCCTCAGTGTGGAGAAAGGAAGGAATGAAATGGACCAGCACAGTTACAAAACCAGTACAATATACAAACCCAGCCCACAGTCCCTTTCCTCCAGTCCTTTTCTCCTGAGGGACTGGGACATGCTCCTGCTGCCTGTACTGGATACCAGAAGTACCAGCAGCTCCACAGGACCAGCAAAGCAGTCTTGGTTTACTGTGACAGCTGTGCTAGACTTTGATGAGGCTGAGCCATCAGACAAGGCAGCTGTGAGAGCTGAGGCTCCCAGACTTGTCACTGCAGGATTTAAGTGCCAATCTGCCCTGAAAGGTTGCAGCTTCTTCACTTGAGGGCTGCTTTGTGTGACCCAGGAAGCTCAGTGCCCCCAGCACTCTGACATGTCACCCTCACAGGGGCAGCACCAAATACCAAGGGAAATACAGAGGGCAACCATGAGCACCTCTTTGACCATCATCCCTCTGTCCTTAGAGAGTCATGGCAAGAAAAATGCAACATGAGCTGCCTCCCATCAAGCTACCTCATGGACACTGCAGCAAGGTCTCACCAGCATTGTTCACCATTCCCTCGACTGGGACACAGCCCGCTCCCCATGTGCCCTTCAGCTCCTTGCTCAGTGTGGACAGCCAAAAACCAGCAGTGTCTTTTGGGGATTTTTAAAGCCTCATTTCTTTGCAGTCCCGTATTTCTGCTGAGGAGGAAACTCACTGCATCTTCCAGGTTTCTGAGGACTTGCTGCACCCCAAATGCTGAGGGAACTCAAAGAGGCTGTGCTGGAGGGAGGGCTGGTGACCGGGTACTGCCACAACAGCACTCACTAAAAGGGATTATGTTTCTGAAATCTTCTTGCTTAACATTCCTCAGACGGAACTTTCTCAGTTACACTTTTATTTTTTAATGGTCCCATTTCAGACTTGAGCATTAATCTACAGGTTTAGGGACTTTGATTCTTCTTTGTTCTGGTATGAGGCACCGAAGACTGCCGTCAACAGACTTAGCAGCTGCTCTGGCAAGTATTTGGCTCTGGGACATGAGCACTAGGCTCTCTCACAGCCTTGCCTGTCAGACTGTTAGAGGGAAAGTCTCTGAGGTGATTAGTCAACTAATATATCTAATAAGGGGTTTAAGCAGCAATCCATTATGTTTAACAATTCTGAGAATAATTTCCCGTTTAGTGTGCTGTACAAGAGACGACAGTGCAGGGAGCAGTTGGCTGAGCATCCAATTCTCCCATCACCGACTAAATAAGGCTTATTTAAG
Source organism: Polioptila caerulea (assembly GCA_013397295.1). Classification (NCBI taxonomy): domain Eukaryota; kingdom Metazoa; phylum Chordata; class Aves; order Passeriformes; family Certhiidae; genus Polioptila; species Polioptila caerulea. The sequence goes on along the minus strand of VYXF01006306.1, from coordinate 1,077,980 downwards.
TTTATCATCAATTTTACTTAGGCATAATTGATTGCCCAGATGTGTGAGAAGCTTTTACAAACAGCACAGTTTCTCTTGCTGCATGCTTGCAGGCTGGGCTGCAGCCATGGAGGCCCGGGAAAGGAGCAGCCATTTACTGCAGCAAAACAGGGATACACAAGTTCATCACTCCCTTTTATTTCCCCAAAAAGGAAAAGCAGGTACTGGTCTGGCTTTTGGGATAAAAATGTTTTGAAATGTGCTCAAGCAATGGCTTGTTAAATGAAGAGGGGAGATTTGGCTTACATCTCCTTTCTTTTCCATAAAAAAAAATCCAGAAATAATTTGTTTTCTAAAAATCTCTCTACGCTTTTAAAACTGGTTCAGTCAGCAATCTATTAGGAAAAATCCTATTCCTCAAGTTATAGCACCCTAATGGGGAAAAATTTTAGTCAAGCTATATAAAGTACGCATTTTTTTTCTAAAAAATCCTGTTTAATTCCAGCATCTATTAATATTTGGAAGCAGGGATGTCTATGTGAAAGCTCGTACCCTTTCATTTTCTGTAGGAATCTGACAGTGCATCTTCCCCATGGTCACCAAGAATCAAGGAAGGCCAACCTTTTCTGCAAGTTTAACTTTAGCCACAACTTGAGTCCCATTCCTGAGTCGGTGCCCAGTGTCCCCCACCGTGTACGGATGCAGCGCTGCCGGGGACACGAGAGCCTTCGTGTGGTGCTTCCTGCTGCCACTCCTGCTGGAGGCCAGGGAGCTCCAGAGCCACTTCTCCAGGTCTGGCAACACGAGTGAGCTCGGCAATGTCAGCTGAGTGCCATCAGCAGAGAGATGTGACGTTCCTGAGCAGGCAGAAGCAGGAGAGAGCCTGTCCCTGTGCTCTGGAGGAAAGCATCTGCCCCAGTCCTGCCTCACCTCACATCTCACTGCACTCAGAACATGCTCCCCCTCAAGAGCCTGAAGGTCCAGTGTTAAAAAAGCCTCTTGCAAATTTAGCTGTAACTAAGGAGGCAAGGGAGGGCTTTCAGGGCCTAATTTCTCCTGCTGTGTCTGTACATTACTTAACTGGGACGAAAGACTTCCAAGCTTTACTTTGGTGAAGCCTTGGTGAGATCCGTGTATCATTTGTAGAAGAATCTCTCTCTATTTAGCTTACATAAAAAGATAGTTTTCCCCCTGAAGACACTACTCAAATACCAGGACCTGCTGTCAGCTCTTCAGTACCATTCTTATTTTGCCATACTAGCCTTGCATTTGGGGCCTGATTTGAGACCTATTCAAGGAACTCAAGCCTTGCTCTAATGAGCAAGCCCTTAAAACACACCCAAAAGGCTGTGAAAAAAAAAAAAAAAATCCATGCAACAGCTTTGCAGGCTAAATCTCAAATGTATTTAACACTGAACTCTTGCTGCAAAGCTTGGGGGAGGATAAAACAAACAAGTCTCGGTCCACTGGATTGCTTTAATAAAAGGTTTATTGGAAATATTTTTGTGCAGACATACAACAGTCAACAATGCTGTTCAAAGCTACAAATGTCTAAGTTTTCTGAACCTTCTAAAAATACAAGTAAATGACCTTCATTTGTATTCAGTCTGGGAGGGAAACAAACTCCACTGTAATGCAATGCTGTATTTAAACTACCAGAGGACATTAATAGGACCTGAAAATGGTAACACTTCTAGAGGAAAAAACCCACACACCACTGCTGCTCTGCTGGGAGCCAATTAAACATCCCCCCACAGCATCACTCCTCTCTGCATATCCAGATTAAAATGTCCCCATCTGAAACAATATTTAAGCAATTGGAGTACAGACATGACAGACAAGCGGGCACATGACTTGGCTCGCTGATGAAAAAGATGCTGTTAGAGATCCTGTCACTCAAGACGCTGAATATTTGACCTCCCAGTGCAATGGGCTGCACTTTGAGGGCAGGAGGAGGGACAGGGGGAGGTTTTCAAGTCAGACAACTCTTCTAGCACACACATGTACACAGTCCCAGAGGGCTTGGCTGCCTCACTGCTTTATAACTGGAGCCCTTTTTTTTTTAAAAAAAAAAGAAAGAGTTGAGCAACAACTTTGAGCAACTTTCCCGTCTATGAACTCTTGACAGTAAGAACAGCAAGTACCCTCATTCCCTCAACCAGAAGGGCAGAAGAGAGCATATGCACTGTCTGGTGAACTCCATGTTTTCTAAGAAACCCTGCAGATGTTTTGAAATTGATTAATTTATGCCAAGACAACATCTGGAACATCTTCGCAGGAAAACCACCCAGTAAGGTAGTTAGAATTTAAAACAATCATGTCTTTCTTTTAATGTTGGCTTTTTCCCTTGGCTTCATTGCTCCATAATTACAGGGGTGCTGACCTTCCAGCTATGCATAGTGAGAGTTTGGCAATATATTAACACTTTTCTTCATTGTTAGACTTCTGAGTGATTGCCCAGAGCTGGGATCGCCCACACAGAATTTGTCATTTACCAACTTCTGTTTCTCTTTAGTAGCTACCAAGATGCTGAAGGAGAATGGACCTCTTGTGGCAGACTTCAGGAGAACTTATCTCACCTGCTTCATACATAAAGGAAAGCTTTGGATAAACACCAGTACTCAGCCACTTTGCCTTCTGTCCACACCACAAATGAGCAGGCCAGGAATCCAAATGAAACAATCCCTGGGCTTCATACACTATCACAAAGAGAACTAGGGCCCCAGATTAACAAGCCCCTTGCACTGGCCTGAGGGACAGGAACCTGCCCCAGGAGCAACACTTAAGCAGAAACTCCACTAAACTCTCCATGATGGACTGTCAGTCAGGACTGAAATAATTCCTGTGCACAGTTCTGGTGAGTCCATGAGGCAAAGAGGAACCAATACAATTTAGCAATCTTCATAACCCAGGAAACAACCTGCTAGAGCCAAAGTATGCTAAGCAGGGCACACTTCCAGAAGGGACTCATTCTCAGCCCAGGACTCAGCTTGGTACCAGAGAAACTCAGCTTCAGGACATAACAGTGCTTCACAAATTTTCAACTCAGCTCTGCTCCCTTCCCAGAGCCTCAGGAAGGAACCAAAGGAATCAGCTTTATCACAGCTCTTCACGGATGCCTGAGGAATCCCTCCCCTCACTAACCTCTAACAGTAGCAGTGGTCTTGGCCGATCTATTTTGTTTCCCAGTCCCTTAACCTCTCCAGACAGCCCATCCAAAAGCACATTCCTGGCCAGATAAACTCAGTCAGGCTGTCTAGGTTTCCTGCAGGTCATTGAGAAAGCAATCACCTTTGGGATTCACTTGTGTGGCCAAGCAGTGCAGGGCACTTTCTGGTTTTCATTTGCCAACAAAGCTCAGAGCCTCCATTAATCTTACTGAAAAGATTAATACTTACACACAGAAAAGGTACCCATATGGATTTATTTTGTTGTCACCTATTGTACTGACCTATCCTGTGGCCTTCTCCAGACACACAGCTCTGGTCACAGATGCTGAAAGGCAGCGAAGCCTCTCTTGGGTGTCTATTGGATACTGGAAGAGGTGAGTACAAGAAGCACTCCTGACAGGACAGAAGGGGTCCAACTGTCTGGAAGCTGAGGAACATGCATGGTCAGTGCCACATTTTAGAAGCAGACTACTACCCAGATACACCAGGTATAGCATAGACACAGCCAAATTCTCTTCTCCAACCCCTCAGATATTTCACACCATCACCATTTCTTGTTAGACTCAACAGGATACAAAGAGCTCTCCTGCAACCTGATTGAAGTTTAAGGCATTGACACTGTGTGATGATTCAAAACTAAGGTAAAACACCCTCAGTGTTTAACACTAATGAGAAATCTGACAAACCCAAGCCAAGGTGCTTCTCAGGGCCAAGCATCCACTCAATGCCTGCTCTGCTTCAAACCTGAGCTGTGAGAAGTACACTCCTCAGAGCATTTAAAGATTAAGTAATTATTTATAAAATCAAGGGAGAATGTAAAGAGAGTATCGCTAGTCTCCACTGATGACTGGAGGTAATATGAAAACAGAAGACTTAATAGTTAGCCCAAAAGGGCAAACTAAGCCTGCAGGACAGGGACAGTATAAGGACTGTGCACCTCTTGGGCTCTCCATAGAGGGCCAAGTTGCACCCTGTGTGGCCACTGACCATGTCCCCACATTGCACATAGTCACATAAATAAAGCTTTCTGTGCTTTATTTATGACTTTATTATGATGACTGTCTCTGAGTGAATGCACTCCAGTACATGTTGTAAAAAATAATGTAATCTTGGTAACAGAAGGCTTCCCTGCAGCATGTGCTATGAGCTGCTGGCTGAGGCAGGGGAAGAGACTGCACAGTTTTGGCATGCACTAAGGGGTGTGTAGTCTAGTGAACTGCAGATTAGTGAGGCTTGACCGTTATCTTAATTTACAGCCGATATAGTTCATGTTAACTCTACACACATTTTTAGATACATTAGCAGCTTAGTTTGACCCAGATACTTTTACTGGTTATTTGCCATTTCTCCTTGACAAGTTATTACTGACTTCCCATTCTAGCTCCCTACAGCAAGACCTGAAGCCCTGTCAAGGAAAAGAAAATGTCAACAGACTTCTCAGCAGTGCTCAGAGCAGCTCAGGCTCCCGCTCACCAGCTTTAAGTTGCTACTAGGCAATCATTAAAGGAGCAGCAGCTTCTATTCAAGCTGTGATTATGGTGTTATAAAAAGCAACAACCAGAGCCAAATCTAACTCAGGAAAACCACCACTTCCATCTGAATATCCAAACCCATCTTCCTCTGGTCAGTGCCGAGAGCTGCTCAGGAGGCCCTTTTCTGATCAACCCTCGGTAGTTAAGTCTGGACAGTCACGCAGAAATCCCCCATTCCTTCTGCTCCGATACCCTGTCTAGTTGATAACACTTTCACACAGCACTTTCAAAGGCTGCTGTTACTGCTCCGTGCATTTGCCCTAATGAACAAGGAATTCTGTTGATGCAGAGCAGCTGCCATTCTCCTTCTGCTAACACAGCACCCAATACACCTCATCATTGCTCATCAAGACAAGCAACTCCAACACCCAGTCTACAGCACATTACAATACATTAATTCCTGTAATGACTCCAAAGAACAGGAAGAATGCCAGGTCCTGACCTGGGTGGGTTCTACAGAATTAACTCAGCTAGAGATTAGAGCCATACAGTGATGATAAAGTCTGACCCGCTAGCCTCAGTGTCACATACTGTATAGCCCTGTGACAAATCCCATGTGCAATTCCCATTGAGCTGACAACCAACACACGTACCTCAGTCTAAGCCACCATTCACTCTAGGGAGGGTTTTTGTTTGTGACACACACTGACCTCAATTTACAGGGAGGTCAAAATGATACAGCCCATAGTCTGCACTAATAAAATAAATCACATCACGTGACAGCTGCTCCTCCCCAGCATCTTTCATTATGTTCTGTAAATTTTTTTTGCCCTAAGTTAAGAAGAGAAAAAACTCCAGGATTCCTTCTATTCTCTGCTTAACACATTTACTTGCCATTGTTCATTATCCAAAGGCTTTTTAAAGTTTTTTTCTACAGCCTCATGAAAAGCCTCCAAATTGTTTACATGCCAATGTTTGGTGTGTAGCTTAGAGTACAAAGACTAAGCTGATCTCATTTTGCCTTGGTGGGAAGTTAATTTTCCTTGTGTTTTTACAAAAGGAAGAAACAATTAGCAGTTCTGAGGAGAGGCTTACACCACACATTTCCTAAACAGACTTGGTTTCTAAATAAAGGGAAGTGTTTAACAGGTTCTATCAGCATTAAGATTTAAAAACTCCCGGGATCAGGTTTACTCCCCCCTTATTTATTCTCTGCACTAGTATTTGTGCCTTTAAACAAAATTCCTCTCCCGGAAAATACATACATCCACACTTGGCCCCTTGACATTCATGCCTATGGCAAAATTATTTGCACGTTTTCCTTGTTGCATAATCGTCTCATTAGCACTGCAGAAAGAAGGTGATGACTTTTCCCTCTGTGCCATCAGCCTGATCCAAGACCAACCCTGACTGGTGCTGCAGGAGCAAAACTTGCCTTTTCTAAAATAGAAGGGGACTCCAAACCTCTGAGGCGGCACTGGAAATTGAATTACAGCACCTGAGCACTGGCATTTACTCGCAACCCTTAAGGAAGATTAAACCAGTAGGCCAGGCTGGAGCTTTCCTTTCCTTTGCTAAACATAAATGTTCATATTCAAATTGCTTTCGTATATATTTAAATCAATAAAAAATTCTGGATGATGGTCAATAGGGCAAAAAACAACGCCAGCTTTTCAAATACACAGATGTGGCATATACATTAACCACAAAGCCTGGCTTAAACACAGCAGTATTTATTTTATACTGTTCAGAAACATGGCTTGGCGACTAAAATTAATAGAACTTGTCTGGAGGACAGCATAAGCTTTCTAAGAGCTCTTTCAGCTTTAACTTATGCCCAAGTTTTTGCCTTTTTTTCTTTTTCTTCAAAATTCCAATCCATGCAGCAGCACGCCTGTCCCAGTGGCACAGCAAGGCCATGGAGCCAGCATTCCTTCCAGGGCTCATGGGTCTGAGTGTTTTGGGAAGCCTGTTGATGGATCAGATCTGGAAGAGGGACTGATTTGGCTGAACAAACAAACAGCAGGTCTTCTCTTCACAGTGGCCAGCTCTGTGTGTGTCCATGTGTGTGCACAGACAGGTGTAATCCCTACCTGCCCTCCTCTGCAAACCTCTCACCTGGCCAGGGGAAGGCTTCTTTGGGGTTACACTATCAGCCTCCTATGCAGGTGTACATCTTATCAACACATCTGACAAGATGGTACCTTTAAATAAAAATTCTCACTGTTTTGTTCTACTATTAAACTGGGAATGGGGTCATGGCGGGAAGTCCCAGGCTACATTTGAAGTGCACATCCAAATACATCATGAAGCGTTATGAGGAGGCACCTAGTTGAGTTCATCTTTGTGTACAATGCCATGCACTCAAGACAGCTGCCCTGCCAAGCTCTGACTTCCACATCCTGGCTGTGTGAGTAAGCTATTGGTTGGGTCTCAGAAAGCTAAGATAGGACCCTAATAAATTCTGTAAGAGGGCAAGAAATATTCTAAGTAATTGATTGCTATCTTGTGTTATTCTGTCATAAGAAGGCAAATAAGCATTTTTAGCTACAAACTGTGTTGCAATCAAAAATTTTACGCCAAATGGTCTGTTGAAAATTTCAGCCAAATTAGTAACCAGTGAATACAAGAAGGACTAAAGTCTGCATGCAGTCGTGTGCACTTGGTCTGTGTGTAACACAACAGGAAATCTCAGCACCTCGTTCCAATTAAGCAAAGGCTGATTTCTCATGGAACATAAATTTTCTACTTTTCCCCCAGAACAACTTTATGCTGATGTTTTAAATAGTGGTAAAACATTGTTTTTAATTTCACACCTCACATAGCACAGTCAAATGCTTCATAACAACATAAACAAAACTTTAGGCAGAGCTTTGTGACTGAAGTCAAACAATGATTTCCCCCACAATATGCACTCAAGGTTTGCAGGGAGAATACATAAACTTGTTGGCTAAGGCCACAGAAATGAGTTCTCTGGTGTTTTGGCTGCTGCCGCCAAACCTAGTCAAGAATGTGTTAACAGTGGATGCATTGATCCAAATCCCATTATTCCCACCACTCATCAAGTAAAGAATAATTTATTCTATTTCTGTTCTCCTTTTGGTTGTATCGTAGGATCGAACAACTTGCGACTGGGAAACAACACCGTGTTCTTCTTGAGAAAATGCATACCCATCTGAAAAAGCAAAGGAAGAAAAAATAAATTAGTCACCAGAGTTGAGCTCAAGAGCAGAGACCACTCTAAGGAACAGTTTTAGGCACCACTGAAGTCATGTGAATGAGACTGCAAGCACCTTAATTTCTGCGCTGTGCTTCTGACGCTTAGAGCTGCGCACTGCGTTGCCCATGTGGGCACAGAATGGGTGTCTGCTGCCAGCTCTGTCCCTCTGCTCCCCTCCCCAGGCCAGGTCAGCACACACAGTCACCAATGCCCTCTGAGTTAACCTAATAAGCTACAGATCGATTTGAACACACTCCCACAGTGGCAGAGCATCTTTCAAGACTTAACAGAGAAGCAGAGATTTGCATTTCGGTTTGACTCATCTGTAGTCTGCTTGATACCAACAATTTCTCTGGAGAAAGGTGGGAATGCCTAGCCCACAACCAGATTTTTCTCACATCTGCCTCTTAACTCCCCTCAGAATTTATTTTTTTTTTCAAGTGGTATCTGATAAATGACACAGTGAAACTCTTGATTCTCTTGGCTAGTCACTTATATTTTGCACAGAGCAAGCACACATTCTGGAGGTGTCTATTTTGTTAATCCTGCTAGCTAGCACAATCCTGTGGTCACCCTAAAAACTACTCAGATGAAAATAATCACATGTCTGATTTCTTTTAGGGTACTGTGGACAGGTAAGTGACATTTCTGATAGCATCTGCAGAACACCTCAATGCTGGTAAAACAGTCACAAAAAGCTAGTGGGCCAACATTATGAAATAGCAGACAGACTTACAGATGTGGCCCCACAGAAAATTCTGAATGGAAAACTACAGCAAAGGACAGCAGATTTTTTGAAACCCCAAGTCACAAGCACAACAGGAAATCTTTGCCAGTAAGTGGAGGGGATTCAAACAGTCACATTGCTCCAGTCACACTCCCAAGGAAGTGATTGCAGGACAGCAGGAACCTTGGTTTGACTACGTGACCAGTCATCCCAGTATCTCATTTTATTTTCCCCAACCAATTCCATGCCAATGTACATACTCCTACAGAGGCATAGGTTCTTTTTCCTGCCTGTAGCTGAAGGTTCACAGAATACATTCATAAAGTGCAAACAGTCTTTTGGAAAAAAGTATGTCCACACTGGATCATTGCAAAGGAAGTACGATGTACAAAACAGGCTTTCATTTAAAAAAGGGTAGATTCACACTTAAACAAACACTGCCAGTGGGTTTGTTCCATGTGAAGGGCCAGCATCCTGTTAGCTTTTTTGGCTAAATTCTCCATGGATAAGTCAACTTGGTCAAAGACCACAAGCTTAAGCCATAGAAGACTGAAGCCCATGTCCCATTACCTGATTTGCATCGAGGTGGCTTTGCCATATTTACTTATCCAGAAGATCATCCAGCGTAGTGGAGCCTCCAACTGCCGTAACTACTGCAAATCCAGCACTGACCACACAAGTCAGTCCTGGGTGTCCTCTTCCCATGACCTGCTTATTTCCAGTGCTAGCAGAGGCCTGCAGATAGCCAGGCAGCCCAATCACTCCACAATGACAATGCAAAATTCATCAAAGGAACCTGTTCACCACTCTCAGGCCAACAAGAAACACTTTAACACAGCAGGAAATTTCAGGCTAAGATGATCTGTGATTAAGAATACCAGGGGTATCCTTACATCTTCATGCCCTTCATCCCTCCAGGACCACCAGCAATGATGGTTTTGTGCGTACGTCATGGGAAAGGCTGTAACCCCCAAGGTTCTCAGCTGAAGCTCAACATTTGGCAGTTCATTTAAGACTTCTCCTGTAGATCTCCATACAGGAAGATGAGTTCATATTACATTTTTCTATTCACATTACAATTAAAATTGAACTTCACGCTGTTCAGGCAGTTGACTGTGCCTTGTGGAATCAAAATGCTGCGAATGCTTGAGTCCCATCTGCACTCCCCAAGCAGCTCTACATTTCCACTCCTTCCAGACCCCATCCAAAAACAATGAAAGTTTCCATCTGTCAGTTACTAGGGAACTTTCCGGAAGTTTGAACTTTTCCCCCAACTCCAGTTTTAAAACCACACCTATGAGCCTGCCTTGGGAACAAGGCCCTCATTGTTCAGCTGTCCTGCAGCAGCCCAAGGAAGGAGCACATTTCTTTGGGGCTTTCTGGGCACAACCCACTCACCCTCACAGAAGGAAGGGCCTTTATACTCTGAGACTTTCTATTAATGGAGGGAAGGGACACTTTTGAATATCCGTCAGAGGGGCTCATTTGTAAAGAAGAGATTCAAGTTCTCATCAAATCTAAGGTTTCACTGGTACCTGATACTATCAGGCAATCTGCTGAATTTTAAAAGCATCCTGTTGGGTTTTCTTAAAGCTTTGATATTCTCTGAGTAGATCTGAATCTAGTCTCCCATTAGGTCTCTAATTTTCTCTGTTCACTGCAATGGCTGTTCTGGTCTGTGCAATGCTGGACTACAGCAACCATCTCAACTGGTGCGCCTTGAACACAGACAGCAACATGGTGCAAGCTCAGCAGCACTCTCATGGGCAACAGCTTCCAAGACCAGGACCAGAAAGGGGCCAGAGGGCTCTTTTTATTCCAGATCTCCTCATGGAAGGACTGCTTACAGTTTTAGTCACTTCAGGAATTTATTTCAGAGGCCTTCTACTCCTTGCACGTTCCCCTGATACCCCCAAATTGGCTGTCCCAGGTTTGTTTAGGCCAGCCAGCAAGAGGGCAGTTGTCACTGGCAGCCCATCAGAACCCTCACCTGCTGCAGCATTTCACTAGTTTATATTGCAGTGGTATTATGGTTTAGGGCAGTCCAAAGTATAAAATGCATCCTTTTGTTTGCCTTTGGAGAAAAATGTCCAGATTCAAAGCCACTAAAACTTTCAGAGAGTTGGGGAGATGTGAGGGACTTTTTTTTTTTTTTTTAATTTCTCTTAGGATATATTGCTTCTTAGATAGCAAAACTCTCTCTGACATAATGAAAATCAACATTGTGGTATCACTTGACCAGCCAAATTCTGTCTCAGGTGAAACATTTGGTTCTGCAGAATTTTTAAGAAGATTTGCTGTGATGTCACAGTTCACATTTACCAGTTGCAAAGTGAATGCTAACTCAGCTTTGACTTCTCCAGCAACCATCATCTATTTAACTAGGGAAAGGGAAAGCTGCCTAAAATCTTGAACAGTTTGACTAATGCTCACAGAAGTAATTAATTTCTCTTCTGATAAACCATGCCTGTGTTTTCTTAAGGACACAAGAGGAATTTCTGACAAATGGTCCCATCTCTTTAGTCTCAGATATCAACTTAGTGGTATTTGCAAGTAAAAAACAGAGTCAGATGCCACAGCATCAAATTCTAAACCAATTATTTCTATTTCTTTTTCCTAAATTGATATTAAAAGATTGCAAACGGGACTTTCAGTCAACAAACATGGAAAAAAAATAGTTTGGAAAAAAAATACAAAATGTATATTATATTTCAAACACGTGCAGGATAAGAGGAAAAAGAGTTTAAAAAGCATCTCAAGTAGCTCCCCTGTTGTTTTTCAAATAAAAATGCACTAGCAGAAAAGTGAAAGGAAGAAGGTGTCTGCTAGTGGAGAATAAATGGTGGGATTAGAGCCCTCAGCATGAACACATTATTATTATTTATTATTTGTCAGCCCCCATACTGTGAAACGAACCTCAGATGACAGGTGCTTTTTCTCCACTGATTAATAAGGTGCAAACCATATGCTCTGCAGTCAGATTTACTCTATGAAATCACTATATTCTGTCGAAGGAAGAGGGGTTTTCTCTGCTAGCATAGGAAGTCTGGGCCAAGTGCAGTAATCCTCACTCAGGCATGGCTCTTGGCATCTCAGGGGGAGCTCTGCCAAAGCCATGCTTAATGGGAGCAGGACTCAGCTCTATTTTTAAAGACCATATTGAGACAAATGATAACTGAACACCAGCAGGAGCATTACAGCAGGGAAACAACTCTAGAGGAAGGCTGTGGAACTTTCCTTATGAATGGAGGGTACCCTTCCCATCCTCTCGGGGCACAGGTGATACAGGCCAGTCATGCAGGAGGAAAGGGGAGATCAAGAGCCATCTTTTATAACTACAGTGTCTCTAAAGGAGGTGCTACTCTCACAAAGTCACAGCAATAAAAAAGACAAGAACCTGGATGGAGACCTGGAGAAAACCTCACTGCCAGCAAACCCTCTGAGGGAGAGTTTTTGTAAATCATTATTGCTCCTTCCCCCAAGGGTGGGTGCAAGCTAAAGGCAAGGGTCCAAAGACATGTCTGAGAGGAGCCTGGTAGCATTTCCTGCTCATTCTAAAGAGGTTTCAGAAAGCAGATGGCAATGGGGAATGACAGTTTCTCCAGGCACCTTCACCAGGAGGTGAACACAGCCTGGGGAGCAGTGCTGTCAGCACTGCCTACAGGATTGCACTGAGATGGTTTTATGTTAGCCCCTGGGCTTGACAACCATATGCAACTCTTCCACTAAAGTCTCCTGACAATTCCATCCAAACAGGAGCTACCCACTTCCTTTTTTTTTTTTTTTTTTTTTTTTTTTTTAGTTTTTTATAAACTTCCCAGCTTT
>VYXF01006306.1:957750-1065532 GCA_013397295.1 Polioptila caerulea | reverse complement strand
TTTTTTTTTTTTTTTTTAAGTTTTTATAAACTTCCCAGAAGTTGTACAGGTAGAAAGGAACCATGTGATCTTTGACAGTACAGCCAGCACATAGATTTCTTTCATGCTTCTGACAGTTCTACACAATTCAGGAACACAAAAAACAGCCATGAAGGTTTTACTTTAAGGACATACCCTTCCCAATGGGCTGGGGCTACTCTGCAAGGCAGCCACTCTGAGGGAGTTTCTTTGACAAGAGGAGGTGTTTGAGAGACTAATCCTGGCTGGCACTGCCATGGCACGGGCTGTGTGGCTCTGCTGCCCACTTTGGGGGCTGGATCCACAAGAGCCTGGTGTGATATGGGAGCACAGCCATGCCTCATGCCTTAAGGTCTTGTGCTGTGTTAATGCTTTTGGAGAATGGCTGGCTCACCAAGAGAGAGCTAAGGAAACACACCGAGTGACCTTCTGCCTCCTGTACTGGGCTGTGTAGCCTTACCTCAGTTACCTCTTTCCTCCCACCTGACCACAAGTAGTAGCCCAGAAACTCCCTGTAAGATTTTTCACCTTTCCATGAGACTGGAAACAAAGCTGTTTAGGCTTTGCTTCCTCCCAAAACATTTGGAAATGGTTGCTGTCAAAAATAAAGTAATTTCCAACCTAGTACTATATCTTAACAATCTGCGCTAGGATATTTAATCCCATTTTCATTCCTTGTTGGAACCAAGGCAATTCATTTAGTTAAGCTTTTGTCAGCTCTAACTAAACAAATAAATTTCCTGCTTTATATGTAAGCAACAGATTCAGAATTGAAGTCACAAAAGCAGTTTTTGGTCTTCACAGCCTGGGAACTTAGGGCCTGGTGAAAACATACGAACAGTTCAAGACTTCAAACAGAGTACTTGTAGTGTGATTTAAGATACTGGCCTGGCATGTCAAGGCTACTGCCCTATTCATCAACTCTTTGCTTTGAAGATTTCTAGCATTTAGTAAACAGTTGTACAATTTAGGGTTGTGAAAACAGCACATATGTTCCCTGGATTTCACATGGCCTTGTACATATAGCAGCTATGCAACACTGGAAAATAATATTTGACAAGAGATGACAGAAGTCATGAATACATCACAAAAATCATCTTTCAATCCTAACAGCGTCACAGTCAAAATTCATGTTCATGTGAAAAACAGATTGCTGATTGTAACCTGTCCTGACTGGCCTGACTCATTCAGCACTTAATCATTTGCATTTATAGGGAAGCTGGTTATCCAAATTAGGGTTTATTTTCATCTCATTTTTCTTTCCCAGTAGCTGTTCACCCACTAACAACCTGATGATGTGTTCTTTGAGACTAAAATCCCATATTAAGTCTGACTAGTTACCGTTGGTGTATCTCCTTTCTGCGCTGCTTCACAGGTTTCACAGACTGTGTTAAGTCTCTACAGCAGACTATTTTGACAGCCATTTATTTGTGCATTTTATGGATTTCTTCTGCCAATCACTGCTTTTGGAATCTCCTCAAAGAGCACTTTTGCATGCCCAAAGCCATGTTGCTATCAGCATCCCTGGCTCCTTTATACAAAGGATTAAATCCTTGCAGAGATATGGTCCACAGGGCTGCTCTGCTCACTGGCCTCTCTTCCCAGATGTAATGGGATTGATCACAGAAGACCCTACATCCCCTGGCAGTGATGGTGGCCTTCCAATGGCTCTATCAAGGACAAAGACTATCAGATCCATCACTCTCCACCCCTTCTAGTCAAATTTCCCATGGAAAGCAAGAATGCCTCAGGTATTATGCCAGCCTTGCCCCATGACCTGAGCTGTAACAGTTCTGCTACAGAAGGAGACAGCCAGCAATGAGATTTGACTCCTCTGTGATTCTTAAGCAGTGAGGGGTGTCACTTCCTACTGCAATGGCAATACAAACCCCAAATCCTGAGCATCTGCCCTTTGTCCTGTGTGCAGCAGTACTGCACATCGAGGGAGTTATTTTCTTTGGTAAATAAACCTATGGTTATCACCAGTTTCATCACAAGAGAGACTGCATTTGCTCACTAAAAGGGCTAACTGGACTCCCTGGTCCCTCAAGACAGCATGGTCCTTCAGGTCATCTAGCCTACAGAGCTGCTAAAGATGATTTTAAATACTGCAGAAGCCTTTAAAATACTGACAAAAATCCCACCAGGTTCAGCAGACACAGGAAGATGAATAAATGGAAGACTTCTACAAAAAGAGATGCCATTTATTTGAAGCAGCAGTAGTAGCCAGTTGTGATGTTGCTTCTCTTCTCCCAGCAGTGGACAGAGAGGGAGAGGAGGGAAGCAGCTCTACAGGCCATGGCTTTCCTCACTAGCAACACACAGAACCCTAAAAGAATCCCCTGAAACATCACTGTATTCTTAGCTAACCACAGCTAATACGACATTTCATACAGAAAGGATTTCTATTAACACTAGGCTCTATCACAATGTTTATGTTACACAGAGTTTTTGATTTTTAGACCATTCTTAAGACTCTCAGAATTCTACCTTTAGAGAACCTGCATACTGGCATTTTATCATTTGGGCCTGTTGATTGGATCCTAGGGAATTAACCACATTTGAGCTCCCCTTGCCTAGGGCCACATACACTAATTCCACTTCCAAATGTACGTGTCTTGCTTGGCAGCTCAGCCTCAGCGCTAGATTATCTCTACCTGCAATTTAATTAAAAAATAATCACCCTTCCCTCCCCTTGTGGGGCTGACGCTGTGAGCCGCGGACGAGAGCCGCTACTTACGTGAGACACTTTGCTGGACAGAATGAGCACGGAAAAGGCTCGGAGGAGTTTTCCTGCCGAGCCTTTTTAGCAAATGGTCACGTTCGTTCACGCTGAGGGAGACAGAAAGAGAGAGAACACACCAGTGAGTAACCAGGTAATTTCCAGGTACAAGTCAACTGTATTGAAAGTACTTGGCAGCTTTGACTTCGGCAGTACTAAAGGTGGTTGTAGCATGAAAAAGAACTCGCTCTTTCTTTAAACTGCACATTATCAAGAGAACTCCTCCTTTCTAAGGACACTTTGTGTAAGTCTACTTTTTGGTCAATTCATCCCTAATATCACCATCATGGTGATTTCTGAATGCCTGATGCCTCTAAATCATTACAAATATCATATCAGAAGTCTGACATCAAGTGATATGGAACATTAAAATTTCTCTTTAGTATTATGCACATGAATCACAGCATCCACAAATTGCCTTAGAGAGAAGGAGCAAAGCATGGTAGCTTAGCAGAAGGTAGAAGGCTTCTATCACACCTGCAAAATGGCCTGAAGCAACCAAAGGTAGGACCAATACTTAATTCTGTCTTCTAAAGAACGCTGCTCTCATTTTAACCTCCCATATGGAAAGAAAGCTTTCTATCAAGTTTCTTTTATTAAAAACCTCTTTGGTTTACACAGTTCTTGTTAGAGGCCTGAAAAAATTACTGCTGAATTCACAAAAAGTGAAAATACAAACTTAAGGTGAAAAACACAGTACGCTTACAACAGGTTTAACATACCTACAAGAATTATTAGAGGCACTCTCCACTTTGATTTTATAAAACACACAACACTCACTCTTTTCATCAAGAACTTTATGCCCAGAGTGTAAAGATGATGACTAAGATTCTGACCTTTCAAAGCACTGAATTATGTATATGAGTCTCACTAAGTTCAATGGGGTTTTAAAATAATGTAGGCCTTCAAATCTCATTGCACTGGAGCCTCAAGTAACTTAGATATCAGATTATTTTCAGAGAGACATTAGGGTCTATTTAAGTTCAAAGTTCTCCACAATTGGTCTGTTTTTTCCATCTCACCCTTATTCCTAATACTGAGCTGCAGCTAGTGCATAGAAGGGCTCTGTTTGCTGGTACAGCTCCTTGCAGTGCCTTTATCCCATCTGCCCCACATTTACACTGTGTCTCCATTTTCAGAGTCTGCTTTTTCTTTCACATCTTTATTCACAAGGAGCAATTCCACTGATTACGCTGCAAACATGGATACACACCTGAATGCCAATGCTGGTATCTTTCTTGGGTTAGATTACAAATTCACATGCATTTGGTGTATGAAATGGAAATCCCAGCAAGTGCAGCTGCTGCTGTCAACATGCTAACAACAGTTTTAAGCAAACAAGTCCCTTTCACTGAAGCAGTTTGCTAACTTCAATCAGGAAAGTAACCAAAGAATCTCTGAGATGCCTGTAATATGTAATCCAGCCATGCAGGCTTATATTCCACTTAATAGTCCATTAGGGTAACAGCCAGGCTCACAGTCCTCTGTTCAGTGCATAATGAGGTGTCCACAAAAGAAAGGGTGGAATCCTTCTCTTTTTCCTGTAATCTCCAAGCTCACACATCCGAAGTGGAAGCTTGTAAAACCCATGGACTCCTCCTCAAAATCTTTACAAACTCTCAGCATTTTCAGACACTCGGTCTCTTCCCCTCCTTCCCCTGGCACCACAGAATCACACCTGCAATAGGTGTGGCAAGTTGCTTTCCCTGCCTGCAGTTCCCTCAACATAAAACAGAAGTTGATAATAATTTTTGAAACGAGAGTATTGATTCCAACTGAGTTTGTCAAACAAACTCTAAGAACTCTTGGCTCATGAGACCTGCATGTGCTTAAAGAAGAAAGGATCACAGCTTTCCATTAAAACCAGGGTTACAGCATGAAAGCTTCTAAAAATCTTCGAGGACCCAACTGCTTAAAAAAATCAAGACCAGTTGATGGCTGTAAGAAAATCAAGCACATACAGAAAGTACAAGCAGGCAGCACGATGGAAAATGTACTACAAAGAATCACCAGGTAAGGGTGATGCAATGGAAGGCACAAAGCAGAAAATGAGACTTCTCTAACCTTTAACCTTCCTTGCTTAGGAAGTTAACAGCCTGCAGAACCAGCCACTACCAGCGCATGTGCAAACCAGTGATGCTGTACTGTACAACCTCCTGCTGACTGCAGAAGACTGCTGGGTAACTTAGTTTAGTGAAAGCTGTCTGAACACACTCCTGTCCTGTGAATGACAGAAGTGCAATACCTGCTCATGTTCTGCAGGTAAAGAACACGTAGGAAGAGTCTCTCCTATCTCAGTAGGAGGGTGATTTATAAAAAAGGAATATAAACCAAATCAAAAATACTTGTTGTAAGGGACAAATAAGCAATATCTGCCACAAAATTCTTACACTGAGAATGGAATTAACCACAGCAGAGAAACACACAAGGAAAAATTCTCCATCTGCTTGTCTACCATGCAGCAACAGATGAAGTGCAGACCAATAATGCTCATCTCCTCAGGCTTCTGCATTCAACGTGTGGAGGTTTTGTCAGCTCTAAGGGACCTCTGAACAGGAGTGACACATTGCAGTGCTAAGAATGCCAAAGCTACACTATCTCTGATATTGCTGATTGTAATCAACAAGGTCAAAACTGAAGTCACATCTGATTTTCCCATTTGGGAAATTATATTGGATTGTATCTATGCAGAGAAAGAAAAACTCACAGTAGAATTAGAGCATTTGTGGTTTAAGTATGAGGGATGACTAAATAGACTGCAAGTCAAGACCACTCAAGTTGTATAAAATAAACCTTTAATACACAGTTAACACAACACAGTTCTTCTGAATTGGATGAGTATTTGGTTTACTAACAGATATTAGATCTCCCAGTACAAACCCTGAAAGGAAAGTGAAGTGGCTTTCTTAGCTATTAAGTGCTTGCACTCATACCAAGTCCCTGCCTTCAGAAAAGGTTGATGCCTGATGCAAACAGAAAACAAAGTGAAGACTTCTCAGTCTTTGCCTCACACTTTGATGCAAAAGTAATGACAACATTGGACTCACAGGTAACAAATTAGGCCTTGCTCACCGAAATGTTGCTGTAAATGAATCCCAAACATTAACCATGATTTTCAGACTTAATTTTGCTTCCCAATGACTCCGAGCCAGGGCCTAAACACTCCCATGGGGTCTAAGGGTGGCATCTTCAGATGCATTGAGGCAAAAGCATAAGAGATCATGAGATCACACTCTGAATACTGGACAGTTGTGTTCATATTCAGGAACTCAAAAATCTTGTCAGAATGGAAGAAGTCACAAATCCAGACATTTTTATGGAAGTCAGTGACATGGAAAGTGACAGTGAAATATGTTGTAGCTGTTCAGTCAGTGATCTCTGAGGGGGCACCATCCATCTGGAATTATATGAAGGACAAAGGACAAAGACAAAATGCTTTGAACTAAACAAATACTTGAGACTAGAACAAAAACTACTAAAAGGTCTCAATTCTGAGGGCTTCTATGAAAAAAAAGGATTTACAAAAATCATTAGTCAAGTCAGCTAAAATCAGATTTAGTTGCTATCAATAATGCAGAATACCTTAGGCCAGGAATACCTTTATGATGGCTTCATAGGAGAGTCAAGATGACTTCTGCCTGCCTGGAAGTCTGTGCTAGCAACATCACACAAATTCATTAAGTGAATGACAAATCAAAAGGTAAACTAAAGGCAACATGTTATTTCATAACAATGCTTTCAATTCCATGAATAAAATGACTCTCCCATCTTCCTATCTGAATTGCTCTAAGGTGTCAATGGAGACCTTCATTTTATTTTTGCATTCTCTTCTTCTCATTCCTCACAAAAGCAAACAGCCCTTAAATCTAGGCAACAAACATCTGGCTTTACACATTCAAATGAGCTGCATCAAAACAAACAGAATAATTCAAAGCTGACCACAAGGTCCTGCTGTCTCATTTGCTCAAGTAATTAAAAAAAGATGAGCTTCACCACCAATTAATCTACTGAGCACTAATTGGCGTTAATGAGGATTTGCGGTATTTGGTATAGCTTGACCCAGAATGTCCTCCTGAGTCCACTAACTGTCTGGTGGCAAAGCAGGGATCACAAAGACTGGAAGGTTAAAGTGGATGCAGGTGTCTCTTAAAATTGGATCTTCCCTTAGAAAAAACACAGTTAAAAAAAAAAATAAATTCAGAGTCCTCCTTCTCTTACAAAAGCTGAATTCTTGTTTGTGTTTTGTTATGATCTGCTAGAGGAGATACAGAGCAGAAGCACCCCAAATAGGCAAATACACTCAGTTGCCACTGGTTTTAACTCATTGCCCTTCTGGATTATGAAGAATTCAATCAGATATAGACATTTGAAATTATTTGGTTTGTTTCTGCCTTTCCTCTTTCTAGAAGGAAGAACTGAGGTGCCTAGTGAAGCCTTGTGGCTGCAAGAGACGACACAACTAAAGCACACAAGTGCACTTCCCAGCTGCTACCCCTATGTCAAAAACATGCCAGGAAATCATGGCAGAAGTATCTGCAGTGTAAGACACTCAGTGTCCATGGGTAAGCCCAGAGGACAAGAAAGCTGCAGCTGTTTTCCCCATCCCCTGAACACCTATGAAGCCCTCTCTACACTGCCTGCAGGTGCAGCATCACTGGCTCTTCTACCCTACAGTGGTGCTGCAGCAGACAGCCACAGGTAAATCATTGTACAGCTTGGTTTGAACCAGAAGATCCTCCAAGACTTAGGCTGAAGTTCTGTCCTTAACTCCACAGCCTCCCTCCTACCCATACGTATTTTCAAAAGATACAGCAGGTGTTTAAACCCTTGTTCAGTCTCTCTGCTTCCACTGGCACATACTCTGCTAAAGACAGCCTGAGAAACTCTGGCTGGCCTCCATTATTCTCCTGTTGAAGAAAACATCTAGCAACGTGTTGCCCTCACACTGCAACAGCAGGGACTGGAAAGAATGAGGGAGGGGAGGAGAAGTTTTTGCAAAATATCCCATGTGGCTAAACACACAAGGTACAAAACTAGGAAGTTTCTGTCCTTGTCATCTTTCCCTGTATATTAAATTTTGAGGGCAAAAGAGGATACTCTTCTCTCTCTTTTTAAACTTCAGAATTAAAACATAATAAGTGATCTCTTTCATACATTTCAAACAATAACTTACACAAAAGTTTGCTGTTTCTTGCTGACATGTTTCTGTCACAGAAAATCACATCAACATAAAACAAAAAAGAGCAAGAAGAAAGGTCTGAAGCAGACCTCTCCAGCTTTGATCAATCCTAATCACCAAATCCTTTACAAGCAGACTGTTGATTTTCATTTCAGTCTCTTGGCTCCCAAACTCCCTTACGCGTCTTCTGAAAAAGAATCCGAGGTTCAAGCACATTGGCTTCTCCCCGAGTATCACCTGGCAAAGAGGGCTTGCAGATCCCTCTCTGGCTGCTAGGACATAGCAGGTATTCCTGAGGATTTATTCACAAGTTCCATCTCTCACCTTTCATGCAACGTAACGCTGCTTAAAGGCTTACAGCATCGATCACACTCCTGGCAGACAAAGAGCCAGAACTGTGCACCAGGCAGAGGCTGCAGCCACACCTTTGTAATTGGCCAGAGGAGACAGATTGTTCTTCCTCAGATACTCCCTGCTGGATGGGGGCACTCCCCCAGCAAAGCCCCAGGCCTCGGTTTAACGTGGCTTTTTTTTTTAGTTTAGAATTGTTGTTTTAGTTTAGAATTTTAGTTTAGAAGTTGTACAGTGGGCAGAGGCATAACTAGCAGAGGCTCATAGGCTTGGCATAAGGAGAGCATTAAAAACAACATTACTTCAGACCAGAATTCAAAAGTAAAACATGCAAATCTCAAATGCAAGTCGCACTAAGGCTGAGGGCTCAGAAAACTCTACAAACACCCCAAACATCCCAGGGCTGAGGAAGAAAGGCCCAACTGGCTCAGAGAACAATTGTACCTCCATCCTCTGGCCTTCAGAGATATCACAGAGAAGATTCACCCTCCTCCAGAACTGCAGAAGTAGCAACAAGGGGCTTCTGCTGGCTCCTCTCTTTCGATCCACAAAGGGGAGATGTTATTTTTTGTTATCTAGCATTCGATTGCAGGAATGTTTTACTCTGAGGTCAGAGTAGGAGGTCTTTTTAATTTAAAAGGCAAACAGGCATTACTGATAATGAAGCTGCAATGTAATCAAAGGAAATCTCTGGAGCATTTCACAAGGAAGTGTCTGAGGCATATAAACAGTAAAACAAAAAAAAACAACCAACCAACATTTTCTTTGCAGAGTCAGCGTCTACAAACACTGCTCCTTAATCACTCTGGATCCAGCTGAAATAGACATCCCCAACCACGCTGCTTTTGCATTTTCTGTAAATACTCAGCAAGCCATTAATAAAAACCCACTACTAGGACACCAGGCACAAACCACAGGGGAATGAAGACAGAAGCACTGCCTGTGCCACTTGTAGGCTGGGACATGCCAGAAGTTACCTGCCAGAGGTGACTCCTGCAGCAGACAGCCAGGACTTAGGGATTTAAGTCCTTGCTGAGGGCTCAGCAACAGACAGCTTCCCAGAGAAGCTGAGCTCTTATGCTCTGTCATGGTGTAGCACTTCTAGGCTTTCTTTAGTGCAACAAGTTCCCCTCCAGGTACTTCCGAAGCTCATGTGAAAGCCTCAGAGTAACCTTCCCTCTTTATAAATTGTATGTGATATTATCCAGCCAAATGTTCATCTGATAAGCACCAAATGTATCTGGATGCGTGGCCCTGCAAGGCTGACTCGGAGCATACTGAGAGCAGCCAGCTCTCCAGCCCATGAGAACATGGGGTATTGAGCTCAGCCCACACGCAGCCGAAAGTTTTTTATCCTGCCTGGGTGTGAAAAGGTTAAGAGAGTGTCATACACTTTCAGCAGCAGCTCCAAGGACGTCCTTGTGGTGACTGATGGCTAAAGCAGCTCCTGCCCTCACCTGTCAGGGGCAGGATCTGACAGTGCTCCCCACAGCACCCCACTTCTCTCAGCTCACACATCACATGGATCCAAACAGTGGAGCTGATCCAGCAGAGCAGCTGGGGCAAAGATGGGCCACTCTGACCACGGCTGCTAACGAGTGGTTTGGGAAACTACTAAGCCAGCCTAGCAGCCCCATCAACAGAAACCCATGGATGCCTGGCCCCCACCAAAGCCCTGAAGGAACACTGCTGCTACAGGCTGTGATTTGGCTCGGCAGCACACTACTCCAGCCAAACAGCAGCTCTCCCTCTGTGTCCAGAGGTCTGCATGAAGGAGCACCTGCAGCCAGCACACAGCAGCAGTGCCCAGGGCAGGGGCACACAGGTCTACCCACGTTGCCACATCGCCTTGTACCCGTGGCACAATCACCCTGCAGCAGCTGATGGAGACCAAGACAGCTTCAGCCAGTCCCCATTTGCAGCACACAGATCATACATAGAGTTCTGGGGCCAAATTCTCCACTCTAAATCCACAGAATCCTCTTCAAATTGGTCCTTAAAGCTGTATGGCTAAAAGCAGGACAAAGCTTTTCCTTTTCATGATAAGCAAAAATGATTTACATTTTCCTTTTTCATTAACAATGTCTTAAGGCAGAAAAGTCAGATCCTCCTTTGATTCCTAAAATCACTTGGATAATCCATTTTAGCCTTCATTTTTGAGACTGTTACTCCTAAACTTCTTTCAAAGACTACTTAGAATTATACTGGGTTTACATAGCAAGGTTTTGGTAGTGGGAGGCTACAGGGGTGGCTTCTGTGAGAAGCTGCCAGAAGCCTCCCCCATGTCCTACAGAAACAATGCCAGCCAGCTCCAAGATGGAATAACAGTGCAGGTTTGATGGGCACCAGTGTCCAGTTAGGGTAAGCCCAATGTAAAAAGACAAAGCACCGTTAAAAAATACCATTTAAAAATATCAGTTCTAAACATCATATGCCTCTCTGAAAACCAACAATCCTAAGAAAATAATTGGGGTCTCTCTCTGTCTAAAGTACCTTCCCTTTCCAAGCACTGCAAACACTGTATATGCATTTCTTTTGGGAAAGGGGAGGGGGGGTGTGTGTGAAAGGCAGACATCACTGTCGGATGTCCTAACGCCAACTAACTTAAAACAAAACTTGAAGCTGCCCCGTTTTGCCCTCAGGTTTCCCAAAACAGGAGAACTGACCCAATTTAAGTGTCAGAGAAGCAGAAAAGGCCAAGTGTGGCTTGCTGCTTTTCAGCTACCCTCCTTTTGGTATCAGTGCTGTTGTCTTCTTGTCCCTAAGTGCCTCACTTTGCACTTACTCTGCTGGGTGCTTGGTCATATCCTTTACAGGTAAGGTGGCAGTACAGCTGCAATTGTAACATTCTTTTCCTACTCACTCATTTTTTTCAGAAGGAGTCACCTTGGAGGGTGAAGCTTTCCATGCTTGGTCTCTGTGTATAGATTTTTTTCTGGTTTGGGGTTTTTGTGGGTAGATTTTTTAAAAATCCAAACTTAGTGGTTTAATAGAAGTTCACTTACATACTTTTACTGAAGTTAAGATTACTTCTGTCTTCAAAAACTCTAAACTCCTCCTATCAGCCTTTTTTCTTGCTTTTCTTTAAAGAAAAGCTAAAGAACAGCTCAGGGCAAAACCAAAAACTGAACCTTGAAAGTGTCTTGAACACAATTTAGAGCACAGCCCAGGATGTTTTGTTTGAAAAAAACCCGCAACACCCAAATTGCTTTTTTTTAAGCTTTTAAGTATTTTGTAATTGTCCACTACATTTTCAACACCTAATACAACTTGTGTTTTCTTGTTCTTGCTATGCTTAACTTGGCACTTTATTCTTTGCTGCAAGTCAGAGAGGAGAATGCAGACTGTCCTGCCTCTCTCCTGAGACTGGGTAAGCCAGCAGAGGAGTCAGGGTCCAGGCAGACTGCTGAAGCCATTAGGCTGGAACAGTTGTTATGGAGCAGTTCTCCTGCTGTGCAGCCTGGAGGGAAGATTTCTTCCTCCCTCCCCTGTGGAGATCCTCAGTGCCCAACCCGGTAAGTCAGGATTAGGCATCAGAGAGATTGGCCCCTTAATCAGTTTTAACTCCCATCTTGTAATGTTCCTTTTTCCTAATCTTTCTTTTCAATTTACAACTTCATTTTGGCCTTTGTTCTAATACTGTACCTCCATCAACTTTGACTTTGATAGCAGATTTGATCACAGCACTAAATCCTTCTTCAGGTCACCAGGTTTTAACCCTATTTGTGCAGTGGATCTCCCTCAAGGTTACATGATAGGTACAATCAGGATGGGAAAGAATTAATTGCACTGGAGAAGGGGAATGCCAACTCTTAACTGGTTTGCAGTAGCAAGCAGGCACTTAGATTCCCACTGCCAGTGGGAACATGGTAACTACCCCTCTGGCCAGGCTCTGAAACCTTTTCTGTCCTCTGCCCCACAGCCTCCCCAAAGTGGAATCAAACCTGGTAATTTCAAGTGCCTCACACACAGGGGTTAGAAATGTCAGAAATAAATGGTACATATTAAAATAAGGAAATAATGTGATGATTCCTTACTGAGATGGGACAGAAGGAAGAGAGAAAAGGACAAGTGTAGAATAAAAGAAATTATGCATTTTCCATCTTCCATACATGACTGTTTACCATATGGAATCAAAGAATTAAAAAAAACAAAAAACCGCACTGATATAATTTTATGTGCTTTTTGCTAGTAAAAGGAGTCTAATATCTTTTTACTAGAAAAGCTGCAAGGAAAAATCGTAAATATGCCAGTCACTTTCTTGTGTATGCTGGTGGAGAAATCTCGCCTTTCCTTCCCAGAAATGGTGCGAAGAACATCTGGAAAAATTGATAAAAAGGATGCTGAGACCTCAAAACCTAAAATACACCTCTCCCCTCTTCAGCCTCATTTTACACTCAGCTGCAGTGTACGGGCTGGACTCAGATCACAGTCACGCGTATCCTGAGTAAATACATCGAAGTCAACACATTCATGAAACAAGAATTTGGCTCCAAACATCCCATGCTGTTCAGGCAGCTGAAAGCACAAGACTGAGTTTGATTCAAGTAGGATTCATGGCACCTGCTGATGCAAAGGGGCCTAACTGGCATGGTCTCCCTTATCCAATAGATGTAACTTGGGGTGCATCAATACAGAGTACTTTGAAATACCAACGAGCCCCAGCCTTGTTCCTCTTGATCCTAACGAAAGAGCTTGCCTCTTCCTCAGGAGCCAGGAGATCAGATACATTCATGTGCTTCCTAAAAGTTAGGTCTGTTTTACTATTTCTGCTTCTGCCACTCAGTTCTCTGCACAGCCACAAGCCCAGGGCAAGCTTCCCATGTTGCTTGCTTGCTCCTCCCCAGGGACCTGTGGAGCAGGGAAATCTCCACGGGTGCCTGTGTTGTGATTACCCACCAGGTCACACAGCTATTGAAATGAGACAGGCACCTGCCCTCACACACCGAATAAAAACCAAGGCCAACACAGATGATACAACTCATTTTCAGGGTGAGAACTGGTCATGAACTTTTCACCAAGGAACAGGGTTGGATTTGGTGAGAAGCACTAAAATGAAAGAGAATCTACACCAGTGAGTCTCCTGGTTGAAAGCAGACAATGAAGAGACTGTGGGGAGCTGCTGTTTTAGGTGCACTGGAAAAAACAGTACTTGTTTTATGAAACGCAGATGAAAGAGGCACCACAGTCATCACCAGTGGGTGTCTGAGAGCAGCACGAGTAAAGGGGCATACCTAAAATTGCTGGGCAAACACACACTGCAGCTACACCTTGCTAGGTCTGTAGTTCCTTCATCTTTCTTCAAGACAAGACTCTGCCTCCTACATTTCTGACTCATTTGAAGAAATTCTTCCCAATACTTCAGTGATTCAGGCACTTTTCTGCAACAGCCCAGAGAGGTCCTTCAGCCCCTTGTAAAGTATGCAAATCATGAAAGCCATATTGTTCTTCAGTATCAAATAATCTAATCCTGCCCACCAAGCAATTAATAACAGGACAGAAAAACAAACAAAAAGCCACTTTCAAAGGGAGTTCTCTGGCAAGTCCAAGACAGAGAAACCCTCTGGAACAGGAAATCTACCGTCGCAAAGAGGGTGCTGCACAGCTTTGTTCACTCTCCATTAGTTGGCCAGTGGAGCAATAAAGTGACATGAGTTTCCAAAGTAAAGTTTGCTTTGGTGCCTAATCAGGCTTTACTCCACCTGAACTCCTGCTGACTTCAATGAGAGGGTAGATGGAGTGAAAAGTGAATGAGGACTTGAAGGTTTGGCCCTTTATGAGCCAAGATTTAAGTTGTAAACTTATTTAAAGACAGAAAAATCTCTGCAGCTGAACTCAATGCTGCTTTTGAACATAAACCTTGTTTGTTTTTGTTGGGTAAATCTTACATGTCAACATGATTAAATCTGCCGGGCAGGTGTCTCCTCATGTCCATGTTTGCTTTGGCACATGAGCTGCCCCTCTCACCTCTCCAAATTCATGAAAATTTAGTGTTAAATCCTGCCTTTTGTTACATGAGAGTGCCAAGGAGCCCCTCTCCCTTCCTAACCAAGGCGTGCTCATGTCGCAGCTGGGCTGGAGTCCAGCCCAGCACTGCCAGGTGCCCAGGCTGGGGAGGGCGAGTGTGGGCACTCATCATCCACAGGTAGGCAAGCATGGCATGGGATCCATCTCAGCCCCTTACTGCACACTCACCCTCCTGCTTCTCACGCTATTTCTGGAGCTGCCAGATTTCCAGCTACATTTCCCCTAATGAATTCCCTGCTCTTGGAATTATCTGACTTTGTGATCATCCCAGCCTCTACCAAATAGAAGTTTTCAGCTGTCCAGATGAGACACATAAAGGAATAAGAGCATGACTGGTTACAGCTCAAAGACTGTACGCTTGCTATAATCCCCAAGCATCACTCTAAAGCTATTTGCAAGGTTTCTGGGACCCAGCTGTAGTGCCCAGGGTGCTGACACTCTGCCCTGCACAGACCAAACAGTTCCTCATCAACCACTTGCCTTGCTCTTCATTCCCAGCCATTGGTATGGCAAAAATGTGCACCTGCTTTTTTAGAGCAATACCAGCAAATTCAATTTTAGAAACTGTTCCAAGGGGCTAAGATTCACAAAGATATAATGAGCACTAGTGAGGACATTTTTTATTAACACAGAAAAATGTGTCTAGCAAGAGCAGCTGTCAGGGTGAAGATCCTCTGAGGCAGGATATGCATATATAGGTATCAAGTGGCACACACAACTCTCCCTGAACTCGTTTCCCAAGCACAGCAAGGACCCAGGTGATATCTGCCCACATTTAAGAGCAATTCAGCTGAGTCACAGAAAACTGTTGGCATCCTGTTGTGCAAGCCTAGATGCACACACCGCTTTTCAGGCTTTCCAAACTGCTTTTTGTTAAGCAGATTACTTCTGAACATTCAGATATTGCACCTCATTTTTTGTCTAAAGTCTAGGAAATGATAAAAGCAATTAGCTCCCTAAATCCTTCTTTTATCTGTAATTGGGTGTGAGTTTTTTGTTGTTTGTTTGTGAAAAACACTGAACAAAAACAGTGTCCACTCTGTAGGCCAGGACTGGTGACAGCCAGCTTATCTCCCACCGCTGCCTGAACAAACCAGCACCTAATGGGCACGTTTTTCAGGAACACTTCCAACCAAGGACTGAGGTGACAGACAGACTCGTGCAGTTTTTACACAGCTCTCTATTTTCTATTAGAAATGAGAAGAGTCCCGTTACTTTCCCTTCCTGCAGTGTCATAGTGCCAGAAATATCCCAAGAGCAATGGGGCTGTGGGCAGGAGGGGAGAGCAGAGCATGCACCTTACCACACGTCTCCACCAGCTTCAAGGAAATTTTTAGGAAACAACACAAATCAGAGAGACTAACTGAAGAAAGTTCCCACTCTATTTCTTTCCCACCCTCACCCTTCCTTTGGACAAGCACACGATTTCTAGCAGGTGTGAAAGAGGCATGAGACAAACAAAAGAGATAAAAGACAGAACAACTCTGAAGAGGAGTCAGGAGGCCACAACACAAGCACAGCACACTAGCTCCAAGCAGGCAGAGGCACTCTACCATTATCTAGTTCACAGATGGACCACCCAGAAAATCTGGGAGCAATTAGGAATGACAACAAACAAATGCATGGAAAGAAGGGGGGAGGGAAAATGGGAAGGAGGGCCAGAAGGGATTCCTTACATCATCTCCATGCAAGCGTTTCGAGAATGAAGTGAAGCTATATGGAGGAGGAATGCAGATGAAAGAGTGCAGTGAGAATGCAATAAAGTAAAAGGCTATGAAAACATGGAGTGTATGAATGAATTACAACACGGCCATGAAATTTACAGAAAGTCAGGACAGTGTGTAAACAGAGAAGAAACTCATCAAGTTCTTGGAGACACAGACATGCACATATAAACAGATCAAATGGTGACTGTCTCTCTCTTGCTGTTAACAGCAATTCAACCCACCCTGCAACCCAGGGATGCACCAGGCACAGAGCTGACTCATGCTCCTCTCTGACTGCCAAAAACGGGCATTAAATACTGGCAGGAAAACACAAATGCTTCTAACCAGCACCAATATAACCTCACAGAAATGCGGGGATAGGAGCCACAGCAACACCCAGGCAACTCACAGAGCTCATGCCAGAGCCAAGCGCCTGGGAACAATCAGTTTTCTGCTTGTCTGATTTCCACTTACCTGGCATCTAATCACAGTGTCAGCCAGCACTTCACAACACCTTTGTGAAGTGTTACACCTTTCTTGTCTGGGGAGACTGACCTGATTTTGGTACCAAGTGCTTTGGCTTCAACTGACCTTGAAATGACTGCCCAACCTTCTAAGAACAAGGCCAATTATTTAATTGAAGGCCAGATATTAAGTGTCTTCGTTGGTTATAATTGTGGCACAGAAGGCTGTCTTTGTTGCTGCAAAGTTTGCTTTCTCTTTTTAAATCATTTGATGTGCAGTTTGTGACTTCTGCTAGTGAGCACAATTTATAAACTCTGTTTTGCTGGATCCAAAAGTCGCAGCAGAAAAATTACTCAAAAACTGAAGACACCAAGTGTTTTGAAGTGATCTTAATCAATAACACTGTGTTTACATTGTCTCAGCCTCTGAGAAGCAAACTCTGGTCACTAAGGACATCTTATAAACACATTAAAGTTCACACAAGCTTTTTTAAAAGCTTTTCAGTTTACCATAATCTCAGTAAATCATTGCCTGATAATTTTCCCTAAAACCAGTCCTTATTAACACACAAATTCAGTTGAAAAAAAATCTGCTATCTGCTTGTCTTAGCAGCAGCTAAAATATGGCAATTAGTTTACCTTAGAATAGACATCAAAGGCTCAAAGGATGACCCTGCCCCAGAAGAACAAAATCTTTTAAAAGCCCCATTCCACTCAGTTTGCTAGTTTATAAGGTTTGCTAAAATCCAGTTTAATGATCATGTAGTTTCTTAGCAAGCCATGTGGTGCCATATTGTGTAAGGAACAGAAGAGTTAGCTCTAAAACCTTTTTGAACTTGGGGAGCTTTTCCGACCAGCTGATGCAGAACCACATTCTGAGATGGTAAATGAAACTGTTGGATGCAAAAGCCTCACCATGATTTTCTTTAGCTTCTTTCAGAAGGGACAAAAGTTCCCACACAACACATACTCTCTCTATACAATGCAAGGTTCAATAATAGCAATATATTCAAGTCCATATGGTGTGGTTATAAGGGAGAGGCACAACAAGAAACTGAGACCCCTGAAGGCAAGAGACCTCTAAGTTGTGGTGAAAAAAGCAAAAGCATAAAAAAACCCTTAAGGTGAAACTGAATAAAGTACTGGCACAAGTGATTAATCCAGTTCTCCTTTTAGCTACAGTCTTTATATCCTGAGCTGCTGACAGTTCCCTCCCCTGACATGGTTATCTTTTTTTTTGTTTTGTTTTTTGGATGACATAAAGTGCTTTCAAAACTGGTCTGGCTCAGTGGCCAGGTAAGAGCACTACACGTTACCATGTAGGAGACTGAGCAGCAGTTTCCAATAGAGCCTCACAGCAATAATGCAGGAGAAATGAAAATGGAAGGGCTGATTTTTGTGGGGGGAACAGACACATATGAAAGGGAACAGCAATAAATGAATAATACAGGAGAAGAAGCCTTATTAGCCTGTCTACAATCAGATTTTAACGGTGAATGAGAAATAGGGAGGGGAGAGGAAAAGAAGGATCTGGTTTAAACATTTAGCATAGACTTGCCTCTTTCCATTACTATCACGAAGCATGGCTTTTCCCAGTTCTCTTGTCTTTGTTTCCAACTCCTTAACTTGCTCCAGCAAAGTTTTATGGTAGGTATGCTTCGCCCTGTACCACAAGGAAAGGACAAAAAACAAAATAAAAGTCATGTGAACATTTGTTTTGCTACAAACCCCAAATTTTACCTCTCAGGTAAGAAGCACAGGGCCCTCCCCTGAAGGATTTGGGAAATAAAGCACAGTGTATACACACCAGTTCAGGTTCACAATACCTGGGGAAAAATACATATGAAATGAGAAATCTGTACGACTTCAAATTAAACAGAGCTCAGCCACTTGAACAGAACACTCAAAACCTACCCAAGCAGCAATGCTATGGGACTACAGAGACATGACACCGCTGCCGTGGGACTGCTCAGGACCCGGGCACTCAGACAAAGAGCTGGGATTCATTGAATATTCATGGCAGTAAAACATGAATCCACTCTGTCTGTCGAGCTACGCGTGGCACTGCTCTGAAAACCAGCGGAGAGTCTCAGCTAATAATTGCCATTCAAGGCCCTCGATTTTCATTTATCAGTCTCACATGACTGGAAAGGCACCTCTCTCCTCAATGAACTTCCAAAGTGACAGTAACAAGGCCGGCTGCGTTCCTCCTACTTTTTTTGGCTTGAGGCTTCAAAGAGTAATCAATGCACCACACAAGGAATCAAAATTTAGAGTGCAATTTAGAGTCCCCCATGAAGAGACTTGGGCCTTTCCCCCCCCAGGTTCACCCACTGCTCCAGGGCTATTATACCTAAATTACATTGACACAGGGGAGACAATCTAGTCCCCTTTTTCTTGACCTGTACAAAGCAAGAATACAAAATGCAGGGATCTTTCTCACATGGGCAGTTTTTTATCAGTTTCCTCTTTTGTGCCACTTAAAGGCTTCAAGGAGAACAAGTGTCCCACGAGAATATATTGATTTGCATGTGACTGCACAATAAGCCTAAAAACAAGATGGAGCCGAGTCAGCTGAGACACTACTTGCTTCATAGCATTAAAATAATATTCTTCAGCTCAAAGGTGGCAAAAATTTCTTTACAACTTTTATAAAAATCTTACATGCAGACATCAAAATCTTTAGCTGATGATATAAAATGATTTAAAACTCCCTCTAGTAGAAAAATGATAACTGGTGTGTATGTAATTAAAATACAATGAAGATGCTTTTATTTTAAAAAAGTATGATACTTATTGCTCCTTCCATAGGGAATAGGAAACAAAGATCACAAAATCTTTGCTGACACTGTTTATAATGACAGTGCCTTGATACTAATACTAGGATATCCAAGTCCTCAGGTTTTAGTGTTGCTGAATTAAGCCCAAAATATCTAAAAATGAGAAGCTAAAATGAAAACTACTTTCAAAACACACCTGTAGTTAAGAGGTAAAAAACCAAGAAAAACAGAAGATGAAGCACACCAAAATCTGAAGGTAAACATTATCAGGATGTACTTAGAAGGGTATATTGTTAAAAGAAACCACCAAAGGTGATTTGCAACACCAGCACACTGTATCAAAAGAAATGAATAGCAAGGATATTTTTAAAATGCATAATGCTTCAGCAATGTGAGATTACCAACAGCTGCACAGATATTAATTAGACTCAAGTTGCTATAACTAGTTAGGCTAATGATTAGACTGGTCTCCTCTTTGAGGAAGGGAAAATATAGCTATTAAAATGAGAAAGCTTTGAGGCTAATAATTTTTATAATCTTTTCAGTTGAATTCACTATCACACTCTAATTTAATAAATACATTGAAATTTTGACCTTGAAACTTTGACCTTCATCTCTTCCCTTTTAAAGAGGTCATACCTACTATTGCAAACTTCAAGACTGAGCATGTTTGTAGTATTTTAAATCCTTTATAACCAGTTTTCCCCACTGACAAAAACACAGAAATGTACACGTTAATCTCTTCTGAAGTTCTATGTTTATCTTGCCATAAGCCATAAGAGACGTTTTTTTCTTTTCCCTTAGAGTGAATATTGAATTCAAAATTTGAGAATAGATCCTGATCAACAAGTCCAGTTTGTACAACACAACACAAGGAGGCATGACACTGAGATGATACAACGTGGAAGAAATACTGTTGGCCTGAAGTTGGGGATAACGAAGTGTGGGGATAACGAAGTGTTTGGCAAGTTGTGTGAAATCGTGAAACACATGGGCTTCTGAGGCTGGTGGTTGTTATGCATTGAGTCACTCCTTCACTTGGAAGCAAGAAAACCCATGGAACGGTCAGTAAGCAAGTATTATCAATAAATACAAGAGAATGAAAAAGGCCTGAGGTAACCTATCCACATGTTCCCTCAAAAACAAATACTAAAATACAGAATTACAATTGCCTCAGAGTCTGGGCTTGCTCCTATCAAAGTCAACTGCAAATATTCCACAGACTGCTGGCAACAGGACTGGACACTACTTCACTACTTCACTTCACTACTTTTCCTTACAGCACATTACAAACTTTGGTTGCACAGAAATACAGGCAGGATTCTGAGCTTTTAGGTTAGTACCCTACACGTGGCCCTGGATGCACAATCAATCCTCAATCAACAATGAAATCTTGTGTTTGCTGTTGCTGTTCAGCTAAAATCTGATGAATTACATAAAGACAAACTCACCTTTCCCTCACGTGCTGGGATATTAAGATGAGGGACTGTAAGCACAGGCAAAAGGCTATCTTTGTATTTTGTGTGACCCTTCCTCCTCAAATCCAGGGAAGGGCATCACTTCACTGGCCTAGAATATTTGAGGGGTTCAGGAGGCCAGAATCTGCCAGGGAGAAGCATGATGACATTCATAAATGTTTCTCAAACATGACACTACCTCTACTCTGGCTCATTATCCTCACTACTGTTTTATGAGTCTGTTATTACAGGGACTGCAAGTATATGCAAAGATGGGAAGAGCTCCTCGTATCTTCTTCTCTTACACTGCAAAACTGGCACGTGAAAATTGCTTCTTCCCCATGGTAAAAAAAAAAAAGTTCATGAAAATTTTTGTAATTGATTGGAAGGCTCAGAAATTTTTCACTGTAAAATAAACATTGAGACACCAATTAGGAATAAATTCTCGCCTCTTGCCTGATTTTGCTGGAATACACACTGTGCTTTTATGATTCCCACATACCTCTGTGAGTCAGCTTTTCCAAGACTTCTGAGAGCTAGTGACACGTATTCAAGTGACATGTGCCAACTGTG
Source organism: Polioptila caerulea (assembly GCA_013397295.1). Taxonomy (NCBI): domain Eukaryota; kingdom Metazoa; phylum Chordata; class Aves; order Passeriformes; family Certhiidae; genus Polioptila; species Polioptila caerulea. Next base: position 1,044,195 of record VYXF01006306.1, on the reverse strand, counting down.
AGGGAGCACTCACCTTATAAAGCTCTATTCATTGTAATGGTGACACAACTAGGATTTTTACAAGGCAAACTAAGGCACTGAATTCAGACTAGCGGACCAAAGTGAACAACGTATTGCAACCAAGTATTAATAATAAGCTTCCTTCTCTTTAAAAAGAGAGTTTTCCACATTTCCTTGATTCATTTAAAAAGGAAACAAAAAACCAAAAAAGAAAATAAAAAAGCCCGGAGCTGCAAGAAACATGGGAGGTAAGTGATGTGTTGATAACTGTAGCCTGTGTAACAATGGAAACACATTCTTGCTTCCAGCATTAGAAATTTTGATAGTAGATGCAGCACAGCAGTATATAAACAAAAGATTTGTATGTGTCTGAAACAGATTTTTCAATCAACCTTGTTCCAGACAAAAACTCTGTATTATGTTTATGGCTTTCTGGCAGTATTTTGTACTGAAATTAGGCATGTACATTTTGGGTCCGTGGACATGTGCTTTGTGTCCAACAGAAACTGAAAGGGATAAATTCCATGACCATAAGCAGTCAGAGTTGCTGGAATTTTATGGCCAAAACCATATTCTGCTGAATTACAGAGAGCAATGTGGTGTAACCACCGCTGTGGAAATGTGCCAGCTGATTTCCAGAGGCCTTAGGCTCCAGTTTTAAATGGCAAGCCTCTTGGAAAGGAAACAGACCTTTACTCCTTCCATATGGCAGTGCTGATAGCTGTGTCATTTCATTTATCCTAGTTAAAATGTTAATGGTGTTAATTTTTCAGTGATGGCTTAGTTAAAAAAAAAAAAAAAAGTCCTGGTCAGAGAAGAGATTTTTTGCTTAATACTGTTAGGAGCCTCCTGTTTAAAATCTGTTAGGAAAATATCTGGTCTATCAATCATACATGTTTGTCTTGAGAGCTTCACAGTCTCAAGTCTGAATGACTGAAAGGATTATGTTGCTGAGATTTCTTTAAGAAATATTAAAGAACAGGCTCAGTCAGTAACAGAGTTTGAAAAGACTAATAGTTGAGGATGAGCCTGTCATGGGTCTGGCCTGTTTTACAATTCATGAGTCATTTTTGCCAAGAACTGATAAGAACAGAGGACAACTTCAGGACACTCAACTATCATGAAAACATTAAAAAAGCTAAAGTTTTTTTTCAGAGTTTTAACAAGCAGGTCACAGACACAGTTAAGTATCTAAATTTAAACGTTTTGGCCTCAGTTTTAGAGTTTTAAAATCATTTGCAATTGCAGAAGTTTAGTGAGTGAAAAAAACCCAAACAAATAAAACCCCTCTGATGTGCTGGACTATTAAATCATAGTTGAAATTTCACATTACAATACCTAGCTTTAATTTGAGCAGTCTAGCTTGTGAAAATTAAGCTGAGGGACAAAATTTAGGAAGTACTTACTGACTGGCATATTTGCCTGCTACTAGTTTAATTTCACTGTGCTATCAATCCCCTATGAAATAAAACCAGATTTTCTGATCTGTGCATATAGCTTACCTTTCATGAATGTGTTTGAAATGTGCCTGTGTTTGGGAAACTTTCTAGGCTTTTTGGCATTTCTGTATTTTTCCATGAAGCAGATTGGTGGACTTGGCAGTGTTAGGTTTACAGCTGGACTCCATGATCTCACAGGTCTTTTCCAACCTAAATGGTTGTATGATTCCAAGAATCTTCCCTTACTGACCAACAGCTCATTCTGGGAGCAAAGTGTTATGTGTCATGATGCTTTCACTGTGAGCCTTTCTGACAAGTGACAAGCTAACCTGTATTTCCTCTTTACTCCAGGCAGGATCTGCCTTTTTGCCCCAGAGTTGGAATGTCCTGGGTCCTCCTTGCACAAGGTTATCCATGTAACAAAACCTTCTTAGTTGTAACATAGCTTTCCAAGGGAAAAGATGGAAGGTTTGGTGCTTAGGACACTTAAAAGTAAGCTGGACAAAATGTCACAAATTTTAAATTAAAATTATTACTTCTGTATTTCAAATTGCATTGGCAGAGAAGGTAAGTTGCTTCCCTCTAAATCCAAGTTCTTGAAATTGTTTGCCTTCTGCAATGCTTTGAAACCACAAAATTTTGAGAGAAGGGAATTACACAGGCTTGTATTTCACCAGTTTGTTCCTCCTCTCTGGGCAATGAAGGTACCATTAGGACTTCACTTCAAACACAGAGTATTGCTCTTCTCCTAGTTCAGTCTTCAAAGACTCCCTGCTGAAGGAGAACCTGAAAAGCTGGCAAACAGCTGAAAGCCTACTGGGTATGGATTAGAGTGCCACATTTCTACTTTCTACCTAACCATAGTCAGATCCAACAAATTATTTGCTCCATTTTCAGGAAGAGGATATCTCGGATGTCCAATTTAAATTTGCCTTTGACTGAAGAATAGACAGCACAAATAAATAATAGTGAAGGTGACACGCCTCCATTACTCAGAGAAGGCCACCTCCTTCAGATTTAGTCCCAACTACTCCTTCTCTCACATTGCTGGGTGCTGTGGCAGGTGAGGAATCACCCACTTCACCTTTTTCCCCTTCCAAATCAGTACCACCATTTTGCAATCACTGAGAGACTTCTGAGTTCTTTACAGTACAATACCAGATTGGACAACATGTGCATAGAGAATAATTCCTACAACACCAAGAGGACTGGTTTGGGACTTACGCTGTCCATGCCACGTCTTTAACAAGGCACGCAGTGGGCACAAGAAACAAGCCAAACCAGAAGTATCCACATCTTAACACCATTCCAGCCTGTGAAGAAAACAAACAAACAACTCATGAGTATTTTCAAGCCATTTCATATTAAGTGGTTGTTTACAAGGAAAAAGGTAGAATGATGGCATCAAACTAGTACTGCATCCACGATCTGGGTGATGTTGAAATTTAATGGTGGGCCAGTAATTAACAACCAGCTACAGCATTTTTCATTGCAATAATTCCTTATGACCTCAAATTTCTTAGAACATTTCTGAAAAATCAGGCATTTTGACCAAATCCTCCAACGATATTAAGTTGTGGATCCTTCAAACCACATTTTTAGCCATGGAGAAGAGCATCACAAGTATATTCTGCTTGCACTTTTGACAACCTTTTGTGCCCTTTGCTTACTCTCTTTCCATCTACTATCTTAGATCTCTGAGCAGCATCAAACTGGTGTAAAAAAAAAAAAAATTCACTTAAATGTTTCAGTCATATTCCACTTAAATACAGCACTTCCTGTTCAAGCTACTGCTGCCTGAAACCCAGGGTGGGAAAAATTCACTCCTGTCCCACAAATGGCTTTTTTTTTACAAACAAAGAGCTCAAAGTTTATATTCGCATTTTTGTCATTGTTGTAATTCTTGAAGAAAAAGCTTGGTGGGATTTGAGAGGGAAGATATCTGGAAACCCTGCATATCCCAACACACACAAAGAGTTATGGAATGAAGTTGAAATATAGCACTATTTACAGAAATGCTACTTTAGATCATTAAACCTTTTTGCAGATAAATTAATGGTGATTAAAGACCAGGTTTGCTACACAGAAGATTTGAGACTACCTCATCACCCCTTCCATGGAATACACATACTTCCCATCAGCATTGTTAAGTTCTGCTGCACATTAAAAAAGACATTTTTCTTCCTGTAACTGCTTGTGTGCACTGAAACAGAGGCTGAAAGGTTTCAACAGCGTTTCCAGTGTCTACACAGATTTTGCTCTCTCACCAGTTACGGACACTGCCATCTCTCTTTCCCAAGACCTTTACTTCCCAGTAATTTTTATGCCACACACATGCACCTGCTGACATGTCAGCAGTGTGACACAGGCTTGGCTGGCTCAGCTTTGTCTCATGCTGCAGCACACAAGAACTGCAAGCCTGCAGTGCTGAAGTGTCAGGGCGTGGTACAGGTAAAGACACAGCTGAGCTACAGAGGAAATGGAACTACATGAAACATCTACTACCCTTTGAACACACTGGAGACAAAATTTGTGATTACACACCTCGTAGGATGAAAATGATTGCTTACAACAGTAGACTTCTACCATTCACTACAGTAAAGCTCTTAAACTGAGAGAAGCCATCACAGAGCTCTGCCAGGGTGTACACCAGTAGCATCCAGCATCTTCTCCCAGTGTCAGTATCTGTCTAAAGTTGTCCACCTAACAACTCAGTCACATTTAGCAGCAACTTGCCCTTGGGTTGCCCAGTAGTGAGCACGTCCAAAAGTCATCTTCACTTTTAAATGTTAAGTCCTCCATGTCACTGCTGGATTGATGGATCAGTAGTAAATCCTGCACTGAAACCAAGAGCAAGCTAGACTGACACTTTGCCCCTCAGACAGACAGTCAGCAAACACATTCCAGTCACAGAATCAGCTCTTGCTTATTTGGGAACCCTCGTGCCTACATTCACATGAGAACGCTAGAAGCACCCAGGCAGTTTTGATCTATGCTTATTTAAGGAAAAGGATGTACAGGAATAAGAGGGAATTAATAACTTTATTGTTAGCCAAGAAGTTGAACTGTAATAACAGTGGCAAAACATAATAAGATTTATCCTCATGCTTTGCTTTTCTTTGCCATGACCCTGCAAGTGCTAGAAGTCACAGAATCACATCAGCATTTCCACTCATCATCCTTCCTCTGCCTGTGTTAATAAAGGCTAAAAATGGGCCATAGTACTCTATATGCATTTTCTGATATTTTTGATTGAAATATTTTACGTTCCATTTCTTGCTTTTCTAGCCGAAAGCAACTTGACACACTTTCAAAGTGCAGAACAATCCAAGTATGTGTTTGATGGAAGTTTAAATGCTATTATTTTTGTTATAAATGCTGACATCTCAATCAATGGCTATGCATTTGGACACGTGGCATGCAGGAAAAAGCTCAAAGCCAAATAATTTTTGCCTGCAATTATGTATTTTACTCAAGTATTATTCTGTCAAAAAACTTCACCATAACAGTAAAACTATTCATCTCATTGGAACCCTGTCAGACACTCATTTTACTACTGGCAAGGCTTTTTCCACACAATTCTCATCAGGGTTTTACTCCATTCCTCAGCTCATCTGGAAGGTTTCTTTCCTGCTCATCTCTAGTTTCCTCTTGGAGTTACAGGACTGCCACACTTCACAACAGTGAACTAGTGTGTCTTGCAAGCACAGCTCTGCCTCTGAACACAGCCTCCTCCCTCCAGGACTGCACCCTCTTCCCACAGGATGGGAGCTCCTCAGCAGAGCATTCACAGCAAATCACCCAACGTGCCCTGGGGACATCCAGAGACAGCATTTCTAGGTTAGCACCCAGCTTGTAGGATAGAGAGCTGTGTTATGAATGGAAGCTGCAGTAAGAGCATCTTCCTGTCCCTACAAAGCTTTCCTCATGCTTCCCAGCTGTTGCTGTGCTCCATACCAGTTGCTCAGCCAGTCATGACAACAGTGAAGACAGTACTGCGATGTATCTTCAGTGAAACATGGCATTTCTATACCCAGCTCCTATCAATAACACTCTTTAGCTATCAGTTACCACCCCAAGAGAAAAAAAAAGCAGAGGTACCAAACAGAAACCACTACAATTCTTTTTTTGTGAAGATCATCACACGAAGGAGGAGTAGAAATAGGTTGTTTTTTAAACAAATTCAAAATATTGACCATCTCTGAAATCACAGAGGCCCTATGATATGTAACTAAGTAATTTTTTTTTCTGTCTACTAATGTAAACATTAGTGACTATCACATCCAAAGTGATTTACCAAAGACTATTAATCACATGGCGCCTCCCAAAACCACTTGAGACTAAGGCAAGTCCTCCTTCTGAGAACATTGCAACTTAAACTGCTGCCACCAGTAGACTGCCTTTCAAACACTGATTAATCTGCCATAGACAAAGCATTCATTTTAGGCAATTGATAACATGTGTTAAAAAGAAAGAATGGGGACAAGAAAAGAAAGAAAAAGAACTTAGCTCCAGTTATTTCACAACTGAGGAGGAAATAATTTAGGTCCCAATGCCTTCAACCTCTTCTAATAGCATTTTAAAGGGCAAACAATTTTTTTCTCAATTTTAAGCACATTAAAAAAAGTGATAGTACTGACCATTCAGAATGACCAGGAAGACCATCTTTGTAGTATTATTTTAGAAAGTGTAGGTTAAGGTGGGCTTTTACACTTGTTGGTTGGAGTTTGAGTTTTTCCTTGCTTATTTTAACTCAAGGACATGTTATGCACAAGCATATGAAATAGAGAATAGGTTGTTTTAAAAACAAAACCTTCAATTGCAATACAGTCTGGAATACATTTCAAGCTCTCTTCTACACTTTACTATTCTTAGTATGCACATAAGCATCATTCCTAGTTGTACTCTTTCACCAATAGGTGGTGTCACTATTTCCAACAACTTCCAAGGAGAACAAGGCCAAAAGTGCCCAGGGATGGGAAGTCAATACACACACTGTTCTGGCATTCTTATCACAGCATGGTTAGACAACTGGGGACCAGCTGGGATTCAGACAAAGCAAACAGGGATCTCAATCATATCATTCAAGAAAAGTGAGACAAAATTTAAATTTCTATTTTGAATAACAATTTTTTTTTAATTATTTAATTTCCTCATATATCCATGTATCTTGACTTTGACAAAAAATGGACAGCAAAAGTATAAGACCGTGATGGAAACAGCTGGCTTCGTATTTCCAGCACGAAAAAAAATATTCCTGGAATGTGCCTGGAGCCTGATCACAGCTCTCTCCGTGAGACATGGATAAGGACCCAGTAAGTGACTCAACTGCAGTTTCATACTCATTCAACTGCAGCTTTGTACACTAGGGATTCAAGCCCAACATGCAGTCCTGTGGTGGCACATCACTGGGTCCCCAGTGGTCAAAAGTGGATGACAGCACAGCACTGCCTTTGGCAGCACTTGGGAAAGGGGGAGTGAGGGAGAGGATGGCCATGTGATTATTGTGAGGGGCTCACGTATGGTGACAGCACAAGAAATATTCACTGCCATCACTGAGGTACTCTTGATCCACACTTCTCAGACACTGATGACACTTGCGGCTGGAGCTGCAAGTGCAGCTCTGGGAGCTCGGCCCTGCTGCTCCATCTGCTCTGCCTCGGTACCCAAGGCAGGAAGCAGTGCATGCCCAGCTGCACTAACACACCTCAAAGCAGCCAACTGAGATTCACCAGCTGGAACTCTCAGCCAGTACCTCTCTTCCACCAGTTCTAGACCCGTGGCTTGGTCTGAGCTCACCGCTTCAGAAGGGATAGAGCTGGGGCAGGGGAAGCCCAGCTGGTCACTCTGCTCCCATCCCATGTTAGGCAATTCATGTGGAAGCACGTCTGCTTTTCAGTCACTGAGGGCAGTTTCTTCAAAGCCTGCCCCAGCCCATCGATCTGAGGTGCTATTCCTGGGCCCTCAGCCACAGACATTTTCCTACTGCTGTTGCTAGCTGGAGCAAACAGTCCTGCTTCACTTAAGTTCCAGTGTCTCATCTGAAGGCATGGGGTATGGACAAACCCAGTACTCTCCTGGAGAAGGTCGAGCATTAACACTGGGACACGTTAGAGCAATGCTCTGAAAACTCTCAGATTCCTGCAAAAGATGGTCATTCGTTTGCTCTATAGACTGAACGGGGTAATCAGACATTGCTTTAAATGTCTAGAAAATATTTTCAGTAGAAAGTAAAATACCATCTACCTTAATCTTGATATTTTTGGACTTTTATTCATGTTACAATTTCTACATCTTTGCTGCAGGTTTGTTCTTTTCTTTTTTTTCCCTAATTTTTAAAATGCTTTTTGCAAGTAAATTTGAACCCTAACTTCAGTAGGAAGAGAAGCAGTTTCCATGCATTAAAAATCCTACTGCATATTATGAACAATACAATTGTGCAAAATCCTCAGCAAATATGTATTTACAGTTTGCAGACCATTACCCACCCCTGTTTTCCTTTAAGAGAACTGCTCTGCACTCGGTCTGCATGTTTTGGGTCCTCTTTAGCCTGAACATTTCTGTGCTAGGACTGGGTAGTTATCTTTCAAAAGGCCCGAAGTTTTACCTCTAATGGATAGAAGTATTAATTCTTAACAATCAAGTGACTGATCAGATCTTAAGGAGACACAAGACTTGCTGCAAACTAACACTAAGCACTCCATGCCATGTAACAACTGGTAGATACTGTGTCATAAACCAATGCATTTTTTCATAAATTATTCTCAAGGCATCAGATAGCAATGGCATTCTCACATTTGAAAAGATAAAAAAGCTTTTGGTATATTAAATCAAAACCTCTTGCTATCTATTTCTATTAGCTTGTGAGGAATGGTCAGTATCTCCACCCTATGCTTTTAATACAGTAGAAAATACACAAACAGTTTAAAAATTCCTGTATCACACAAGCCCCTCAAGGTGCTACAAGCATCAGACCCACCTGAGAGATCACATACATTAAAATGTAAGTGCAGAGAGATGACAGGGCTGGCTCATGGTCACACAAATCAACTGCAGGGCTGGGCAGATTGCCCAAGTCCCCCAGTTAAATCACACTACATGCAGAACGAGCCTACTGGAGCCCAAGTATAAAATAAAATCAATATCCAAGAATGCAGTCTCAAGGATTTTCCCTGTGTACACTGACACACTGTCGAGCTTCAACATGAGTTGGTGCTTAAGAACTTTTCCCTGCAACATAACTGCAGCCAGCTCCAGGCTGGACAGGTTTAGTAGATTTCAGGGCTGACAGGTGCAATCAGCAGATTTACCAGCTCCCTCTTCAGCAAATGTCTAGGCTGGAAAAGGACCTAAAGAATAACCCCTCTGGGTTAGTGGCAAAGTGTTAAAAAATGAGGCAGAAGAATTTGATTTCCCCTCCTGCTTACACCACTGGGAGTCAGGAGTACCTCAGATGAAATCAGTGGAGCTCTGCCACTGAAAGGCTGGCTGGATATTTCCATATCTGAAATAAAGATGTGCAATGTTTTCCATAATGTAAGAGTTTTCATTCTAAAATGACTCAGATGAAAACAATGACCTCACTGGCTGGCTGGATTTAACACAATGACACATTGGTCCTGTCTCAAAACTATTTCCTCCCTCTCCCAGTCTCTGCTCATACCACCACAGCCCCCTGAGAGCAGTAGAAGGAGGAAAAGAGAAAAAAAAAAATCAGACACCTCACTCAAATATTTTACCCTTTTCCCTTAATTTTGCCAGTCATACTTGAAGACACATGGGACCCCAGAGTAAGAAATTTATCCACTGTCTAGCTTCCTAGTAATGAAGTTTGTTGATATTTTTAATGTAGCACCTGGATATAAATGTACGGAGGGACAACAGGAGCAGTACTTTGAGCAAAAAGAAAGTTGCCAACACCAGCACAAAGGCATGAATTTGTCATTCCTAGGAAAGCCCAAGGTGTTTTGAGATCCAGGTATCAGGCAAGAAGCTTTTTATCACAGAAATTGCTGGTTATGACAGATAAAAGAAAGCAGAAAAATACAAATTAAAGTACAGAAGATCAAGAAAAATATAATGTCAACTCAAAAAAGACAAAGTGCTTGTTTTAAGTTATTTCATGATCAGGAATTAGCAATACAAAGCTACAAAACAAAAATTAAGATCTTCAAGGGGAAGAAAAAACCCACCAAAACTAACTTCATATACACACCTATGGTTTTGAAAGGACTAGTTAGAGCTATAAAACCACAAGAGCACAGTGAAAGGATCCTCTAGATCCTTTTATTTTCTTGTCAGGAAGTCTTTTTCCACAACGGAGGAACACAGCAAGTTAACAACCTATTTTTATTCTATTTCCTAATGTACTTAGAGAAATTAATATTTGACAGATACAAGAACATATAATTGGCCGAATGTGTCCCACAGGATGCTAAAATAAGCTCTGTTTTGTGTTAACTAAAGATATATTCTACATGTGCAGTCCTGCTTAAGAAAAAAATTCCTTTATCTCATTACTTAAATAGTATACAATAGTACCAATTAAACAAGGAGCCTGCCCATGCTACCCTCCATTATTACTCTGATAGCAGAGAATTAAGAAAATTAATCAGATAGTGCTTTAATTTGATTTTATGGTTCACTAGTAGTGTAAACTCTGATTCAGTTCCAAGCAGCCTGTAATTTTTTTTCATTATTCATTACACTAAGCTAAAAAAAAAAAAAAAAGTAAATTTATATTTCTTCATAATAATTTGAAGAAAACTGTTGGTTAAAAGTTAGTAGTAAAATCATGCTCCTTGTAAATGAGTAAGTGGATTCCTGAAATTTTATTAGAAAGCAAAGATCTCATTAACCAAAGGACCTTCTCCTCATAGTGGATGAAACACTTTAGTAAATTTTTTACCTCAATAGCACCAGGCACTAATTTTTTTTTCACATTAAAAAAAAAAAAAATGAAACAAACCCTTCTGTATTAGCATGAGCTTCTCCAGCACAAATTAAAATAATGAACAACTTGGAAAAAAACCCACCTACATGGTTTATGTCATCCAAGATATATTTTTGCTCACCTAAGTCAGACTTGGTATTATTCTGAACTACATGATAGTTTGAGTTTTCTGAGATGTGTCCAATTACACAGTTGTGCAACACAACATAATCTTCTTTCATACTCCAATTTAAGATGAACTTCCCCTGGAAAATGTGGCAGAGCAGACCCATGGGCAGCTACAGCTGCTGGGCAGTGACCCGCCACGATTCTGTAACCTCACTGAGCCAAGGTAAAACACGCAGGAAAGCGATGCCAGTGTGAAAGCCAAGTCATACCTACACACACTTTTTAAAGCATATTTGTACTTTTGCTCTCTTCCCCCCTCAAATGACACCAACAAAGGCATGATATCTGAAAGAGTAACTTTGACAGACTCGACAGTGCAACAGTTTGTCTTGTTCACTGCCTCATGCACTCTAGGATAAACTTCTACTCTGCATATAAAAAATTTATATGTTAATTTCTTTTTTTTGAAGTAATGTTCAGCATGTAGCCACTCTTGTTTGGTGTCTGTAAGTTTCTGTAAAGGTTTTAAGAGCACCGACTCTTGTAGAGTAGCTGCCCTTATTTAATAACCCTGCCTTTATCATAAAAGCTGGGGGGGGAAACAATTAATTTTACAGAACCCACCTTTGAATTTCAAACTCCAGGGGAGTAATTATCTTTAGATGAAGCTGTTCCTTGCCAGCAAAGATATAGGATATTGGTACAACTTGCTAAGTTATACCTACAAAAAGATTCAGAACCTTCAAATTTCCTGGTTTTGTGTGTTAAAAATTTCCAACTCTGCTACTGCAACAGCACTGGCTTTCCCACAAAAAAGACATTTGTTTCAAGATATTCTCTCCTCCCCAGTATTAGCACTCTTAAGTAAAAAGATGCCCTGCCAGGAGCAGAAAGATCACTTCACCTCTACCATGGCTTTGTGATATGAATTTGGGTATATGCTCTAACCTCAGAAAACACAAAAAACACAACCACCCTCAGTGGAGTGTTTTAAAAGTAAGCTTTTAAACAAACAAGTATTTAATTGGAAAACAGCATTTTTATATTAGGATAAAGTAACACCCACCCCATCTCACATGGTGGTTTTACTAACTTAAAAAAGAAAAATATTTGAAATCTGCATTTTTTCCTTTATTATTTGTTTTGCCACTGTGTGTATCTTCATGCTAAGCTTTTTTGTGCTTTTATAGATCATCTTAAGAAAGTGTATCAAAAATCCCCAACATTAAGCACATTATTAAATATTTCAGGTAAGTACAATCAGGTATCTATCCACATGCCTGAGCCATCGAAACAATTCTAGGTCCTGACAGAAGCTGCTGACCAAAACTCAAGTTCTACAGCACATACAAAGATCCAAAATGGCCTGTGGCAACACTTCCATCAGTATTAGTTCCAATTAGATTCAGCATTTTGTCCCGAAATCTGGCAAATGAGTTGATGTCAGCAAGACCGCTGCTGCTCTCCAGAGTCCTGATGTAGCAATTTAAATGGGGCAGGCTGACACCTGCTCCTGCAGGCAGCTTGTTGGAGAGTACTGCAACTCTACACGTGGTTTGCCGTCTGCAGTGAATTACAGCACTGAAACCCACAAACGGAAAACACTGCTGTTGACGTTCTGGTCTTAACTTACTTATTTCCTAACATGATTTGAGATTGCATTTACCAGGATAACACTATTCCCCCTGTCTTACATCCTATAGATTCAATAGTAGCTCAAGAATTTCAGAAAACAGCTAATAATCATACAGCAAGAATCACATGTCATAACTGCAAGGCTCAGAGAGGTAGATCTTTTCCAAGCTTTTAAAATTGGAACATAGGTTTATAAACAGATAAGCATGTTGAATTCTTTACCAAAGTCAACAGGAGCTGAAAGTACACCGCTTCCATAGAGGGAGTCCTGCATTCTGGAAAACTGTGTCCTTTAAAGTCAGCTTTAGAGATCTAAATCTGTTACAGCAATGGTTGACTTGCATCAGATAACAGCCATTACTTCCCCACAGTTTATTTCTCCAGGAAGAGTAATTTACTACCTAAGTCACTACATATTCACATGGGATTTTATCTTCATTCAATGGTTACATTCTTAAAGCACATTATGAATGCTCATTAGCTCAAAGTTTTCTTTACTGTCATACTGCCTCTCCTGGAGGCCCTAAAGGGCTTTGGGTTATTTTAGCATGATTTCAATTCAACTCAGATCAACAGAGCCTTACACAAATACATAGTTTTTCCTATAAAACCTTGCTCCTTTTCTTTGTTTTCATTCCCAGAATAATTTATGTCACAGCTTGAGCACATACACCTTCTTCACAGAGCCACCGGGACTCTGTGCCTTGTGTTGTCACGTATGAAGTCCATCTGCAGTGACTCCCACTGATATAATTTTCTTTTTCCCATATCTCAAATCACAGCTACAGGTGCCTGCTCTGATTCCATAACTTAATGAATTGCTGCCAAAAGTTAGCTCCCAGCCCAGCGAGATGCCTGAGAAGCCTTCCAGTAATGTGGTGCAGTATTTGATGTCTGTAGGGGACATAGAGTGCCATGCATCACCCAGTCTTGCTCATCTTGTGCTACCCCTATGTTTCCACAGATGATTGAGTACAGAACGTTCCAAACACAAGGGCCAGCAATAAACCCAACAGCTGAAGGCAGGCAGTCCCACAGGAAACATTCCCTTAAGCATAAAACACCGACAAAATGACAAATTGACCACGAGCGCCGGTCCAAGGCGCAGAGGCTCCGCTGGCTGCCTGGCCCCAGGTCAGGCACAGCCACCTCCTGCCTCACAGCCCTTCCCAGCAGGACAGACTGGGCAGCCTTTCCACCCGCAGCATGCGGGGCAGCGCGACTTCCAGAGCCGCACATCGCCACCTTCCTTGCTGGGAAGAATACTGTAGAAATACAATACCACTTGGCGCACTAACTTTATTTTATTGTACTGATTTATGCTTTTCCTTTAATTAAAAGGTACCAGGAAAACATTTGGTTTTCATTTGGGTGCACAAAACCACCGAGGCCCATTTTGGGCCACTCCTCAGCACAGGCCCAGCAGCCCCGTCCGCGTCTCCACAATGAATGACTTCCTCCAAGGCGCAGCCCCGAAGCCCCCCCAGATCCTTCCCCCTAATCCCCGACATCTGCTCTGGTCCTGGCGGGGCAGTGGGACCAGCCAGGGCCTGCTGTCAGCGTGGCCACAGATGAGTAAACACCCCAGCGCCACGTCAGGCTGCGTGTGACTGCAGCTGGGAGCTCCGGACGCGCGGCACCGCTCTCATTTAAAGCCTTCGGAGCGCTGAGGAAACACCTGTTAAGAAACTATCCAAAATAAATTTACCGTGAGCCTTTCAAGAAGAGAAAACCCGTGATCGACAGCAGCAACACAAGATCCGACAGCAGCGGAATTCAAAGCCCCACTGCAAACCCTGACCAATTAAATACATAAACAGCACCATTTTTCACTTCAGGGTAACAGTTACTATATAATTTCTCATCTTCCACTTAAAATAGAAGCTTTTCTCACTGGAAGACCGAAGTTTAACCTATGCTGACCTAGTTTATTTTCTTCTCTGTGCAAAAATCCTACAATGCCATGTTGTGTGTAGTTTTTAAAAAAGCACTGCCATACAGCTACTCTTTAAAATCATGTCAGCAGCACATAATTCGGAACAGTTTGGAAACAGTTTCCTCCTGACTATTAAAAAAGGTGGATTTATATTCTGCTTAAAGTCTGCAAGGTACAGTAGATGAAGATCACTAATTTTAGAATTTATGTTAAAAGAGTAGAAGCATCAAGATTTTCCAAAGCTGTGACACTGGAAACAAATCCCAAAGTCTGAAAGCCTTGGAGTAACAGACAACTAGCATTTTGAAAAAGCTTGTCAGAAATCTTTTAATTTAAGCTATTGTTCCCCCCCTCCATTTAGGGACTCTGGAGGTTTACCTTGGCCCACAGTGGGTATCTCCCCCACCTCCCTGTGCACACATCTGACCAGCAATCACACTGCAAGCTGCTTACTAATGATGATGGTATTTTTCAAGAACACTCAAGTGACTTTGGAGCATGGGTCACACTAATGCTCAAGTAGAGTCAGATCAAATATTTAAAATACTTTGCATTTCCCTGTTTCTTTCTATTCAGGGCTCTCCAGCAAGAACTATGCTGCTTGCTAATTTGAGCTCTACAAGATATCTGTTTGGTAGAAAACTTTATTTCCCAGATTGTAATGTGCTGGCTTTTGCTAAGGTAGAGCTAATTTTGTTCACTGTGGCTGGAATAAGGCTGTGTTTTGGATTTGTGCTGAACAGAGTGCTGATAACAAAGAGATGTTTTTGTTATTGCTGAGCAGGACTCACACAGAGCCAAGGCCTTTTCTGATTTCCATACTGCCATGCTGGGGAGGGGGCTGGGGATGGGAGGCTGGGAGGAAGCACAGTCAGGTGACCCCAACTGGCCAAAGGGATATTCCAGACCATAAGACATCATGCTCAGTATATAAAATGGGGGGAAGAAGGAGGAATAGGATGACTCTGAAGTGATGGCACTTGTCTTCCTGAGTAACCAATACACTTGATAGGGCTCTGCTCTCCTGGAGATGACTGAACACCTTCCTGCCCATGGGAAGCATTGAATTAATTCCTGGTTTTACTTCTTGGGTGCACAGCTTTTGCTTTCCCTATTAACTTGTCTTTATCTCAACCCGTGAGTTTTCCATCTTTTACCCTTCTAATTCTCTCCCTGATACAGCTGGTGGGAAAGGGAGCAAGTGGTTCTGTGCAGCCTGCAATTTTTTGCAAAAAAATAAAATTCAATGTGTTTTAGTAAAAAGTGATAGACATGGGGGGAAATTGTATTAGTAACTGTCAGCTGAAGGCCTAGGAATGTAATCATGATGTCCAGGAGTTGAGAAAAGCAAATTCAGTCTTAGGACTTAATAAAAATGAGATTGAAGAAACATAAATATTTTGCTGCTATTAAAAAAAAACCCAACAAACCAACAGTGCCTCATCTATGTGTTGTTTTCATTCCAAAAAGGACAAGAGAGAATTAGAAAAGTTTGAGAGGAAAGGCAACAGAAATAATCACAGTATGGCATGGCTTCACTGTGAGTAATGACTAGTGCAATCACTTTCATTAAAGGAGAGGGAGAGAGAGATAGAGAGAGAGAGAGAGAGAGAGAGAGAGAGAGAAGAATGGCAGAAAGCAGGTAAGAAAGAATTTTTCCTTTCTTCTTCCAGTACAAGAACTTGGAACACCAGAGCAGACAGCCAGTGGTAGGTTCAAAACCATCTGGAGGTACTACACTTTCACACATATAGCATATGATTCAGGGAGGTTGTTGTGGACCAGAGAGTGATCACACTGTACAAAAACAAAGGTATTATTCCTGAATGTTGAAATTCCTGCTTAGACGTAAGAGTCTACACAACAGAAGCACCATTACATCCCTTCCTATTCTTATCCTCTTCCTAATCATCTGCCACTGGGCATTGTCACAGCCAAGACAGTAAGAAACCTGTACTGGCACCAAATATGCATTATTTAGACTGCTTTAGCTGGAGGCTGCAGATAAAGGAGACACTGAGAGCTCCAGAAATTAAGGGCCGGTGCACACAGGAGCTGGAATTTGACTAATTCCTCTCACAGCAAGGCAAAGCAGCCATCCGGCTCAGTGATGCTTAAATCCATTGCAGAAGCTCTTCATAGCTTTTAGTTTAGCTTAACAGACAAGTAAACTGAACTGTTAATAAAGCCATGCATATTTCCATCCAAAAGGGAAAGGAAGAAAGATAACTCAATGAAGATGTGTTATGCAGAGCTCCTTACAGAATATTTTTAACAGAGGAAAACCAATACCACAGTGCCAGGCTCTAGGGTTCAGCTCCTTCAAAAGTGGCAAGCTTTCAGCCCACAAACCCACACGTTGTGCCCAGCTTGTGTCTTCCTATTAAACTTCACTGCAAATGGGGGCTTTGCAACTCCTTCTGGGGAACTCTTCTTTTCCAAGGCACGGACAGGGAACACTGCTGCACAGATCCAGTCTCAGGTATATATTCCAAAGAATATCATTGTATCTCCTCCCTACAAATACTTTCCAGCACATCTGCAGGCGGCCTGAGAGGGAAAAAGGTGACATGGAGCACATTCTAAGGCCCCAAATCATAACCTTAAGTTCCTTTCTCTCCTCTCCAGAGACTGACACACATGCACAGTAGAAGAGAAGGATGCTGAGAATTTACACTGTGCAGGAAAATGCTCAGAAAACAAATCCCACAACCATGCATAATTGAGTAATCCAGACTTTGGCTTGCTCAGGTTTATGAGAACCAAACCAGCATTTCAAATTCTTATTTTTGCTTTCCTTTAAGTTTAATTAAGCTTGCCTTGGGCTCACAAGCCTATTGAATTTGAGATATTTTTAAGGTAACTGACCTGCAGAGTTTTCCTGTGTGCTGTGCCCTTAAAGGACATCCCAAGTTAATTCACTCTTTTACCACAAGCCTGACAGCAACATCAAAAACATATCAAAGGAAAAGAGAGTTTGGTTTTTACTTTTTTTCAATAGTAGTTGATAAACATTAGCCTCACTGCGTAGTTTCAGCCTCACTGGTAGCCTCAAGTGGTTCTCCTGCAAGATTCAAGATTAGATGAGAGAGGAGATTCACTTAAAGGTTGAGCTCTCCTGTTTCTCTCTCAGCTCCAAAATTGGGGCTTTCTGAAAGGGCTCCTGGCTCCCACAATAAACCCATTTGCTACAGGCCACAGAAGCATTATCAAAGACTTCATTACAGCTGTCATAAGCCAGAGCTATTCTGCAACTGACAGGAAAAATATGGGTTTGCAACACTAACAAATGTATCCAATAGCTTCTCCAGTCTCAAAAGAGGCCATGAATTTGACAGGAAAAAATAATCCAGGATATTTACATTAAGCCTCCTCCCTCCCCTTCCCAAAACTCCCCTAAGTCAGCAAGGAAGAATTGTTAAGTAAGAAAAAGACTGCAAAACTCAGTACAGCGACAAGGTAGCACCACACTAATGAAGTCATTCTGCTTTTGCACAGGCAAAAAGGATTATAAGCCTGTGCAGCAGGGGGGGAAAAATAGAAAAAAAAAATTATATAAATACAGCTCTGAAGCCAAATATTTCAAAGAGGGATGAATCTGAAAGCTATTTTCTTCTGTGACATTATTACATTCTAGATCATTAGTGAAACAATCCAAGAGGAAAAAATAAAGGCAGTGCAGTGTGGAAGGGAGGATATAGCTAGAGGAAAATTCAGAGCGCCAATTCCCTGTAATGGTTCAGATTAATTCAGAATGGTATGGTCATAAAGCTCTAGGGATTCACACATCCCTGCCTCAATTCAAGGCACTAATAACCAATCAGTATTTTAGATAAGACTCTATAAATATTTAAAATTTTTAATCTTTTGAGGGCCAAAAATAACATTTCCCATCGTGTCCTTGTCTTTCCCACAGCAACAACGATGAGATTTCTCAGCTGGCATTGCTGGCACCAGCGTGACGTCAGGTGGTTTCAGTAGTGGCACTCAATTAACTTAGAAAGTTACATCTAATTGATCCATTTCCTGCACTGATAAACAACTGTAAACAAACACTTCTCTTCAAAGGACTAACTTTGTTCACAAATCTAAAAAGGAAAGGGGCCATCTGAACCACACCAGTCATGGCTGTGTCAGGGGTTTTATTATAAACACTCTTTTCAGGGCTTTCAATGAGTGATGTGACATTAAATATCATGATTCAAATTCTTCCCCAAGTTAATGTGACAGTGGTGCTTCCTCACAAAACAATCTCTGCCTTTTCTTTTCTTAAACTCTCTGTGTTACTGACAGCACTGTGTATAATGACACTGTTTTGATTTTCCTAACCCATATTCAGCCTTTCCAATACAAGCTCATTTTTGGCACAGGAAACTCACTACCCCCTTCACTTACACTTTCATCAGGCCCAGTGTCCGATTTCTGTGTCTCAGTGGAACAGAAGCCAGAGCAATAAAACAAAAGCCAAATCCTTTCTGTTTCTGTTTGCAGTTCCCCTTACAGACAGACACCCACCCCCACCATTTTGATAAGCATTCATTTCAT
This sequence comes from Polioptila caerulea, assembly GCA_013397295.1. NCBI lineage: Eukaryota > Metazoa > Chordata > Aves > Passeriformes > Certhiidae > Polioptila > Polioptila caerulea. The sequence continues at coordinate 1,025,579 of VYXF01006306.1, read as the reverse complement.
GGTCCTTTTTGCAAACCTTTCAAAACATAGTCAGGAATGATTTCAGTGTAAACTTTATACTGATTTGAAAGAGGCCACAACACACATAGTTACTTATAGAGGACTCCTCTGCAATCTTTACTAAAGAGTCTGCTACTAAAGCTGTACTTACCCTTGCCAATTTCCCCATCTGTAATTTTGTTTCCTTATCTACTGGAAGAAAAAGATACAATCACTGAAGTGTTGCAGTTGGGAGCGACCATCAGTGGGGTGACCTGGTCCAACCTTCCTGCTTAAACAGGGTTTTCCTAGAGCCCATTGCACAATGATCATGGAGATACCAGCTTGCCTCTAAATTATTTCAGATCCAATACAAAAGCATGCTACAGAAATACCTAATTATTTTTGCCACTACTATATTCTCCTCTGGCAGTGAGTCAGAGATTCTTAAATATGGGGGATTAAAATTGCCACTGTCATTTCATTAGGCTAAGCATTTATTAATTAGGAAATGGAAGTCAGTGCATTTTAAATTTTGGTGTGGTCACATATATCAATCGAGGAGTTCAAGTCTACTTCTATTACAGTACACATCACTTGAAGAAAAAGACCAAGTGATTGATTTCTGCACACTGGCAGCTGCTATGTCTGTTTTGACAGATTCAGGGTGTTACCACATCCAACTGCTCTGACTAACATGATTACAACCTAAGACAGCTATTAGCATGCCAATAACATTTCTGAAAATGACTGTGGCACCATATACTGGTTATGCCTTTTCAAGAGTTAGATGCCTTCTGTTAACTTTCCAGTCTAGACACCAGTGGTTTACCTGAAGCACTTTAAAGACAGGAAATCAAACCCAAATGTGAACTGGCAAACTAAACCAACCCAACCCTGTGTGCCACTTGGCAATCAAATTCCAGGGCATGCTCATAGGAACAAGGTGTTGACAAGACTGGAAAAGACCACATCTAAAATATTTTACCAAGCAGCAAAGGAGCTGCATTTTATTTACTAACCCAGGAACTTAAGCAGGATATTTCAGTATTCCAGGACTGTCTGTAACTTCCAGTTCAGATTTATGAGTATTGAATGTATAGAAGAAACAAGACAAAAGAGCTGCTTACAAAACAAGTGATTCTCTGCACAGTGGATTTAAACCACCAAACTAAAGATATACCTATATATAGTGTTCCTGCCCATAGCAGGGTGTGTGTTGGGGGGAAGGTACTTGGGGTTTGGAGTTAAATTACTTTCAAGGTCCCTTCCAATCCAAACCATTCTACAAGTCTTTGCCAGATATATACATACATACACCCAGAATCAATTATGAAACATAATGAAAATGAAGAAGAAATTAAACACTACAATAATTAGGAAAGATCAGTCAACCCCAGGAAAATAATACAGTAACATGACTCAGTGACTTTTGACTGACAGTGTTAGTCAAGTGCAAACAAGAAGACTCCCTGTCAGGCTGAAGAAGGTAGATTAGTCTCATGTCATTACTATTACAATAGTAATACTCCTTAGAAATTAAACAGAAAACTGTGTAATAGGGGAGCTTAAGTACTGAAAGGAGCAAACTGAGGACAAGAGAACCTGAAGGACTCCAAGGCTAAACCAAATATGAAATACCCAGAAAACAGCTGCTTTAACCTCCTTCAGAGACATCATTGCTTTTAATCTCTGGCCAAGATTCTGCTGTTCGAAACATTTCAGTCTTGAGTTCAGTCCAGTGGTGGAATCCAGGTTTTCTTAACCTCTCCTCACTCAGAGCAGACTCCAGTGCTTGCTTACAAGTCAGCTAATAGACCCTGAAAGATTTTCTGGTTAGGTCTGTCTACAATAGGATTATTAGTGTTAGAGTCTTTCTACGCAAGGAGATCCAAATTAGCACATTGCAGCAGCAGAGGCTGATCAAATAAATGTTCATGTGTCCAGTGAGTTCGCTGTACCTGGAAGTAGGAGACATCCTAAGAAACCATTACCTGGGGAAGCCAGACTCCCTAGGGTATTTCCTGTCACATTCATAGCTCAGCAATCTAGAAGAAAGTTCCTTCTCGGACAGGCCTTTCTCCAGAGTGCCTCTCTTCACTGATGTCAGACATGGCATTACTCCCCCAAGATCACCTAAACTTCTAGAGCATTCAGAGAACAAGTTCACACATGTATGGGAAATAAAAGATTAAAAAAAAAAAAAAGTGGAAATATGTAAGTTATAGAGGGAAAAACAAATACCAAACAGAACAGCCCTATTTTCAGCTAAGAGCATTATCCCTTTCTGACTCAAGACACCACAAGAACTCATAGTTTAGTTCATCAAAGCCACAAAGAATCCAGACCAAGAGATAAGGCAGCCCAGCAGTATTACTGTCAATATCAGCACATTTAAGAGAAATAAGCTGAAGATCCGAACTGCTGTGGATTTTCCTGTCTTTAGAAATCTTACTGACCCTGGCAGTCTCAAACCACCCAAGAGTTCACAGAACAGTAAGAACTACCCTTAGTTCTCAGGAAGAGATAATGGAAATATCCGTGCTGGCTTTTAATGGATCATCTTTTAAATACATTGGGTCCAAAGGAGGGGTGTGTATGTGTGCATATATATATATATATATATGCAAATTAGGTGTGTAAATTCAGATTGAATAGAAAGAGAGAGATCTCTATAAATAAAAATATAAGTGAGAATCAGCACATGCACCTGAATGCTGGGGCAAGGGTGCCATTAAGCTTGAAGGTGGGTCTGGCCCATGTTCCTAGTCCACACAGGGGCAAGATATAAACGTGCAGGTGACACTTCCTACATTGTGGTTTTCAGGGGGAAAATATGCTGGTGCATGGGCTGGAATGAAAGTGTAGCTTATTTCAATATGTTTTGGATTTGGATAGATAGGGTTCCCTGCAGACCATTCCTAAAAGTCTGCATTGACATAGCCAGTGAAACCAAAAAATAGTGGAAATTCACACTGCTGCATTCTGTTCAAACTGCAGTACCTCTCACTGTTTTAACTCATGGATCCCCACTTTGGATTTTACATAGCAGAAACAGTAAGACTGAAAGGCTTTCTAATGTAGGATAAAACTTAATTTGAATGATGTTAAGGCAGAAAATAAATTCAATTTTGACTGTAATGATAAAGACTGAAATTTAAAAACACTGCCTAGAATATGACAGTAGAAATACAATAAGGAAAAGTAACCCAAAGGGAAAAAAATAAAAGGAAATAATAAAAGAAATTAACACAGACTATCAAATAACTGGAAGAGCTGCATAAAAAAACTCGTCTGGAAGGATATTTATAAATTACTTTCCTTTCTCAGAGGGCAACTAAAAGCTTCTGAAAGAAATGAAAAAGCAGTCAGATGCTGAAACAGATGTGTTATAAAGAAAACGAAAACTAATAAACTCCTCATCTACAGCTTAACAGAACAGAAAGAAGTGAATTACAGGTATTAAAATTGCAAAACCAGAAGTTTAGTACAAAAGCCAGAGAAAATGCTGGATATAACTGGACAGCAGGGCTGGGGGAGTTCCAGACAAGCCCGGATGCTTCTGGTACAAAGATCCTGTGGCGAGATATCAGTGAGGCTAAGAGCCCACAGAGCTTGAAAGGCCAGCAGAGGAAGAGGGGTCAAAGAAGCAATTAAACTAATGCAAACACAAAAAGGCACAAGACCACACAGGTTCTCAGTATAGCTTTATAGTAGAAAACCCAACATTCAAGATACACAATCCCTCCTCACTCTATCTGACACATCTACAAAGTGCAGCTCTCAAAACCAAAAGTGAGGCCAGTCCAGCAGCACAGAAATAAACAGACTACTATGAGTATTGCACAGGCCAATCTTCTCTCTGAGGAAGGAGAAAAATCCTCAAAAAAATCCTCCCCAGAAAAACAAAAACCCATCCATCCCCAGTCTATAAAGTTTTAGTAGAGCAGCTTCCTATGGAATAAACCCCTGAGGCTGAGGCACAGGCAGGCAGGAGCTACATAAGCACAGACATGAACAGGCAGCATGGCACGTGCAGTATGGAACTAAATATACCAACACATCTTAGTCTGCTTCCAGACTGGTGCTGGCTTCTAACCCTATGTTTAGCTGCTGGACCCACAGCTGCTCTACCCAATCTTACACAGACATGGTGAGTGAGGATACTGCACAAACCACAGTAATGACAACATGTGGCTGCTGTCTGTCAGAAGCCTGTATGGGCCATTCTCTTAACACTGGGACTCAATGGTCTTTGTGGGTCCCTTCCAACTCAAAATGTTTTTTGATTCTGTGATTTGGCTTAGAGTGACCTCCTCTGAAAATCTCTATTCTTGAGGATGGGGCTTAGAAGTGACATGAAGATTTCTGTAACCTTACTTGAAACCCACCACCTCCACCCCTCAAATTCAGCAGTGCACTCCACAACAGCTGAACTACAGAAGAGGAAGACACATGTGTCCCTGTTTTCCCATTTTGTTATTCACCTTAAATGAATTCCTGTTCCAAAAAGCTCCAAAATACAACAACCCAGCCCCTCAAAGTCTTGATCCCAATGTAACAGAATGTACAACTAACATGACAGAAGATAAACTTGTTCTCTCATCACATAATCTGATACTCATGTTAAGCTCATTTCATATTATGAAATACGTGGATGAATTTTAGTAACACAAAGTTTTATGGTTTCCAGTTTTACTATAATTTTAAGTACAATGCTGAAAGAATCTGTAATTGAACAGCTCCAAGACAAACTAGAGTTTGTGTGGTCTGAACTAATCAAGTATGTACTGCTCCTAACCTCAGTCAGCTATATGAAATTAGTTTTTCCTCTTATTATTTTGAGAAGATTTGCAAGATAAAAAAGCTACATTTTTCTTGGCTAGGCACTACAGTAGCATTTAAAGGAAAAGGATTGCTAAAAATTGCTTTTCTGATTTGGTATGTGTCAACACAGTTATCAAAAAGCATTCCAGATATCACTCTAAATGGAATAATCAGATTCTGCCCTAATAGCAAATAAACTCCTAAAACCAATTATGGCACCTGATAGCCTCCTTTGGAAAGACAGGATAACAATGCATACCAAAAGGTAATCAAAGTTGTACCAGCCAGTCACCAACTCCTGGGAATCTTGCTGATCTTTGAGTTTTGAAGTAGGATCAACAATAGGATATGACATACATATGTATTTCATTGTTTATTCTATACCAAATGTCTGAGTTTATGCAAAAAGGCAATACCAGGCAATTACACATCCTTCTCAGGTGCTATTTGTTCTAAGTAAGAGATGGCTTGGGGCTACTAAAGCCAGAAGAGCCTACTCCTGTCATCATAGCACTTGGGTATGTAATGCACAGGAGAGAGTGCAGAACTCTAAGCCAACTCATGTGAAGTGATAAAACATTTTTTAAAATTGCCAAATATATCATAATATTAAAATACCAAACTGACTTCTCTGTAACTGAAAATGTATGACAGAGTAATGGGAATTTCCAACTGGAAGCTATCTTGCTGGTCACTGAACTCACACAGGCAGCAGAGTCTAATTTCAAGTACACATTTGCAAAGTTCTGGCTTAGTGCTGTGCTACGACTCCTGTGGCTCCGGGTGCACCACTTCAAATGCACACAACATCTGTTGGTGTTTTTTTCAAAACAAAATTAGTTTGTCACCTCATGAAAATATTAATCTGCCCCTTACAAAGCCAATTTTTTCCCTCTTGCTCTGCTACTGCAACTTTTATTGGAAAGCTCTACTGGAATCTCCTCACGCTAGAAAGCTGCTCTTCAGAAGTACTCTTCAGCTGAGGTTCACAGGGCTTGTTTAGATCCCTTTGCATCAACACTGTCCTTAAGCATTAATAACATCTTTGCTTATTTGGTGCCCCTTCTCCACATATCTCTCTATATTTTAAGTGGAACTAGTAATAGTAAAATGGTATTTTAAATAGTGTTTCCCTCTGTGTTTGCACCGTTGCAAAGTACAAGGCAAATTCTCTTCTGCCTTCTGTAAGATGAGACAGCTCAGAACCATGAACAGAACCAGGAACAGGATCATTAACTGAAAAAATTGGTACTTTCTTCTGGAAACCTTTTGTTCTGATTTTTCAGACTTAGAGTTGACTGGATGATGACAGCATTGGATGTGACATTTGGATTCAAGGGCAAGATGCTTATGGGACAGTTTATTTTATCATAAAAAGAGTCAATCAGTAGCAAAAGTGATCCCATTCTTTGGTGGAAATTTACAACAAGAAGTAGCTTTACTCCCAATACCTCCCTATCATCTCGCCTGAAAGCCACCAAGACTAACCAAGAACACCTCAGAAAAGCTGAGGAAACAAATGGTGATGTTCAGATTGGAGACATTAACACTGGATTAAGATCTTACAGAGAAGGAGCAGAGAGGAAACATTAAGGAGCTCAGTAAACATCAACCTGCCAGTCTGGCAGAAATCAGAGACCTTCCTTTATGTGGATGCAAAGCCCACAAAGCCACTAGCTGCACTCTCACCTTAACTGAGAAATAAAATCTCCAACTTCAGTGACAGATATTAAATAAAAGGCAGGATGAAAATCCAGCTCACTGAGCTACATGAATGTACTCAGTAGAGGTCTTTTGACTACTAATAGGAGTATTCTCTATTGCCAAAAATCCTGGAAATTTCCATCTTGACAGCCATAGAGCTGTCAACTTTATAATGAAGTAAAATGGAGATGAGGCTCGAGTAACGGGCTTGGATGCAAATTTGTCATCATAAGAGGGTCTGAGAACACAGACAGGATCCTTCGTTCTTTCCAGAGCATCTGAAAACAGAACAAGCTCATCTCTAGCCAGCAGTGTTACCAGCCTTGTGAATCTCATTGCTAATTACCCTTGGCAGGAGGAAAGAAAGGACACGGGATGTTCCAAGTCAAGGAGAGAGTAGATTTAAAAGTGAAAATCCATGCCACAGAGCCTGAAGAATGCACTGCAACAAGATCACTTTGAAGCCAACCCAACTGTGAGGAACCCTCCTGCCGGCAGTGGCTCTCCTGGTATGAGACCGCAGAGCACAAGTGAACCCTGAGACTTCCTACGGGAATGTGCTGTGCAATCACACGGACCTTTCAAAGGGGACAGGTCCTCCCATTCGTAACTCTGTGATGACTTTCTACAACCACCCAGTTGCTCTCATGGCAGTGTAGTATTAGGAAAATATTTGATGTATTTTTAGCTTTCTTCTATTGTAGCTTAGCAGCTGGATTCAAAGAGAGCCAACAGCCCGCCATCGACCTGACCTGCATATGGATCAGTAACACATGCTCTACCAACCAGCCATGAGTCCTCTAAAACACATCAAAAAGTACCAAGGCAACTACAGTTTTTAGGGTATAAATCCTCATGGATCAGGCAATAAGGTGCACCCCACTGTCATCCAGATTACTATGGTTAATTAGCAGCTTTTCATGTTTCAGTCAAACCTTGATGGTCCAATTTCTGGTTTTTTTTTTAAAAATACTACTGCTACATGTAACATGAGAGAAGACAGAGGACTAAATGGATTAGTGACCTGATACAGCAACAATTTGTATGGCTTGACTTGCCATAAATCCTGTTTAAACACTATCCTGTTGCTTAAAGCTGGACAGTCAGTGATCCTCAGCCTGCTTGGCCTGTTATGGAAGTGACCAGAGCAAACCACTTCTGAGTAAACCAAATCCCTGCCTGTTGAAGAGACATGCCTTCACTTGGCAAGGTTGAGAAGGGCAGTGCAGAACATGGCTGTGCTTTAGGTAGAAATTTAATCTGTGCTGGGGATATTACCAACTGGAAATATTTGACTTAAAGAGCTACATGTTTCCATATATTAACATACTTCCCACACTTGCTCACATCTGCCCAAATAAGCTATGAAATAAATATTTTCCACATTGTAAATATAGCAAATATTTATAATGTTCAGTGACACATCACTTAATCCAGAAGCCAGCTTTTGCAGCTAAGCCTTTCATGGTACAGAGCAGCAGGCAAGTAAACAAGTTGAGGAAAATTTTGCAGTTTACTTACATTTTAGTTTGCACTTCTCTTTTACATAGATTTGTTGTATTTACAAAAAAAATTACTTGCGTCAATGGCTTAGCAGAATAACACCCAGTGCAATTTTCTTTAAACAGAATACCTTGAGACAAGAAGAACTTTGCTCTCATCTGCTTTCTGAGTATCAATCCAGTGTCTGATGCACAGAATTGGCGGGATGGAATATAAGCATAAAGGTTCCTTGCAAAGCAATCGGCCTTTTCATTTAATTACATAGTATTTTACTGATCTCAATTTATCCCATTAAACAATATCTTTCTTTCAAGTTATTGCTATGCATAACCTCTTTTACTCTTGTTATGAATATCTCAGATACATTTGTTTAGTGAATTTTTAATGAAGATAGTATTTCTCCAAAGAATTTAGTTGGATTTTAGTCCATCAATTTTTTTTCTTTTCTGAATTTTACCATTTTTAACCCAATAAATACTATATGCAGAACATGATAGATGCAGTGAATGAAACTAAGACACCCCTTCTTTAAGAGGTTTAGTCTGGCAATGTAATAAAATAGGTGTTAAAAAGGCTGATTTAAAAAGCTGGAACTAGTATGATTAAGGAAACATGTTCATTCCTACTTTCAGAGCTCTTCTGTTTTGCCAAGACTTCGGAAGCTAACCTGCCTATCAAGGTAGCCAAGTAATGAAATTAGCATTTGAAAAAAACTGGCAGAAAATTTGAATGGAACATTGCAAACAAATAGTACGGAAAACCCCTCAAAACCACAGGATGTTAACCAAATTACATTTACATTAGGACAACCATAATAATGAACCTCCATAATAATTCAGAGTCTTTTTTTCTGGCATTTTCTGTTTTACTTGGTATTAAATTTAAAGTGAAAAAGGCATTTACTAGAAAATAAACTACTAGTAGAAAGATGAAGCAACATCTTCACACCTTGCACAAAGTTGTGACTGAATGACAACTACTTGCCCTCTGTATAAATAAAAAAATTTTAATCACACTTTTCTGAAAACAGCTATTACAAAAACTGCTGAAGTTTGAAGTCTATTCCAGATACAGTCTAAAATAAGTACTAGAGTATTTGTGCAGCTTGTATGAAAGGGAAAGGAAAAGGAAAAAAACTGAGGAAACTGCTGCTTGGAAATGGATCAAAGACTGTGAAAGGACTAATGGCTGTAGAATTCCTCTGTTACAACTGAAGGCCAGCAGTAGCCCAGGATTTCTCTAAATATGACCACAATATGTTACCATAACTGCCATACTATAGCTACAGCTTAGCTAGCTTTGTTAACAGAGGAAGCAACAGAACAAACTGAACTCCTCCACTGATTATAAAATCAATTCTTGAAAGGCTTTTTTTGGGGGGGGGATGTTGAGGGTTTTTTTGGTTGGTGTTTTTATTGTTTGGAGTTTTTTCTTGACAGGAAAATATTTATCCTCACAAGAATCTACAGACCTTGCTTTCTCAGCCGGGGTTAGTACATACACTATTTTACTAAGTTAATGGCAATTCACTAGAAATTTATTGCAGAAGGATTAAATTCTAACAAACCAGTCTCCAAAATAAACCAACAAAATTTATGTTTCCTCATCAACTAAGTGGTGACAGATACTCAGATACAGTATCAGATACACTGGTAATTCTTGCAGAAGTCTGAAGGGAACTGAAATGTAACTCTAAGCAGTCTCGAACTACATGCATTTTCACAATTTATACTGCAGTACTGCTTCAATGTACTATCATCCAAGATTGGTTTATTTATTCATCATGTCTCTCAGTGCAGCACAACATTTGGGGTAGTCTGATCACTTCACTGGAAAGGGACCTTTCATTAGTGTTTTGATCTCACCAACCAGACCCATGTTTTTGCAGGCTAAGAAAAGCAAAAGCCTGCTCAACTCTTCTCTCATTCTACAGAGTGTGATATTTACCAGCCAAACACTCTTAAAAGCTTTCTTCTGGGTCAAATCACCTCATTCCTCCAAGCAATTTCCAATTCCTTGATTCAGGTATTATTTTATGCTTCAACATTCAAGCTGAATCTACCTAGAATCTGCTTGCTTTCAATCATACCTTACTGCTCATCTGACAGTTCCTCCTGAGCAGCCCTTGACAAATTGCTGTTCACTCTTTTCTCCCATTCTTTAGTTACCGTGTCACAGACACCCACAATTTAACCCCTCACTAATTTTGTCTGCCTCTGCACCAGTCTCAAGAACAGGTGATTTCTATTCTAGGATCTACATCAGCCTCCCCTCTGGATAAACTTGACAGAAACTTTTCTCCATTTTTTCTTGACATCCTCCATCATCTTTGCCTTAAAGCACCGCTTGCTTAGGTTACTTCACCAGCCTTGTACACACACACCTGCTTGAACAGTTTTTAATCCACACTAGCACTCTGCCTTGGATTGCATGGCTATTCGTTTTCCCCAAGAGACTCCTAGGAGGAACTTTTTGGAAAACTTTTAGGAAAACCAAGTCATTTGCCTCATCCAGGTTGCCTTTATCCTCCATCAACTTCTTCAGTAACGCTAATATTAAAAAGCACCACAATTTCCTCACCAAACCCATGTAATTTTGACTTAAGTTACATTAACCTAATTTTCCCCTTATGCTCTTCACGTATGAAATCTCTGTGGGATGAACTCCATATTCACTTACATAAAACCGTATCAGGAAAAAATTTAAAAGATAATTGATGGAGTTATTCATGGCTATTGCTGTTCTAATAGGAAAATTCATTCCTCAATTTCTTGAGGAATTTATTTTCAGCTTCGAGAGCTGAAGTAAAATTAAGTTATATCTAATTCTTACGCTTTCCCTTGAAGACAGACCTAATTTGCATACCTTTAAGGTTTTCAGGAGAACTTGTTAAAAAAGAACAGGAAGGGATTTTCAAAGTGCTTACTATGTTCCATTCATACAATAACTGTTTTATCAAGGAATTTACAGGGTACAGATTTACTGTTCTATCTTGTTATTATCTCCACTATAGTATTTGAGTGATTTACTACTCCTGAATTTTCAACATATCTCCTAACTTTCACCTAAAACATAAAGATTTGCTAAGGTCACACACTGATTTCCATTAAAAATGCCCTTGGAATAATAATTTCCCCTTCATCTTCTACAATGAAAATAGATTTAAAATAATTCATAACTTCCCTGCCACCTAATCACCTACTTTAGTTATCACTCAAGTCTTGGTCACTTTAGCATGACCAGTCCTGCAGTTACAGATAAAAGGAAGACAATGATCAGCTGATATTTCTGCCTACAAAGCACAATGGAAGATAAAGCTTTATAATACTGATCTCCTTAACTCATCATGAGAGTCACCTCATGCAAGCATCAGTGGGCACATGCCAGTCTCTCTCACTGCTTCAAGACCTAAAAAAAAAAGCTTGAGAGAAGCAATGGGAGGACATGCTCAATTTATTAGAAGCTGCTTCTTGGCAAATGCTTTTAAAGCTATTTCACCCTCTCCCTTCACTATCCCACATCAGAATTGCCCTTTCTGGCCAAATCTGTACACTTACCTCAGCAGTGTACAGACAACTCTCACAGGGTGCAATGTTGCATATTCTCCTTGATTTTCCCCTTTCTCTGGTGCTGAATATACACAGCATACTGTAGGGACAGAGACTTTTTCTTAACAAGTCTAAGCCTCCTGAAGCCTCTCAGGAGTTTCAGCAGTAGGAGTAAGTGTGGAGTTCAGAGAACAAGTAAAGGGGTCAAAGGCCCAGGATGCTCTCAAGATTTCTCAGGTGTATGGTATTAGCTTAAACTCCCTATTAACAAAACACACAGCCTCAGTAGGATTTTAATGCAACCCGAAAGTAGAGCTTAAACTCGGTTTCCGCTTCAGAAAACACTTGTATCACGTGATGAAGCACAGCTAGCCCCTGATGTCACTCCCACTGCTGTGCTGCCAACCCATCTTGATCTGAAGGCCTCTGCGAAGGAGACTGAGCTCTCCAAAGGGTACGGTTGGGTTTACCAGGCAAAACTTATCCTCAGCCCTGCTCCTCACTCCTTCTCTAACGCTCTGAAAATGTTGAGTCTGAGTGGCAGGTAAGGAGCAGTGAAGAGCACATTTAAATAGAAAGAGCTTAATATGACTTATGTGTAATTAATCTACAACATTCATTTTCCATTCGTAGTCAGTTTATCAGCCTTCAACTGAAATATTTCTTCTGTTATGCTAAATCTCCTCTGGACCTCCATAATGTTAGTTAAGGAGCACACAAAACAAGAAGTGTCTACTTAAAAGGGCATCCCATTGGAAACATCTTTGAACTAGAATATATTTTCTTCAGAATATTGATGTACCATACATCACAAAAAATATGCCCATGAGAAAACACAGTGGATAAACTGAAATGAAATTCAGCACAAAGCAATTCCATCAGACTTACTGGTGACCTTATAAACACAACAAAAAGTGCTATTCATATATCACCTAGCCAAGTCAATATTTATTTTCTTGCCTTATGCACGCTTTGCAGGAGTGACCTTAATCATAAAAGCAAGGTACTAAAAAGCATAGTTTGGTCCAAAACTTGTTTTGGCAGGCAATATGCAGATCTCCCCAAGAAGCTCTGCCAACATATCTCAAGCCAAACTTGCAATAGTCTGACCCAAAAGGACAAGAAGACTGGCAGAAATGAGATTACAAACATTTCCCTCAGGAGCGTGCTGTGTGCACAGACTCTTTCCATGTTTGTAAGGGGGAGGGGAAGGGATTTTCCATGTCTGTATGTGTTTTCCACATATATTTGCCAACAGTTCCTAGATTATCCCCAGAGCCTACTTTGAACACCAGGATAACTGCTCTACTGTAGGCTGTATTTCCTTTATGAACATGGAGACTTCAGAATAGAAGGCCGGATCTTTATTTCTGAGTTATTCTGGGCACACTAACAAAATAAATGAACCCTGGCTATACCTCAGTGTCGCTGAGAATAGATCTAAACCCTCCAGTCTGCAGCACCTCCTGAGATTCAGGAGTTGGAAAGGAAGACAAGCATAAGAACAGGAACAGAGGTAAAACCATACTGGATTCGTTTCTTTGCCTAAAAAAAATAAATAAAAAAAATATATATATATATTTCACATTTATCAATTTCTTGCTTCTAATAATGTAATTTTATTCTTGTGCAAGTACAGTGAAAATAAGGAGTGCTGAGACAGAGATATAAATTAGGTTAAGGCAGTAGTCCTGATGAAAATATGCTCTTAGAAACACCACAGACCAGAAGTAGCTGCACAACGCTTGGCTGTCTGCTTCATCAGTGCGACATTCCCTCGATGTAAGCTGCCAAACTACCAACCCAATCCTTTTTATTTCCTCCTTTGTCATCATAAGGATAAGGCTAAAAGCTTTTAGTGCATTTCCTCTCAGTTAAACTCAAATTAGTCCCCTCTGCTGGACTCCTACCGGGATGCCTTGGTCTATCCCAGAGCCCTTGCTGAGAAAAGCCCTTTTCAGTCCAGCAAATCACCTCGGTACCTGCTACTCTGACAAGGCTGACGCCATTATTTATTACATAATAAGCTCTCACTGTTGAGGGTCAATTATTCCATTGACTGGGCATTACAATAATTCTTGGTAATTAAAAGAGGTACTTATGTGAATCTAGATGCATACTGAAAGAAACATTGGTCCTTTTGTTATCTTGGCAAGCCCTTGTTCCTAGTCGGCCCAAGCAATTAGCATCTTTTGGCAATCCCTGTCAGCTGGGGTTTGGAAAGCCTGAAAAGAGGGTCACTCAGATGCTAATTTAGATACAATTGTGACAGCAGAGTTTAGAGGGAGCTGCTCCAAAGGCACCATCAGGGTTTAATAAAGCAAACAGCTTGGGTCCCTGTGACCCTGCTGAGGTAATTAAAAAGACTGCTCTATGTTGCTGTGCCAAATGGGAGAGTGGCATCATGAAGCCTATCCACAAAAACCATTTTAAAAGACATATAATCACCCATTTAATCTGCTCATTAAACAAATCTCTCATGCGGACTTAACAGGAATTAGCACTTTCTAAAAGGCAAAAATTGACAGAAAGCAGACTGTTCAAATGATTCTAAAGGTCGTGATTCCTAAACGCTTTCCCATTACTATTATAAGCTCATTTAATGCTAATGTATAATATTTGGGGATATCTGTGTTCAAGACTATCCTTTTAATGCTGTCTTTATGGGAGAAATATGAACATCCACTTCTCAAAGCTAAGAGCATGCAATGACATCAGCTATAACAACAGTAGGAAACCTAGCCCTACAAACTTTGTGTAAATAACCCCACACACAACCCACAGCAAATTCTGTGGGGGTACTGCTAACGCCTCGTTTCCCAGGATTCATCTCAGTAAGGGAGCTCTTGCACACAACTGTTGGCTCAAACACCAACACACAAGTAACATTAGGTACCTTGTAATATCCACCTCTTGTATTCCTCCAAGAGTGGTAAAGAGTTACAACCATCACTACTGACAGCCTTTTCCTGCTTCAGAAAGAAAAGAGTAAAACAAAAAAAGTTCCTCCTCTTTTGTGCAAACCAAAATTCAGGTTCCAGGGGTTGTAGGCCACTGAGCAAAGACTGAAGAAAACGTACTTTGGTGTGGTAAAGCTGTCCTACTCCATGCAGAACATAAAACTTTTATTTTTGAGAATTTAATCTGCTTTGGGTTGGAGTAACAAGAAAAAGGTGAAGGAAAACAGAGAAGACAGAGTGTAATGCCAGCTGATGTTGTTTTCCAGTTTTAATTCAGTATCGAAAAAAATTAGCTCTGTACAATGTCTGGGAGAGTGCAGCTGATAAGTCATCACAGAGGTTGAGCACTTATATTGTTCTGTGGGTATTTCCCATTTCACTGTGCTGCATTCAAATACAGCCTCCAAAATTCCAATTTTCTTCACCCTTCCGATAATGAGAGACTAAAACATCAGGGAGGAAAACTTGTCCCCAGAAAATAAATAAAATCATTAGGCATTGTAGCACGCTCAGCCCTGTTACTAAACTTTCTCAGACTCAGGAGGCTTGATACTAAATGACCTCATCATTGACAAGCTGATGTTCTACTGAAAGCTGTTAATTAAAGACTCTAGAGATGTTGCCAGCATACTTAACATCTCGAGATATAACTGATGCATGCACATCTTTCACAAGGTAACGTGCTGAGTTGGAATGACAACCCCAATTCCACACAAGCTCAATACTTGTCATGTCCACCTTATTTGGAAATGAAATGCCAAAATGAGATTAAAGCCCTACATGCATGTAATTTGTTAAATCAGTGTTTCTCATTTTGTGATCTATGAACTGGTAAACCACAAGACAAGTGTATAATTCCTTTCAGCTCTCAGCATATCACAAACAAGATCCTTGTACAAACAGACACAAACTTATGACTTCCCCAATGGTGACTACAGAGCAGAGTCTGGCAAACAATGCAAAGGCAGCCACCACTGTGTTAATTCTCAGAAAGCTAATTCAGCCGAACCACAGAACTGCAAACATGAGTTGTTCTCAGTTCTAAAGATCACTAATTTGCTGCAGTCATATATCTGGTCAGTACTAACAACCCTGACAATATCTGAGTGCTCTTTTTTCTTCAGCCCGAAAACATGTCAAAAAAAGTATGAAAAAACCCCCTATAACTTCTCCAGAGGTTGCCTAAGACAGGTGACAAAGGAAGCAATATCCTACCTCAGGAAATTTTTCTGTGCCTAGAAATACTAATTACATAAAGGTACTTTTTTCCTCCCTCCAAGGGGCAGCATACAGGATGGAACAAGTCACGTTAGAAATTCAGATAATAAAACCGAGCCACCACCTACAGTTTGCAGGAGCTGGTGCAGTACGGTGGAAACAATCATAAACTTGGAAAGGGAATTACAGTATTGTACCTGAATATCTGCAGAAGTCCCCAGAGAATCACCTAAAGAAACCCCTGATCTATATTCTATAAGAGTATACCCAAGTTAATTAGGCTAAGGAACAATGATAATAGGTGGTAATTCTTACGCAAATTCCATCTACATCTATTTCTATCTGATTATCAGTGCATGCTACTTAACTTGCCTTAGGTTGTTCCTAAAACAATCCATCTATACCAGGAACAAAGCTCTTAAAAGTGAAAAGAACTTCAGCACCAAAACAACAAAGCTTAAATGGGTAGGGGCAGAAACAGTCTTTTCTAACATGAAACAAAAGCTGAAATGAGAGTAGGATGGGGTGAACTACTGCTTTTGACCAGCTTTTTAACTACTTTACTACTTTACAGGTTTTTTTTCTTTTTTTCTTAACTCAGTGTGGTAAAGAAGGGGATCAGGAAGATGACAATAATGCAAAAAGGATGGAGAACATAAGGAACAGCAGAAAAAGAAAGAAGGAGGAGGAAATAAATCATCAAAACTTTATAACCCTAGACTGCCTCACACGGGAGCAGAGGAAAAAAATCAGACCATTCGTCTTCAGCATGTTTGCTTACTATCTCTTGGGAGAGTTTAAGATGTTATACTTGACACCATTATATGTACGTGCAGTTAACCTCAACCTGTATTATTTCTTTGTACTTTTGCAGTCATACACACACACAAATATCTTTCTTGTACTGATAAACCATGCTCAGTTTCTCTGTATTGTACAGAGAATAATTCTAATAGCAAATGATTACAACTCTTGGACTTAAAGTACACTTTGATACTGACATTTGAAAAGGGCTCTGTCTAGCTCCAATAACTACACACTCCCTCTGTATTCCCTACTATCAAGGATACTTCCTAACACACTTGAGAAAGTAATTCAATAGCTGAATAACTACAACTACACTTTCAGGTCTATTTAAAACTGCAAAAACAATGTGTTCTTTCTCTTGGGAGAGCTATGCTACCATTTGGTCAGACAGCAACACATCTTGGACACACTTCAGAAGTAGTTGCATGCACTGTGAAGATTTATAGTTGGACAGGAATCAAGGCAGGGGTGCAACTCCCTGGAAAACACTGAAATCCATCCACATATGAACCATCACAAAGTCACAGATGCAGTTTCCTGACCAGTTTGGCTTTGCAAGGAGATGGGAAAATTCAATCAACATTTATTTTCTTGAAATGAATCTTCATGCCACAAGTGAACGTGTTGTTTTGCTGCAATACGTAATACTGTGCTTATCTCTGGTTCTTCACCAGTATGTGTGACAGTCATTCCAGGCATTCCTCCTGCAGCTTTTTGTTTATTTGGGGGAATGGTTAGAATCCTTTTGTTTTGAAAAAAAAAATTAATTTTTTTTTAAAGTCCTATTTAAAAAAAAACCCCTCCAAACTGAAGGAATCATCTGTACAAGAGCTTCTAAAAGAATAAACACAGCTGCTTACAAATGAGTAAAAAGTTATAAGAAAAAACACTAGTAGTGCCAGTTCAATTTTCTAATAGATCTTAAGGCTGAGGCTGTCCTTTGACTCTTGTGAGTTTTAGTATTTTATCTCAAATGTATAGTTGGGTTTTTTTCTCCAAAAAGCTATTTTAAGTAATGAAGAAAAGCCAACTTTCCACTAGCAGCTATTTGTAGTAATAAACATATAAACTACTAATACAAGCAAAAGTTATTAACAGCATACTTCAGAAAAGCAGCAGCATTAGTTACGCTTCAAGCTCTCAAATAGAACAGAGAGATTGAAGACAATTTAGGAAGAAAAGCATACAGGTCAATTTATCCTCAACAATGAATATTCATTTATTTCTGGTCACTGCCTAAATCTGCCTTTCTAATTCCTTTATTTAACTGTCTGAGGTTATAAAGATATAAACCCAAGATCATATTATTAGGCCCATAGTTAAAACATAAAATACTCGCCATAGGGATACAACCAGTTTAAGAACACATGTGCTCTATGTTTACTTCTGTCTGGTAAAACAACAGTGTCAACTGGAATTTGAAATGTTTTCTTTATTTAGATCTTGTAGGCTGAACAATAAGCCCTGACAGCTCTGTCTCAGCCCTCTTAAGGCTTGAACCAAATGAAGCCTAAACTCACTATTCAGCAACTGCACCGGCCATGGGATGTCTGGAATTTGTTATGTGCACTCATCCTTAAAATGGAACAGCTGCTATGAAAGGCTGTTACAAGACACCCAAGGGGGCAAAAGGTTCCAGTGACACCCTTATCTACAACCTGATATGAACAGCTTTTGCTGCTACCCTGCTCCCATCTCTAGGTGTAAAGTTACACGATAGAAGGCCCAAAACACTCCCCTCAGTAAAAGAGAAAACTTCTATGGTT
Organism: Polioptila caerulea; assembly: GCA_013397295.1. Taxonomy (NCBI): domain Eukaryota; kingdom Metazoa; phylum Chordata; class Aves; order Passeriformes; family Certhiidae; genus Polioptila; species Polioptila caerulea. Next base: position 1,007,267 of record VYXF01006306.1, on the reverse strand, counting down.
TCTGCTCCTTTTCATGCCATTGACTGTGCAGAGAATTAGATCACCTTTAAAATGTGCTTATTTAGTGTAACACATCTGTACACCAATTTTAAAGACATGCATTTTAAAAAACTACATTTCTACAGCGCTACCACCCCCCTCTCATCTTTCAATAAAAGCAGCAAGACAGTCCTTGGCCATGCCATGCTTGTCTTGCTCTCTTGATTGACTATATAGCCTATAAGCCCACAGACTAGTTAGTTGCATGAGGGGCTCAACCAGGATTTGGCTGCTAAGGATCAGAAAGCAATAGCAATATAGTAAAAATAGCTCTCAGGGGAAATATATCTTGTTACTGCCGGAAAGAGTATTTTTCTAAGAGAAGCATTTCTGTAATTCTTATTAGTTAAAAAAAAAAGACTGGAAAGAACCAGAAGCATGAAGACTCAAGGGTCTGAGCTCCCATCAGAGTCAATGGTAGATTTCCCACTAAATTCATCCGATATGCAATGAAGACCAAACGTGGAATACAGAAAGGAAATGATCAGAGGAAGGACTCTTGTTCACAAATGCATTCTGCATCTGCAAAGTTTGTACCTGTGTCGGAGTTCATAAATGAGACTAGTGTCCACACACCATACAATTGTGATGAGCTCTAGTTCTGGTGGGAAAATCCTAAGAACTACTGCTATTTTAAAACAGAAAATACAGCTTCATTTTTACAGATGCACAGTACTGGGCAAAGTCTAGTGTCATTAGAAAGTGTACTTTTCCACAGACTTCCTCCCCATCCTCACAGCCTCTGCTTTCTCTGGTGCTTGCTGAGGGGACCCACAGACCTGCCATGATCTGCAACCAACTTCCTCCTTCCACCAAAAGTAGGTACTATTTCTTGCTAAAGTTCCCTTGACATATCAAATCCTCTTTCTAAATTTCAAATGGCAGAGATAAGTCTGTAAAAAAACAGATATTTGCTCCAAACCCTTTTATGCCTACATAAACATTGCTATAATTGCAACAGATAATCAGCTCCACTTCAGCCAAAGCTCAATACCAGTTTGTAGATGAATCTTTTAACCAAACCACAATTTATTTGGTTGTGTGAATGAAATCCTATTTCCTATCTCTTTACACTCACCTTTGGGATTTTGGTTCGCCAAATTTCCTTCCACTGGTCTTTGTAAGAGCTATGATTCTCACACAATCCCACCTTCTATCAATCTTCTGGCCCAGGGTTTATATCCTGAAGTTTATATCCTATGTATGCTCTCTGGTGGGACAAAAGCCGTACTTTCCCCAGATCATGAATAACCTACTCTTTCAGACCAAGTCAAAAATTAAAATCCCAGAGCAATAATACCCCCAAGAATATCTCAGGAAGTGAGGAAGAAAGAAGAATCAAGGGAAGATGAGACTAATGATCTAACATGGAGTAAAATTTGGCCAGGCAGACATAGCAGTAGTATTTGCTGCAACAGGGACAAGGATAAAGTAAACCTGGTTTGGATGCATCAAGAGACAGGTAAGTGCAAGCCATAGACAACACACAGTTCTCCTCCAGAGCTTGGTTTTCCTCTCCACCTCAAGATGATTTACCTGTACCAAGAGACAATTCTGACACAAAAATCCCTCTCCCTCCTTCAGAGTCCTCTCATTGTACTTGCTCAGTTCTGAGACAGGTAGGTCAGCTCAGAGCAAAGGGGGGATGAATCAAAACTCCTTTTTCATCTGCTACTACTGTACATGCTGGCCATCTCCCATTGAAACCAAAGCTGCCTTCTTTGGGCATGTCTGGAAGCATGGCTCTGTATCTCAGATGGCTGAATCAACACTGTCTGTCTTCCCTGTCACAGACTACTAAAGGAATACGTTAAATACTCATTCAGTATTAATAAACACATTTTTGATGCAAAAAAAATAGCCTTCCACCTTAGGTTTATCATATTACAATTATCTTGGACTAGGCACCTTCTCACAGATTTGTCCAACTATGTATTTGCTTCACACTTCCAGCTTCTGTTCCTTAATGTTTGTGATGCCCTTTGAACTTGAATTCTTAAGGCCAAAGTGCTGTCATTGGAAATCATACTAAAAATGACAACAACAAAGAATCTTCCTGTTTGACCCCCAACACATGAGAAGCAACTCTTCTACTTCCTCCTGTTGAGCTTTTGATTGCTTTGGTATTTCTGCTGCTTCTATTGCTGTTCTAAGCATTCTTCTAGATTCACTGTTATTCTATCACCCTGAGGCAACATTCACTGGGATCCACTTCAGTCTCTCCCTTTTAAAGTCCTCCTGGTATTGTTTTTGTGGTTCAGAATTACTAAGTCCAAGGTTCAAAACAGGAAGAAAAAACACTCACCAAAATAAAATCCAGACCCACCTGCCTAGAGCTCTTCTCCCTCATTAAAAAAATTGATGTCTTGGACTCCAGCTGTTCTTTCAGCCCTACCACACTGGAACCCCCACTGAAACAAAGCCCTTGAGACAAATCCTGTGAGCTCACTCTTGGAGGTTTTTATAGCTGCATGTGTGTCATCTGACTGAAATCTGCCTTTCCTGTGATCCAGCAACACCCTGTACAATCAGATTTGTACTATCCTTTCCTCTTTCTCTCTTAGCATTAATCTCCTCCTCTGACTTTCTCCTGCACAGCTATACCAGGCTTGTATTCCCAGCTACACAGATGTAAAGTAAACTCTAATTTTGTGTCTGGTCAGTGAACTTCAGGACTGTTCTGTTTAATGCATACTCTTTTTTTGTGGCTGCCACTAGACTCATTGTTTTACATCTGTTTGCATTAAAGCACATTTTCCACTGAATGACTCAGACACTTAAAACATCCCAAATCCCTCTGAACAGGGTCACATAAATTCTGAGATGTTCATTATTCCCTTCCTCTAAATTCAGTATAATCAGCTAACATATACTACAATCTTAGATCTGATATACTCATTCAAATTATTTATATATGTATCATTAAAAAGTTCAGTCCCCTTGAGCATGCCACTAGTAACCCATGTTCAGAGAGAGAAATTATCATTTGCAGACACTGTATGTAACCTGCTTTGAGACACTTTTAAAGCCAACAGGCCATTTTTGCTCCACAGACCATGACTCTGTGGTTTAACCAGTAAGCTCCTTTATGGAACCTTATAATTTGTTAAAGTGTCATTAATTCACATGGTTTCAATTTTTCACAGTGTATTTTCCTCATAACATGAAAAAAACAGAACAGTACCAAGATGAATCTGGAAAGCCAGAATTCAGAGCAAAGAACATGTGCTTATTTCTCAAGATTCCTGATTTTCTGTTTATAACATTCTTATTCCAATAATAATAGCAAAACCCCAAATAAGCTATTCAAGGGAATTTCAAACACACAAATACCACAGTGTTGAATTTAGTTCTTCAGCCCTTTTTGTCCTGAGTTAGGGTCTTACTCACTTTTCCTTAAAAATCATCAGTGTTTCTCTGACAGCTGGCAAATAGGAAGGGAAATGGTTTTAAAGATCAAATTAAGCAAACCTGATTGAATAATTCAGATTTGCCATGGGACTCAATTATTTCTATTAGAAATACTTATTTTTAAAAGGAAAAAAAGTTATTTTCTTTGGCATCCAAATAATTATTTCTTTTACTTCTGGAAACATTGAAGTAGTGGTTTCCTGAGGTTTTACATGTTAACTCTTTCATATTTTTCCTGAGGTTTTACCCGTTAACTCTAGCCTGAAACAACAACAGATGCCCCGAAGACAAGCACAAAAGAGGTGAGAGATATTTTCCTCTTTGCTATGAGAAGTATGATATAAATAAATTTGCAAACCCAAAAACATTAGAGTATTTAAAAAAACCTGTCAAAAATTGCATGGGTTCTCTTAGAGTAGAGCTACTTCTCCCACTTGTGTAGATGCATTTATGGATACAATCAGCTCTGCTGCAGAAGACCTACACAACCTTATGCAATATCAGCACATCAACCAGCTGGAGGTCACTGCTGTCCCCATGTCTCTCCAGGGCACAGGATCAGTGACAAATGCCATGCAAGGCAAGTGCCATGCTTAACCACAAAAATTCCAGAGCCACAGTAGCACAGAACCACCTCCAGGTGACAGATGCACTCATCCACCACAGCACCACTGGAGAACTGCTCGTCCCTGCACAAAGGGCTGCAGTTCCTCAATCCTAGGCAGCCTGCAGGGCTGAGTCAATCAGGCAATAGGACTGGGCTGCCCTTTTCAGCTCTGACTGAATACCAGAAAAAGAAAGATAAAAGCTGTATGGTCCCTCCATTCAGGGCCTTATGCTGATGGGTGACATGCAATTAGAGATTACATCAATTGCAGGCCCTTGAGAAGAACCGAAGGCTCATTACAAACCACCACCAACACTACACAATGTGCAGACTATCTGAAAGCACTCCCTGTATCAAAATTCACTGCAAACTAACTGTATTAGACTTGATAGTTCACATCCCAGGAAAAGAAAACCCCACACCAAAAAACCCAAATCAAACTCAACACTCCTCCAAATCCCCCATGTTTTATTTAAAGCCAGTCCTGCAGATGAGAATTTCCTGTCTTTTAGATGTCTGCTTGTGACTGCAGAGACAGACACGTGGCTATTTCCCTGCTGTCCTCATCCCACCTGTGCTCTTATTCTATTCCCCTTCTCCTCCAGGGCAAGATGTCAGCTGGGTGGTATGGACACTCTAGGAAGTTACACCAAACGTGCAGAGTACAGAGATGAAAGGGTTACTGACTTTGCACTCAATAGGTCTATGTCCTTTCACAATAAGCCAGTTAAATCCCTTCATTCTCAGTAATTTGCATTTATAGAGAGGATTTTTTTTAAAAACAAGAATCTTTACATGACTTTAATTAGGTCATGTCTGCAGAAGGATGAGGCAGAAAAAAGGCCCTCAGAGTTTTTACACGAGCAGAAACGATACCACTTCTTAAGTACATTTGAAAGTATTCCCAGGTTTTACAAAGAATGATAAAACTAAGCAAGTTTTTTCCAACTCAGAATTAACATAGACTATCTTACAGTTAAATACAGCCCAAAAAGGATAGCTGCAGCTGGAGCAAAGCTCCTGCAAGAAACAGTGCCACTAAATCACTACACTTAACAACTGCCATTAAAAATCTCACATGAAAAATCAAATATTCAAGTGTTTGGACAAGGTTCTCAGGCTCTTGGTGTGATTCTTGGGGTCATCCCGTGCAGGGCCAGGAGCTGGACTCGATAATCCCTGTGGGTCCCTTCCAGCTCAGGGTATTACAGGATACCATGAAATGGCTATATAGGATTCAAAACTACACTTAATTAAAAGAAAGATGTGCTGCTCCATACAGAGTGGTGCAGTAGGCATTCTGATCCCCCAAGCAAACTGATCCTGTTGCTAAGGAGTAAGCTCCTGCCTACTACTATGATTATTAGAAGTGTTCTGGAGACTTGGTTCTAAATACAGCGTGTTCCTCTTTGTATCTTTTGCAGTTACATCTACTGAAAAAGGAGTGCTTCCCCAACTTGGGGCACCATCAGCAATTCAGAAACTACATTCTGCAATACAGAACAGTGAACATCTTGGCTTGAGAGGCACCTGGACTAAGTGAAATGCATGGAAGCGAGTAGGTAGAATTACTCTGTCAAACTATCAAAATACAGTAACACTCTTAAACACACCCTGTGACATACAAGAGAGCCTCCTATTTAGAGGTAATGGCCATGTCTGAGCTGCACAGAAAGAACAGGCTCAGCAATTTGTCTAGGTTTGTAAAACTTGATGACCTTACTTTCTGCACCACAGGCTACTGACATGTCTTCAGGCTTCTCCTCTTAATCATGCTGGAATTCACATATTTCATGCACCTCGCAGGAGTCTGGGCTGCAACACATTCAGCCCAATCCAGAGTTCATCCAATGGCATGAATTCATGCTCTGATAGCGACTGTCCCTCTCCAGAGGGCTCTTGGCTTGGCCCAATTTCTCACCAATATATTTATCTGTAAACAGTGTGAAGACTGATAGGAGGACCACAACGCAAGAGGCCAAAAAGTCCTTAAGGCAATATGCACTCACTGCAATTGAGCTTCTGAACCCATCAAAAGTAGCAATAAAAATATTTAGCTAGCATGTGTAAGAACCAGGTATTTATCTCCTTTCCAAATCCTGGTCTGAAAAGATGATGAAAACAATAAAAACAAGGCATGCTGAGGTCAGCAGCATGTCCTAGCAAGGGATGAAAGATGATCCATTTCCAGGGATGCAGAACTGTTCTTGTGGCAGATTTCTCACCACTCATTATACTGTCTTGATATAACAAAGTGACTTTTAAACTGCTCTGTCATTCCAGCCTCAAATCCTAACAGCAGTCTTTTTAAACTTTGCAATATACTGGCTAAACTCAAGGAAGTTTGGCAGGAGATCCCATCTTGGCAGTAGTTCAGGTTCAGTCACATTTTATTGAACTAAGAAGGTGGATAGAGAAGAGATGCTCCAAGTGCCCCTTCAGGTGCCCTTGGAAGGAAAAGGCTGCAGGGTAGATTCACGTGTGAGACAAATAATCAACAGAAGAGTGACTCAAACATAAAGTAAGGGTTTTGACTACAGTGGAAATTACATTCCATTAAAAAATTGCTTCCGGACATGAAGGTCAAATAAGGTGTACCCCCTGATAAGCAAGGACTTAGGGGTGCAAGGACCCAGCCATGTGCTCTTGCAGCCCAGAAAGCCAATCCTGTCCTGGGCTGCATCCAAAGCCCTGTGGGCAGCAGGGCCAGGGAGGGGATTCTGCCCCTCTGCTCTGCTCTGCTCAGACCCCACCTGCAGGGCTGCATCCAGCTCTGGGGGCCCAGCACAGGGAGGGCAGGGACCTGCTGGAGAGAGTCCAGAGGAGGGACAGCAGGATGATCAGAGGGATGGGGAACCTCTCCTACAAGGAAAGGCTGAGAGAACTGGGATTGTTCAGCCTGGACAAGAGAAGGCTTCAGGGGGACCTAACTGCAGCCTTCAACTACTGAAGGGAGCCTGGAAGAAAGACGGAGAGAGAGACTACTTACAAGAGCTTGTAGTGACAGGGCAAGAGGGAATGGCTTCAAACTGAAAGCATACAGGTTTAAATTAGATTTTTGGATTCTTTACAGAAAGTATTTACTGTGAGGGTGGTGAGGCAATGGAACAGGTTGTTGAGAGAGGTTGTGGGTGCTCCATTCCTGGAAGTGTTTAAGGTCAGGTTGGATGGGGCTCTGAGCAACCTGGTTTAGCAAAAGGTGTCCCTGTCCTCAGCTGAGGAGTTGGAACCAGATAACCTCTAAGGACCCTTCCAAGGCCATTCTATGATTATTTCAAAACATCTCATACACCTTGTGTATTACAGCATAAACCTTGGCTACTGGAGTTTCCTCTGACTCTGGAAACACCCACCGAAAAGAAAATTTTTGTAGTGCAGATTATCTGTCTTAAAAACATTTATTAATTGGCATCACAGTGAGAACATGCACTAACCTTTTCCTCCATCAAATAAAAGGTCAGATCTCACCTTGGTTTGACTTCACAGGAGGTGACTCCTGATTATTGGCAAAGTGCTTCTTCCTGAATTAACATTGCCCCTGATTTAAGTTTCAGTCAGACTTTCAGTTGCCTGTGTAAATTTACATGGACCATCTGATCATGCAAAAGATCAAGTAAAAAAAAACCCCAACCAGCCAGAAGAGCTCAAAGTTCAAAGAACATGCAATATTATTAGGAGTCAAGACAGAATTGAAATGACTGAGCAAAGGAGGAGCTTATCTGACAACTACATAAAGTGAAATTACAACACACTTGAAGAGCAAAGACAAAAGTAGAGATCTACATTCATGGTTGTATTTTATTAAACAGTGTTTCAGTCGGAAAGTTGGCAAGATCTAGAGTGATATTAAAGAAAATGCTCAGTAGTGTAGCCATCTCTGGACTAGTCACAAAGCCTCAGAAATGAAGCATTAGAAGTCACACAACTGAGCTTCAGAAACTATAAAACTAAATGTTAAGTGCTTATGACACTGGTGGTGAATTGCAAGAAACAAAAAGGTAGTCAATACTGAAAAAATCTGTTATAGACCATCATTCAATTCAATGACAAAATTTAAGTAGTCTGTGTTCTCATTTTGGATTCTCCTGGAGACACCTAAACAACACCGACAAATTTTATCACAGCAACACACTGTGCTCTGCTGCGGAATTGCCTGGGAGAAGACCTAACCCAAGACAGGACTTGGCAGTGCCAGAAGGTTAACACCAAACATCCTATCAGCCTTCTGTAACATGAAAGGGAGCTTAAGAAAGAGAAACTGGGAACCTAGCACACTGATAGGCCTGCCACAGAAGGAGGAAGCAGACTGCAAAGCTTCACCCATGTTGCTAAATCAGCATGGCACTAAGCTTGAAGTACCTTCCTCCATTGCTTCAGTAGCTTCATCTCCTGTGTCAGGTGTACGGCACCGAGTAACTCTGGGTGCACGGGCAGGGTGTTCTGTTCTGACATGACCAGGAAGTGAAACAAAACATAACAGTACTTGATGTGGTACACTGGAGAGGCCAAAGTGGGCTTCTGCAGTAGCACAGAAACATCAGCACTAACTTGAAGCCATCTCACGTGTAGGTGGATGCAAAGCCCTCTGACACCTGGGTGGGATAATTAAGCCTACTGCACAGATTATTTTTTAGGCTCTTTGGCAAATAATAACATATTTTCTCTATATTTACACAAAAAGTTTTTATTCTTAGCATGGCCTGAAGTCGCCCTTAAAAGACGAATTGCCCTATGTGTTAAATGGGTAACCTGTCCAAAACAACATCAAATAACAGAAAAGGCTGTGGGATACATATGTTCAATGAGTAGCACTAACAACAGTGAAGACATGGGATCCTTGCCTGATGAACAGAGCAACTTCCTGCCTGCTACAGTACACCACGTGGAGATTTACTCCATTTCCAAAGCATATGAAAGCAGAGGGGATATACTGCAAATTTGCTCCTGTTCCTCCAGACTCCTGAGAAAAGGCCAGACTCATGTTGCTTATAATAAATTGGCAAGAGCTGCCAACACTAGAAACAGCACATGAGGAGCTTGAGGAGGAATTTGAGACGATGCAGGTTCAGATTAATGGGTTAAAATGAGAGGTTTTGGATGCTGAAGCTTGGAAAGATTAAAAGTATGATTTAGGTCTTAGAGATATGAAAACAGTGGAGTTTGGAGTAATCAAGGAAGGAGATAATTAACTTAGAGCACAGCTTTGAGCAGCAGACACAAAGGCATACAAAAATGCTCATTAACTCCAAGATGCATTTGCAAATCTTAGTTCAAACCAGATTTTTCCTCAGGGAATAATGTCCTGAATCCCCTTTTAAAAGTAATCCTTTCCATTTTACTATTTGAGAAAGAATAGGTGCAGCAAGTTATTCAGAGTAGACAGGGGCAGCTGGGTGCCAGACTATATCCTTGCTCTTGAACTGATTCTGAGTTGGAATGAGAGAAATATTGGCACCCAAAATGGTGGCAGAGTTCAGCCCACACATGTGGAGACTCAGGATGGCTCCAGTCAAACCAGCAAGTTGCTTTTGTACCTGGAAAGGAAAGGGGATTCTTTGCCATGGCAAGAAACACTTGAGAAAGAGGCTGGCATCTCAGATGGAGGGAGGATTATAGTTTTGCAGGAGACAAAGATGATGTGAGTTCCAGAACCTCTTTCACAGCTCTGAAGAAGGCCCCTTCTTTTGCTCGCAGTTCCTCATCTAGACCCTCAGTGCCAGACTCAAAGCATTAAGAAAATAACATGTTATGAACTATTCCTGGAAAAGTGACATTGATCTAGTCACTGTTCCACTCCAATCTAGACACTGGGGCAGTTCCAGCAAAACTATCAGGGCATGCATTGAAGTATCAACTTGTTCTCAAACGCTTTACTCTGCACTACTGCTTCCCATGCTACACCTTGCTGCACTAAGATTGCCATCAAAGCTGATCAGGGCCTGCAAGCTTGAGTAATGGCCTGGCCTCTGCCTTATTCTTTTCAGACCAGCAAGTACAGTGGGAAATGGTAATCTGTTTCCTGATCTTTTCTGAGCAAAGGAATGCAGGCACTGAAAGAAGCAGATAGTCACTGGGAGGGCAGAGGAAAGATAATGGGTAGAGAAGGGAACAATCAAGTGTGGGGGAAATGATTCCCAGAAAGCAAGTCTAAGCCCTTCAAGGGTTCACACTCCTCTACTTCTACCTGCATCTCTCAGCTTACCCCAGTGCACCTGTGGGAAGACTGACAACTGTATGAACATCATCTACCACTACTGTGCTGAGTTTGTATGCTGCCTGTTAAGAGGCCTAAGTCCAGATGTCTGTTTGGTACAAGCCATGCAAAGGGAGATCCACTGACACAGTACTGAGGAGATTAGCTTCCAAAAATAGAAAAAGCAAAGTGCTTTGTCAGAGTAGAAGTCTTTCCTCTGAAGTTATTTACTATCCTCTAAACTGGAAGCTTATTCATAATAAAATCCAGTGTTCCCACTCCCCTATCCTTTCTCTTCTCTTGATCATCCTCTGGTTTGTAACTATTTGGAAAACTTTAGGGGCATTCCTAAGTAGTTACAGATGTGTAAAGGATGCACACTACAGGCCACTTCATCAAGGGAATGACATAACCCTGCATGCCAGTTTCAAAAGTAGCTCATTTAATACTGAACCCAGAGACACAATTGTCCCAGACTTGCTTTGTGCCTGCTGAGAGTGATGGGATTATAACAGCAGCTGGCAGCGCTCTGTTCCAAGAGAGCTCACAGCATTATTTAGTTTTGAGTTCCCTCTTCCTCTGTGGAGCCATTTGATCCTTAATCTCTTATGGATTCTTAACCCTTTTGATGTATTTCTCCCCTTGACAAAGTTTTACAACACATCTTTATGCCAAAATGAGGGTGAAGACTATTAGTAAGATGCTACAGCTGTACATCTATTTTGAACACTACTTACAAACACTCGTCAACCTTGCATTTGAATGAAGAACTGTCTAGCATGTATTTTATGAAATTACGTGCAGAGAAATAATATTTTAAAATCCACTGCACTGCTTTTCCTGAATCCAAGTGTGCAACTGGAAAACACTGTCATGATGTTGCACAGCACCTGTGAGTCCGGGCTACCCCTCTCTGGCAGCAGTATCTGCCATCTGCCTCTCACACAGCACAGAACACCTCTACTGCTTAGAAACACTCCAAGTCAAGAGCTGCTAAGAAACTTCTGCTCTGCCTTTCACTCTGTTCCTGTTCTGCTGCGACACTCTATCAGGACCTGCTTCCCTTTCTCTCAGCAGTGTCTTGTATAATTAAAGGATAACTCCAACTTGCTGTTTATGATCAGGTTTCTTTCCCATATGAACTGAGGTGGTAAGACACATGATAGCTTGGGACAAGTGGTGGCTTCTACAAAGATGATGATCAGAACTGTCAAAAAACAGACACATAAAAGCCAGTGGCTTGAGAATTAATTGAGACCTGTGATAAGCAGATGACAGAACTGGACTGAAGACAGTTCTGGTTGAAGAGAAGGGGAAACTGCACAAAGGGTCACCAACATTACAGTGAATAAAGAAACAACAGAAAAAAAAAAGGAACAAGATAAATGTCAGATGAAATCAATAACATGCAATAAAAGAAAGTCATGGGCTACAAAAGAACTTGGGACATAGAAAACAATGTGTTTGGGGCAGAACTGCTGGAAAAAATCAGAAGAGGACAATAATGCTAGATATGACAAGGAAGAATATAGAGTGGCTATATTAGGTCTTAATTTCACCTTCCTTAAATATCTTGAATAAAGTGGAAAGGAATACATGGAAATCAACACTGACAAATGGATAGACAACAGATGGATGGGAAGATAACAAAACTGGAGCAGTAGTTCAAGGCTGGGAAATGGCGCAGCCAGGTTAAAAAAAAATGACCTTGAAACTAGCACTGCTGAAGTTCCGAAGAGTACTATACAGCTGAAGTACAGTATTTCAATACTGTCATTAAAATGTTATGTATATGCTACTTAAATAGAAATTTTATTCATTACATGGGTTTCTTTTTCACCACCTGATCACTGGTATACATCCCTCTCTAATTCCCCCCTCCATCTTCCCCCGTTCTTGTCTATTTACTCTATTCCTACTATCAAAAAATCCAATAAATCTTTATTGAGTTAGACTCATATATGAACATATCTCCTCTCCAAGGAACACATTTTAATAATTTAGATGGTGGCTCTGTTCTGCATCATTTCTTTGACTTCAGGGGATGATGTGGTGAGCTAGAAAGCTAATTTAGACAGGCTTAAAAATTACCACATATCCACGATTATCCTATGTTCTAGTATTCAGTCTGACACATTTGGTGTGTATGAATGGTTACTGTATTCCAAACCCCCACACCCCTCCCCAAAAGATTTCAAGGAATATATAATCTTGCACACAGCACAGTAAGTAGCACTATCAAACATGACACGTGTACCCAAGTAATGAAAAAAATTACACAGCACTGCAAGCTATTGTTTGAGGCAAATATGCAATTACAGTAGCAGTCATACTGTAAAGCACACATTGATGGTAGAATTAAAGTCATACTAAAACCCACCCGAGCCTTACAGTGACACTGCTCAAGCCCACGACAAGATTGACTCTGCAGGAAAGCTAACAGCTACTTGGGGTCTTTTCACCATAAGAATTCAATAAAAGGAAATTTTGATTACTGCAAAGGGGGGAAATTCCCAGCTTTTCAGTGAGAGGCAGAGAAAGGTCACAATCTATTAGTCTATAAAATCACAGCAATAATTACTTCAACATACTAACATCCCTATTCTCTCAGCCTTTTAGCCTTGAGCTCCAAGAACAAAAGCCTCCTCCACTTTTCTTAGTAGATATGAAAACTATTCTTAATGGAATTAATTTGATTTAAAACATCCCTATCAAGTGTTTTAAATGGCATACATGGCAACACTACCTGATAGATAGAATATATTGTCTCATGTCCAAAATAAGAACTGATGAATCTCTCCCTTCTCCCTCACTATCAAATTCAGCTTCTTGCTTTATAACCTTTCAAACCCATCACTGGCTTCCAGCTAAAAAAAACCCACCTAATTTGAAATGTTGGTCAATATAAGAAGAAAGCTCTACATGTGAAAAAATATACATCGAGAAAACCTCTTTGGATATCTGATTTAATAAATAAATAAAAATCCCCAAAACAGGCAGATCATGGAGGCAGAACAGGAGGCTTACTGGGCTTTGGAATGCTAAATCCTAACTGCAGAGTGCACCTGTGGCAAAGAAGTGCTCTGTATGTTACCATGATGACCAAAGCACAGCAATGCAGCCACACTTGAGGCTATCATATTGATTTTTCAGTTTAGGACAGTGCTAGCTATTTTTTAATGTTTCATAGCTCAGTTCTGGCACAAAGTTTAAAACTTTCCAAACTGTTTAACAGATTACACAAATGGCCAGCAGTAGCTAAGCAGAGAGAAAGAGCTCTAACTCAGTGATGTATTCTACTGTGATAAATTCTCTTTCAGCCAGACTGTGATTCCTGTCCTAGTTGTCCCACCGGAAGAAAAAGAAAAAAGGAAGGAATCAAATATAAAGCAAAGAACTAGTTGAAATGACTCTTCAGGGCCTTCCCTGCAATGTTAGCACTCAAAGCTAGACCTGAGCTCCAGTAAAGTTCTTAGCCACAGCAACACTAATTATTAATTGAAGGCACTTTGGAAAATGCCTTTCAATCCCCTGCTGTGACTGCTGGAACGATTAGCAAAATTTCTCCCTCAAGTCCTTTCTGCTCTTTTGAAGCCCAACTGGAAAATGCCCTGCACAGTCTGGGGCAAGGGAGCAGCTTCCACTGGATGGGAGGCTCCTGGAGGTGGCTCACTGAACAGGTGTGAGGGGCCCAGGGAGTGAGCAGGGAGCGGGACTGTGGCTGCCAGCCCTGCACAGTGCAGGGGCCCTGCAAGGAGCCAGCCCGGGAGGAGTCAAACTTGACACTGCAAAAGCTGCTCCTCATCTGTCTCTGAGCAGCAAGAGAGAAAACAGTGCAAATCCAGGACATGAGAGAAACAAAGAGAAAATCTTACCGACAAACCAATGCAGTATATTAGAAGAATTTAGATGCCATATGCATCCAAATGCACACAAAACTTGTGGTGCAAAGCGACAGCCACGGTGACCTGAGACGGTTGTGGCTGCACGCAGGTGTACCTGTGTGAGGATACACACCAGGGTGCTGGGCAGCAGTGGGTAAAGAAGCAGGAAGAAAACAACCATGCCAGCAAGGCTGTGCTGTGTGCAGATTTTAAACACTGGATACCCCTGCACATCCGCAGAGAAGCCCACAAGAGGCAGAATACAAATCACAACTGATTTTATTCCAGTCAAAACTAGCAGCAAGCAGAGACTTCCAGGGGACTTGGACATGCGTGTTCAGACTCAGTTTTCAGACTCACTGTACTGAAACTGATGAAAGAGTGCTCCTTATGCTGCTCTTGACAGGAGCAAATGATTAAAATTCAAGCTTCTCAAGAATGGCAAAGCCAGCCAGAGGCTACTGACCCAGAGGCAGCTATTGAAAGACAGCAGGTGTGAGCAGATCTTGCTGCTCTTCTATTGCTAAATCACACATTAGATGATGTTTGAAGCTAGCAGTGTCAAGGGTGAGCTGGGCTGAAAGGGCCAATAACAACACTGGATGTAAACAACAGCTTAAAATAGAGGGGACCATAAAACAACATCCTAAGTGTCTCAGCAGTTTGCCCTGAGTTTTGACCACTGCTTCTCCAGCAGATACTTTCCACAGTAAAAGAAACAGATTTATGACAAGCTTATAAATGAGACTGTCCGAAAGACCAGTAAACTTCTGCATGTTGCCACTTTCAACAAAATTAATGCCCGTGTTATGTATGACAGGGTCTATCCTTGCTTGACTGCTGGGCTGCCTTTTTCCAGTTCCCTGTTTTTATGACCTATATTTCCAAATGTCCATCAGTACTCTGCAAATTCAAAGGCACAAAACCTCTGGTCTTTCATGGATTCCCTTGAAGAGTAGTAAGAAAAATTTACAACGTCAATGTATTGCTTCTGCTACAGAGACACAGCTATTTAACAAAATAGCTGCCAGTTCAGAATCTGAATAATTAATCTGATTGTTTGTGACACCCCCTGGATGCCTCCTGGCTTATCATCTGCCATACATAGGTGCCTGTGGTACAGAAAAAGACAGTGGTAAAGTCACAGTACATAAATATTTCAAAGTCCTATTTAGATAATATAATTTGAAAATGTTACTGACAAATTTTGTTACATGAAAAAAGTTACAATTAAATACATCAATACCTTTGTTTGCACTGATTTATCTAATGTGCAAAGCAAAGCAGCCATTCTAAACCCCAGTGAACATTGGAATATTAAACATTATTATTATTATTATTGTTGCTTAGGTCAAGTTCTTCCATTTGCAGCTTTTGCTCTATAGTTCTGACCTTATTAGGCCTCGTTTTCACACAAACTCCCTTGCCAGCACACTTTTAACAAAATTAAACTTTCTGCTATGCAGATATTTGAAGACAATGGAATTGAGATTAAAAAAAAACTTATACTAGAAGTTGGTTTCCATTTGAGGAAAAAATTTTGCTTTTTTTGTAGATCAATAAAGTAACTGTCAGATTTTAAGTATCTGGTAAAATATAATCAATTAATAGTCACCTCTAATACTGCCATTAAGACATTCATCTCAGGGCCTTTAAAAACTGCTTTGGCATGACATTGTTATTTAAAATTCTAGATTAAAGCCAGAAAAACCAAGGATTCTCCTTTGGTCATGGACTGTTCACACTGATTGTTTTTTTCACTTTTAAAAAATCTTTTTAATGTAGCTGATATAGCAAGCTCATATTCAAATCAGTTTCCGACACACAGCAACTACGACTACTTAAAAAAACAGATGAAAAAGCCACTGATCTGAAAACCCAGCATTGCTTGTTAACTGGTGCAGAACCACCCCTCTCCTGAACCTGAGCTCTGCAGCCCCCATTGAGGGATCTGTCCTCTGAATATTTTGGAGTGGGAGCAGGGGCAGCACACATTCTCGGACCATGTGAAGTGATGGGAATGCTCTTCCAGGCACTCCTGGAGATCCAGTATCAGGAAGAGCACCAAAGACTGAACTCCCTGGGACACAAGCCAGTTCACCTAATGCAGTCAGCACATCACACACAGCACAAACAGCTACACTACCTGCAGACAATTGCTGGTGAATATCCAGACTCAGGTTCCTCTGAAGACACCTAATGGTACAGCTACAGTTCTCCTGCTCCATTTTGAGGCGGAATATTTGGAACATGAATAATGCCATTTACCCAGGAGAATTAGGTAAGCCTCATGGTTTTCCAATGACTTAGTTTTTGTCTGCACTAATTTTACTTCCAAATCTGCATGTCTGAAACTCCACACTCTTCAAGTCTGCTTAAAGTGATTACGTCTTCTCAGTAAATCTTAGATTGTTCTTTCTTCTGGCTGCAGAGCTGTCTGCCTGCAATTTCTCAAAAGAGAGCCAGGATTTCATATCCATTGGCCCCTGCATTCCTGCCAAAGCCCTGCAGAAATGAGAGCTGCTGCAGCTGCCAGGGTTTATTTACACACATTCCTGCCTCAAATTGAATTAATGAGCATAATATAACTCAGGCAATGTCCTCCACAGCTCTTGTTTCTCTTTGCCCCTCTTGACATTTATTTCTCTCACACAACCCCTCTTGTAGTCTGTCTTAAAGCAGTATCTAAAGTGATTCTGGTATAAAAAAGTAATTGCAGACACATTCAGGCTGATAAATGTGTACATACCTGCTTACAGCCTAATTTATGGAAAGCCCAGGATAACCTTAATGAGTATCCAGAAGGTTAAATTGAACTTATTTGCTCTGTTCACTCCAAGTTTGTCAGTTTAGCAACAGACTCCAACATTTAATCGCTCAAAGACCCAGCCTTGCAAAGAGCTCTGATGCGACAGATGAGAGCAGCTGATGTTACAACACATCTACAGTTGTTAATGTTCACACACTATATTTAGTAAGCCATTTCTACAGGTCTCTCCAGCCCATTTCCGCCTTCAGAAATCTGAAATTCTGCACCCACAGCGTAAGGGGTCCCACCATTAACAAGGCCTTTAGGCTGTCTGGACACAACACATACAGGAAGCCTCTGTTATGCTGCTAACCAGACCAAAGCAGTGTTTCCAATGTGTTATGGCAGAGACAGAGCGCAAAAATGCTTGTCCAAACATTCACATCCACGTGACTACTGAAGCCCCTTCTGCCCTATATTATCACCCCATGTAGAATATATCTCTCTCACACTATGCAACACGTGAGGCTTGAAAGGATTAGAACAAAAGCTATATCACCATAATCTTTAGTGATACATATGTTTGCTACATCAGCACTTAATCAGCAACATTTACAAGAACATGGCCAGCAACAGACACGGTCCACCTGTCTCAGAGGGGGAAAAGGATCTTTGCACAAGAATTAGCAGATGTCACTGAGAGAGCTTCAAACTAGATCTGAAGGGTGAAAGGGATAAAACCAGGCTCACCAGACAGAAGCCTGGGGGTGGCATTCCACAAGGGATGGTGAGATGCTTTGGTCTGATGTCTCAGTGGAGGTAGGGGAGGGAGATCCATGCAGCAGCAAAGATGCAAGGGTTACTGATGTGTTAGAAACCATGGAGGCTTCTGAGCATGGTCATGTAGGAATTAGGGCTTCTCCCCAAAAGAGCTGGCAGGATCATTAGCCCAAGTGAAGTGGATTTACTCCAATGCTCACAGGATGGGCAACAAAGAGGAGCTGGAAACTCCTGCATAGGAGGAAAGCTAATGATGCATTCATGGGAACATGGTGGGATGACTTACACGAGTGGGAGTGCTGCCGTGGCTAGAACCTCTTCAGATGGAATGGGCAAGGAAGCTCAGCTGGTGGGGTAACCTTGTATGTTAGGGAGCCTTACGAATATCTAGAGCTTGATGATGGTGATGACAGGGCTGAGGGGTTATGTGTAAGAATGAGAGGAAAGGTCAGCAAGCCAAATATCCTGGTTGGAGTCTATTAGAGAGCATCCAACCAAGATAATGAGGCAGACAAAATATTCCATAAGCTGCTGGGAGAAGTCTCATGATCACTGGCCCTTGTTCTTATGGGGGAGTTCAACTTACCAGATGTCTACTGGAAATAGAATACAGAGGAGCAGAAACAGTCTAGGTGACCCACTTAGTGGGATAAGGAAAGGCTGTGGACCTTGTCTGTTTGGACTTCAGTAAAGCCTTTGACACCAACTCCCACACCATTCTCTGGAAGAAATTGACTGCTCATGGCTTGTATGGTTGCACTGTTCCCTGGGTAACAATCTGGCTGGATGGCTGGGCCGAGAAAGTGGTGGGGAATGCAGTTAAATCCACTGGAGGCTGGTCACCAGTTGCATTCCCTAGGGCACAGTACTGGGGCCAACCATGTTTAGCATCTTTTCAATTGTCTGGATGAGGGGATCAAGGGCAGATGACACCAAGCTGAGTGGGATTGTTGATCAGCTAGAGGGCAGGAAGACTCTACAGAGGGACGTGGACAGCATGCATCCATGGGCTGAGGCCAATTGTATGAGGTCTAACAAGGCCAAGTGCTAGAACCTGCACTGTGGTCACAACAACCCCAGGCAGTGCTACAGGGTGGGGGCAGTGGCTGGGAAGCTGCCCGGTGGAAAAGGACCTGGGGGTGCTGGTCAATGGCAGCTGAACATGATCCAGAGTGTGCCCAGGGGGCCAAGGAGGCCGATGGCATCCTGGCCTGGCTCAGCAATGGTGTGGGCAGCAGGAGCAGGGCAGTGACCGTCCCCCTGTCCTGGGCACTGGGGAGGCCACAGCTCCCATGCTGTGCTCAGTTCTGGGCCCCTCACTGCAAGAGAGACCCTGAGGGGCTGGAGCGTGTCCAGAGAAGGGCAGCGGGGCTGGGGAAGGGTCTGGGGCACCAGTGCTGTGAGGAGCAGCTGAGGGAGCTGGGGGGGTTCAGCCTGGAGAAAAGGAGGACTTTAATGCTCTTTACAGCTGCCTGAAATGAAGTTGTAGCCTGATGAGCGTCAGTCTCTCATCCCAGACAAAAAGTGATCAGAACAAGTGGAAATGGTTTCAAGTTGTACTAAGGGAGGTTTAGATTGGATATTAGAACAAGTTTTTTCACTGAAGGGGTTGGCAGGCATTGGAACATGCTACCCAGGAAAGTGGTGGAGTCACCATGCCTGCAGGTATTTAAAAGACCTGGAGATGTACACTTGGGGACACTTGACAGTGCTGGGTTAATGGCTGGACTTGGCAGTCTTAGAGGTCTTTCCCAACCTTAATGATTTTATGATTCTATGAAAGCTTGATGGCAGCAAAGAACTGGGGGAGGGTGTATGTACAATTTTCAGTGTCTTTCGAAAACTGAAATTTTGAACGATCAAGCAGAGGCCTGCTCTAGCTGCAACTTGCACAGATTGCAAATTTTGGTAACATTTGGACTAAAGAGAAGTGGTATGTCCTGAATTACCTGACTAAAAGACAGGAGACGCTATCCCCAGTTGCAAGGCTGATCATATTGTTGTGTTTCTGCACATAGACTATTCATATCAGGGAAGTCAGGTATTTGTGTTCCATGTCACAAAAAAGGGTCCATGAAAAGAAGTGACTGTCTTAAGAAAAACAGAGAGCAGAATGTCTGGAAAGAGAAAGGTGAAAATGTTGGCTGCAGGAAAGGTCCTGGAAGTGGCGGAAGATCCCAGAGCACAAGGACTTACATAAACATGAATGGTGGGTTATGGCCAGGGACCTTCACCAGTAACACCTGCAGGTGGCCAACACTGACAGCAGTGGCACAGCAGGAACCAACCCAGCTTACCAGGCCAGGAGCCACCTCCCTGCAGAGATGAGAAGCTGAGACCTAGGGATCATAATGCTGTAGGAAGAGGATCCGAATTACAATAACTAAATAGAGTAGAAGCATTAATCTCTCTGGTCCTTAAATAAACCATAGTATTCAGGTCCACTAGAAGCTGTCATTTACTTTGTCTTGCCTGTGACAGCACTCAGCTAAACTTGAGTCCTTGCAGGCCATTTTCACCCAAAGCTGACGCAGACTAAATATGATTTTAAACAATTCTGCTAGTTTGCACAGAAGAAGCTGACAGACATTTATTTTTCTGACTTTAAACATCAGGAGACCAGAGCACCCCTACTCTTCAAATTCAGTCATTTTATTTAGAAGCTCTCTCTCAGTTCCCTCTTTGGCCATTTCCAACTTTTCAATATAATTCCATGCTCCTCATTATCATTTTCTTTTTTACCCACAGCTGAAATCAAAAACACTTGTCACTAAACTTTTATTGGGTCTTTGAAAAATATTTTGGATTTTGGGGCTGCCTTTTATCCCTTTTTGTCTGTATGAGGACACCAGTGATTCAAGAATTCGTCTGCTCTTCACATCTGTTCTGAATGAATGGTAACGCTGAGACCCATCAGCTAAATGAGATTTTGCCCAGCCTCCAATAGCAGCACTTTGTATAGGTACCTGATTGACAGAGCCTTATTTTCAGTTGTTCTGCTCCCCACCAGATACCTGTCTGGTTATTCCATAAACTCACTTCTCCCTCCTCCATATTTTAAAATTTCTTGTTATGTTGATATCCAATTTTACAGAAGCACAATAAAAGTCAACTGTGTAACTTTATCAAAGGCATTCCTCTGATTTCTGTTTCAGAGTGGACAAACTTCACTTGAATTGGGAAAGGCTTTCTCTGAATGCAGCTTCTGTTGAAGCAAAGCTTCAAGTAATTACTTTTCATGCTTCTCTGAAATAGAAATAGCCTAAAAATATCCCTTTTGGTTTATCTGTCTTACAAATTATTTCAGAACCCCACAACAAGATTATTCTCTATCTGAAAATAAAATGCCTAACACTGATGGTTCTACTGAATGTACACACTACTGGGTAACATGCTGCTTAGATACTGGAACCAGAGTACTAATGACAAAGTGCCAAAAGAAAACCCTTTACCTATTTACTAGAACAGATGCCTACCCCAAAACATTGTACAAAAGAGGTCCTTGCAAAGGTAACATCTGTTTTTTGTAAAGTATAAAATGACACTCTGACAGCCATAGCATCTTCTCTTTGAGTCACTCACACATTTCATACACCCGTGCAATGGCAAGCAATGAATTGAGTATGGTGTGGAAACACTCATCCCCTCAGCACATCCTTTGCTCAGTACTAGGTGCAGCTCACAGCCTGTTACAGGAGGAGCTGATGGCTGGTAGGTGTCCATCCTTCTCAGAAATCTTCTAACAAGAGATAGAAACCATTTCAATCCGAATGAGATGATGAAAGTAGGTTTGCATATAATATTTTTCTAGCTTATTTCTTTTGAAAGGAACTGCCAGCTCCCAGATACTGAACAGGGTAAGAAGTGGTGAGTAGTACTTGTAGAGAAATGCTACTGACACCTTGCATTTGGGATAATGGAATCAAAACAAAAAAGCCATGTTGGGTCCAACTTTTATTCTACATTTCAGCCATGGTAATGAATCCTTCCTTCCCCTCACCTGGCATCTGCCATAAAGCACTCCATGGTACAGAGAAAGAATGTTTATACTTGCTTATCCTCTTTTGTGTGTAACAACACTACTGCCCAAGGTTTCCCTGCACTGGCTTGCTGACTCTACCATAAGCATGAAATTACCTTCAGCCACAGCCTAGAAAGGGGAGATGTGTCCAGAGCTGCAAGATGTAGCTCTACAAGATGCTCAGCAAGAGGCTGCAGCTCCTAATAGTGAAAGAAACTTTGTTTTCCAAAATCAGCCTATGGAGAGGTACCATTGCTGGGTTTTATGCTACAGAGACCAGTGGTGGCACATATAAACATAACTGACCGCTCGACACTTGAGGCATTATATTATGGACAGCATCTGTATAATTCTGTCCTTTTCTCCTATCAATCTGATTGAATCCAAAGAAAACACAGCTCTCTAGAGGCACTCTCCTTCCTACACCTTCTGACAAGCGTACTGGTGTAAAAACACCAGCTCAAGTGCTGCAAATACCCAAATGAGAAATTACACTCAACCAGCCGAACGGGCGCAGTCTGACTTCCCGCACAGACTCAAAACCCCACAGGCACTCTCAGAAGTGGCTGCATTCAATTGCTTTTTGCCTGCCACATCTGCCAATAGAGAAGCAGCACAAGATACCATCGTTGCTGTCAGCTCCTGAGTTAACAGGAAAGCCATGGGGGCCAGGCTGTTCCAGCTGACCCGCACCAGCAGCCAGGGCACTTGGAAGGGCTGCACTCCTTCCAGCCTCACTACTCCTGAAGCCTGTGTACCTATGCTTGCCTTCGAACAATATGAGAGAGATCATTTCTACTCCTCAGGGCTTTTTGGATCATATTTTGACATAATACAATTGGGGGGGAAAAATGATCTCATGAAACATATACTTTAGGGAGGAAAGGGAATAAAGGTATGTTTCAAATTGATCTGAAAATATTTTCCCATGTGAAATAGTTATGCTTGTCTCTTACCAAAAAAAAAAATAAAAATCCACTAGTGGAGGAAAGAAACAGTGGCATGGAGCACAAATTCAGCTAAACAAACAAAAAATCTTCCACAAATAAAGCCCCTTTATAATATGTAAATTCAAATAAAAACATAACATGACCCTTCTGTCCCCAAGGAACGAAGCTAAAAACAACATCCCAACCAACCCTCAAATATCTGCTATCTGGGCTTCCCTGCATTCATCAGAAAACAAAGTGATTAAAGTGTGACCAAAGCAAGCCATAAAACCACTAATTCCAACTCACAGACAGTCACCTCCTGCCCTCTGGAATAGATCCCATCTGCTGCTCCTCTTACTTTCTAAAGGAGTCACAGCTTCACTGCTATGAGTTTAAACACCCATAAAACCCATCTTCCATACACAATTACCCTGCCACCTTCCTTTGTTTCGATTATGGGAATGGCAGCATGCTGATCTGCTTCCACGTCCTTTCTGCCACAGTCTTCCTCATGATGCCAGATTGTTTAGGCAACAACATCCACATAGGAAGGGGATATTGCTTGATGCCTTCACAGCAGCTGGAAATGCCTCTGGTTTGCACACCTGGCAAGCTGGCAGAGCAGTGCTCAGCAGTGGCCACGTGTTGAGGCAGACCCACACCTCCTGGCTACCAAGCCTCTGGTGCTGCCCCCAGCCCAGCCCATGCAGGACACTGCTAACCTAAAATCTTCATCTGCAAAAGATGCAGCAGGGGCCCAGTGCTGCTTCATGAGAGCCATAAAAACTGCTTGGCTGCTTTCCACTTATCCTACAGAAGAACAGCTTTTTCTTTTACTGAGATGCACACAAACCCTTGTCATACATGACAAACCCACATGGCAGAGCCACTTGGTTTTCCTCCTAAAGTTTCTGATGTAGAACACAGCCTACATCAGGAATGCTCTGATCCAGTATGAAAAGTCATACATTCTTAGTTTGTACTTGGTTGTCAACAGGGCTCAAAACACAGACTTTTTCTGTAGACATGAGTATTAGTACACATTGGTACAATACAGTAGCTGCTCTTGTATATTTAAAAGCCAGCTGTTTCTAATTGAGAAAATACTGAATAGGATATCTTCCAAACATCTTTCCACAAACTTGCAACAAGGCTTTGCTACTTCTAAATATACGAATAAAGCTATTTGGGAAAATTTTGAGGGACATGAAACAACACTGAACGCCAAATTGAGAAAAGATGCAACTTCTGAAGCACAGTCCATTACTACAGAACAATAATTCCATCCTGAGTGAAGGAGCTCGTTCCTGGACACTGCTCTTCCCCACCCCCAGAGCCAATAAATCGGGATAATGGGCCAATTACACAAAAGTGTAAATGCCCTGTATTTTTATTTAAGCTACTGAGTAGCATTTACACTTGTTAAGGCTATCTGATCTCCAAACCGACACTGCCCAGACCATGTGGCTGGAGTCCTAGGTTACACCACAACACTGAAAAAAACCCAGCTGACCACCTCTGCACCACCTGCACAACCTGTAGGAAACCATTCACAACCACTCCCTTTCGTATTGCTCCCCCATCTAATGCACTCACCTGCTAGCCACAGCTCTTCTGCAGAGCAGGAACCAAGAAGTGAAGGTGAGCACACAAAAACTTTGGAGAAGTTTGAAGGCAGCTGAGCGCCTTGCTCTGCACTGCCAGTTCCCAAACCTGAACGAGTATTTATGCTTCTGGCTTAACGCTATTTTCACATGGCTCTAGATAGGAAATGCCAGCACAGTGCTAGGTACAGCTGCATATACAGTCCTGCTGCTTTAAAGCCTTTGTAAAATATTTCCTAAGGAGAAATTAGGTCTGGGACATCTTTTAGAAATATTTAGAACAGGCTTGCGTCAAAGTTGCCAAATATGTAAAGGGGCATGTTTCGGGGGATTAGCCTCCAGAAAACAAGCATGCTCAATCTATTTCACATTCACGACTCATATTCATTTATCTCCATTTTTTCATCTTGGTGGTGTATGACATAGTACAACACAATGCCAGAGATCTAGAAGTGAGAGATTAATTTCTGAAAGCCATGTGTGGCTCATAAAAAACATCAAATCCACTCCTTCAACAGATGCTTAAAAATATATGCATGCTTCGTTAGTCTAATTTGTCTGCTCAGAGCCTAGTCCAAAACTGCAGAAAATGTTCCAAAACCACATCAAGTGCTACAGAGACCTCTGTGCATAATAACAAAACCAAACATGATCAGCAGGCATTAAGGACCTCAATCTGCAGGCAAAGTCTGATTTGCACATAACAGCTGGATGGTTTGGTTTTCACCAACCAAAACGTTGACACCACAATGTAATGTGCAACTGATTGCAGACAAACAAACCACAATCAGAACAGCCAATTTTCTAACTAGCACCAAACTGTGGAAACATGAGAAGCCAGAGAGAACAACAACCAAGACCTCTGGAAAAACAATTCAAATGTAGGGAAGACACAAATATTCTGGAAAACACAAAAATGTACATTAAGCTGTCAGCTTTGCAGTGTGGATTTGGAAGGGCAGTAATGTGAAACCTGTTTATTACACTGCAATAATGATTATTATCTTGCCTCCAGGATTTTTGGAGGCAAGATAATATAATAATATAATTTTGTTTTGTATTGTTTCCAAGTCTTGAAAACCATGAAGTCTTCTCACATGCTTTGGTAAGAACTCAATCAACCAAGATTTCAGAGAGTTTCAGATTGAAGGCCAACTACAAAACCGACGTGCAACCTGAGTGTATCACACCCTTTGTCTACATCACCTCCCTCCCTCAAAAGCCACCAACAGTGCAATAGTGAAGGAAAGCCCATCTTGCTAATGCCAAACACACAGACAAATGGGAAGCTTTGCTAAAAGAGGTACAGATGTCTTCTTAACAAACCATTAAAACAAGCAAGACCTGCTACTGTCACGTTACATAGGATCAACTAGAGATCATAATTACTGGGATCTTTTAAAAAGCACCTTTAATCCAGGTAAAGCTCATGCACAGCTTCTTTAAAAGTCTTCATAAGCAGACAAAATAACCTAGCAAGAATCTGACAGTTTAACTGCAAAAGAAGTAAGTATCCTCTGTCAAGGATGTGCAGAGCACTAGGAAATAAAAGCACACCTGCAATTACAGCTATGAAAGTGGATCTTACATGGAGCTGTTTCAGTTATGCTGGTGGTAAAATTATTTGGACTGTGATTCAAGAAATCTTCTCTCAAATGCAGCTGTATAAAGGTAACTGGGAAGTGCAGCAGCCCCAATTTCAAAACCTCCAGCCATGAGGTTTTGATGAGATGGGCCTCCTAATGGCATCCTAAGAGCAAGAAAATTGTTAAACCCCAGTTGTGCAACACGACCACATACAGCACAAAGCAGAAACCTGAAAAATTGTAAACACCAACCTGCACTTTAAAACAACCACAACACAGGTCTATCTCAAAATCAGATTAAAACCCCTCTTCCTCAGGCAGAAACAATGAGACTGATACTCATCTTCCTAAAGGTATTTCCTTAATGGTAACAACAACTAATGAGGCAGACACAAAACACAACATAAATAAACTGGTAGAAAGAAATCACAACTAAGTAGTTCTTTCATCATCAACAAGCAGATGCTTCAGAGGGGTGACAGGAATCCTCCTTTTCCTGCCAACACTACTCTCCCTTAAAACACTAAAAATTTCAGCTCAAGGTGGGAAAAGAAGATACCTGGTTTTTCTTCATCTTAGATAATGTCTAGATCAAGACTCAAAGCATGATGACTTTGAAAGCAGCCTTTTGTACACATACACAAGCTTTTATGTACAGGTATTTAGACTTGTGTGAGGGTGGGAATACCTGCACACAGACTTTAATTCCATACAGTGCAATATTATTCCCATGAACCTAAAGTATGCTTTGATTCCAGTGAAGGAATCAATACAAGAACAAAGCATTAGCAGCATATTTCTTACACCATATGTAAGACTCATATAAGAAATAAGTACAAATGTTAGTGCTCACTGTTTCCTTCAGGGCACCAAATCTCCATCCCCAGGCAAACAAACAAAATACTCAAGATTGCATGAGGGCAGGACTGTGGCTAATGTGCTCATCAACAAAATACCACTGGGTTATGAGTTAGAAGCTCCCAAAGTTCAAGCTAATGAATGATAATTAAATAGGAACTCATATCCTCAGAGTGGCACATTTCTGTACTACTTCTTCCAGTTAATGAGTCTCAAGCTGGAAGAAGTAGGTAGCTCTTTTTAAAAATACAAACATCTACTTGCTTGCAAAAATCTGTGGTGGTAAGTCATAACTACCCAAAAGGTGGGCAAAGAGTCATATAGTGTACAAAATACTGTCATCTGGCAGCAATCATCCAAAAGCAATCAGTTCCCATCAAAGTATCTTGGCTCCAAAAGCAAGACAAAAAAAGGCACCAACTTTTCTCAGTGCCACTGTTTTCTGTAAATATATTTAAAAAAAAGTTTCACTTGAAAAAAATACAAAGATTCAGAAAAGCCAAGAGAGCTACCAGAGAGTTTTTTTTGTTCTTACAGTATTATTTCGGATACTAATAAAGAGAAATTGTGTGTCTGAAAAGGTTCCTCCAAAGCAGACAGAGTTCATTTCCAAAGTACCAGATGTCATACTGTTGGAAAATTTCTATTAAGGGCTATTGACATTTTAATCACAGCTTTGTCTTAATATGTTACAAGTATTAATATTGTTCCATTATTAATATTGTAGTGGAAACAGAAGAAATATGTTGACATTGACAAGAGAGAATAAGTAAGTCACTTTCCTTTGCCCTCACAGAGGAAAAATAGTATTATTTTCCTGTGAGAATGCTCAAGATATTATGGGCAAGAGAAAGAAATACTTAGTGTAAACAGTTTAACAAACCCCAGTAGAAAAAAAGCATCACATACTTTTAAGTCTGCTAGGCTTCATGCCGACACTTGGTGAAACAACAGAATAAAATGTCTTGCACCTCCTGTGCCTTCTACTGATGGCACAAAGTTCTGGCTGGCACAAATGCTAATGACTATTCCAGCTAAAATCAGCTCCCTTGAAATGCCACTCGATTTGCATAGTATGAGGATCTACAATATCCTGGAGTTCAGTTTATTTGAAGATAAACACACTAGCAAGATCAGAAACAAGAACAAAGCTTTTAAGACTTCTTGATTACTTATAAATGAACAAGAGAATACAGCAAAAGTAAAGAAATCTGCTGAAGTCTAGGAAGCAGCAAGGCAACTCATTTTACTGACTAGAGCCTAGTACAGTCCCAGCTCATTTCACCATGAGCTGGTTTCACGACAGCAACCAATTACTCAAGAGACTTTGTGGGAGTTAATGCAAGTGGTAAACAAGCTCCCTTTACCTTGGGAGTCTTCCTTGATTTTACAAAAGGATAAAAGAGAGGGGGAAAAAAAAAAGAAAAAAACGAAAAACCCCCGCATTTTTTAACTCCCGCTCCTTCTCTCAAAAATACAAGAAAATTGGTAGGATGATATTGATCCCCTCTAGCACACATTGAAAGCTGTAAAACAGCTTATTTCTGACTGCTTGTATTAAAAAACCATCTCTCTAGAATGATAATCTATCCTTAATGTTTTGGATTGATAATTACTGATCTAGGTACACAGCTCCACCAAGTACTGGACTGGACACTCAAGGGTGTGTAGAAATGTGTTCTCCATTAAAAAAAACGAAAGGAGAAGAGATTATTTTCATCTTGGCAAGATATTAGTATCACTTCTCAAGTCATAATGTCAGAAAATCAGAGCATAAAACCAAAGGTTAAATACAAACACTTTCTAAAAACCTACTCAAGAAAATCCAAAGCCTAATTAATATGAAGGTTTTGTTCCAAGATCTGTGGTTTTATATGCTGCAGCAAACGTTGATGACCAACACAACATGAATTTTGCCTAAGTTGCAAAAAAAAAAAAAAAAAATAGGAGTCACTTTTGGAAAAAAAGAAAGGCAATAGCAAGCTAAAGCCCATAGTTTGGCCTTGTATGTGTGAAGCAACATTTCACCATACTGTCTACATTTTAGAAGGCTGACATGTTAATGGTAGCACTAAAGCTTGCTGTGGAGAACAAGACATTCTCGAGTCTGCATGATACTGAAATCAAATTCCTGCCTGATACATAAAAATGTGAATTAGAGCTACTGATGCTGTATGTGCTGTGAAACATGTGAAAATCACCATGAAACACTACCAGAGGACTGAGGCTTTGTCTGACAGTCACTTACTTGCTCATCCCAGCCTGTCAGCTATCAGTCTCGGCTGTAAAATGCTGTCCATGGAAATGTATCATAGCCTCCATTATCCTCAGTGTCTTAGAACATAATATGCATCAAGCCAGAACAGCAACAAAATCATGTCTGACTGCTCTTGTTGAATACAAATATGGGAATATTCTCAAACATCTAATTGGCTTGCCAACACTTAACTATTTTATTATCATTTTCTATTACACAAGGGTAGCAATCTAAGTATATAATTTCTTGAAATTATCAGATAGATTTTCTTCTTTATTATAATAAACCACATCTTTGTATGAAGTCTAAACTTGAAACCCAATGCATATTTCAGGTAAATTTGAAAGCAGTTCCTCCTCTACAAAATGACTTTTTATCATACAATTATTAAATCGTTGATTGTTACAATTCTTATTTGCAGTCTCCCTATTTAAAACATGTACAAGGCTCTTGAGTGATTTTGACAGGCTTGTGATTTGATCCTCTCACCAGGGGTTGAAATAATGACATTGAAGGAAAAATTTTACCACCTGGTGCTCAGCTGACATGTTAGAAACAAACCCAGAATTCCTCCAGTACTATAGCTCTCCTTCTGCTTCTGACCATCTCATTCTATTTTCAAGTAAATTGTTTATTTAAAATGAATGATGGTAAAAAGCAACAATATGAAACAAAACACATGGAAAAAAACAAACCCATGATGAAACAAAATTCCAAGCCAAGTATGACATTTTGTTAAACACACAAAATCTTCCCAGTACTAGACACTAATAAAAAAACCATTCCCACTGCCATCCCAGCAAACTGGGAATTGTCATTTAGTACCCACAGTGCACATAATCACGGATGATGTCAGTTTGGGGGAGAAAGAGCTCTTCTTATGAGATTAGGCTAAATGAATACAGGGATTAAGAAAAGGTTAAAATGAAATCCAAGCACTCTCACTACAGTACAAGACCTTTGCTAGCACCATGTGGGATGCAGCAGCAGTGGGATGCAGCAGCGCTGGCGACAGCAGGGTGCTGTCCCCAGAGCCTGGCGTTGGTACTGACCTGCCCCAGCATGTCTGGTGCGATGGGGAACGTGGGCCAGATGGCTGAGTACACCCCGAAGAACACGAGCCAGAGCAGCATGCTTCCCCAGACGGCCAGGTGACTGAACTGCCAAGGAACAAAGAGAGAAGCAGAGTCAACACACGGCACTTCCGCCATTCACCCAGCCCAGAAGTGTTTCCCCGTTCAGGTCTCTGTCGGTCTCACTCAGGCCTGTCTACTGCTCTTGGTTTTGGGCCAGTAACACAGGTTGTTCAAACAGCATAAACCACTTCTCTTTAATCTCTGCCTCATAGCAAGGCAGACAGATACTCTTCTCAGCCAATCTATCTTATTTGGAGCGCCGAAAACTCGTCAGATTTTCCTTGGAACCATGCTTTCTCTCATCTAGTTCCTGTATCCTGTCATGTACATGCCAGATTCAACACACAAATCAAGGCAGAAATTTTGGAAGGTGCAGGTTAAAGTTCACATAGACAAATCCCTTATGGCAGCATATACATACAAGCTACATACATCACTCATCTTCCCTGAAGGAAGATTCAGAGCTGTGAATTCACAGCACTGAGTCCACCACAACCAACATCTACTGATCAACTTTGCTTTTTTTGTTTTAAGGGTGTTCTAATTGATTTATAGATATGCAATGCAGTTTACATCTTTACTGGTTCCTTAGCCTATAGACCAAGAGAAAATAAAAGAACTATTAAACGACCAAGAGCACATCCAGCACAAACTTCTTCTCAGTTGCATTAAAGTAATTTTTCCTACACACCCAAACTGTTTTTCTGTTCAGGATGATTTAAGTTGTTTTACTTTTACACTGCAGTGGATGGAACCAGTAATTTCAGTTGTAACAAGCAACTGAGCTCATTATTGGCTCCAGCTTTTCTGGATGCCAACAACTCCTGTGGCTGACTTTGGCTCCGATTCAGAGAAGTACCTGCATAAATCTTAATTACTAATTACATATGAGTTCAGGAACATGGGAATGAATTCACATACTGGGTGCTGGTGGACACAGTGTGTTTGTTCAGCTCTCAGCTTTATACTTCCTACTGGATGACTGTATCTGTTGACTTTTTGAACAGTATGTCTGAGAACCAAAGAAGCGTCTGAGTATTGTGATCTGCCTGCTGTGAGATAAACACAAACTTCTGGAAGAAGGAGAAGATTGCTCTTAATCTGCAGCTACTGGACATCCTCAGAAAGCTTTCTCCAGCACAGGCACTGAAAACAAACAAGCAAGGAGCCTGCAGCACCAGTGCAGACTGGCAGATAGGTGGGATCAACTAGAGGCTACCTTACAGTAGAAGCATTCATACAACAAAATGTCAGAGGCAATGGAAAGAACACTCCTCTTGGCACTCCCAGAAAGATGGAATTTTGTTCAACCCTGAAAATGGCTGGGCTAATAATAAGCAAGACATGGGATAGGCCCCTTCCTGGAGAGACACAGGGGACAGGAAGATTTGTTTTCAAACTTTGCTATTTATTCTGTTTCACCCAGGAGATCTGACCTCAGTAAATAAGCAACTCCTTATTTAAAACAAATAAACAAGAAACAAACTAACTAAAAAAAACCAGCTCCAAACGCTCACATAACAAACAAAAACTTCCAAAATACCCACAGACATGCTCAATTCAGTTTTAATGTGAAGAAAAGTAAGAAACTGAAGATTTTTTTTTTAAAATGCTTGGAAGACAAGAGGGATTTTATTCTTTCAGTCTACGTACTTTTCTGAAAACTGGGCACAATTCACATCAAGAATCTGACCAGAAGCCCTGCTCTAGTAAGTGCGGTGCTCAGCTTCCCAAAAATCAAGTACTGCAAGGCTGCTGCAAGAACTCATGTTTAAGAAAAGTCAGTCCCATGCAATGGCAGAACAGCACAATCACTGCTTTCTGAAAAGGATGTGATAGCTTCTCTTGAGCCATGGCTCAAGACAAGTGGACAGAAGGCTCAGGATAGCTTGGACTGGTGCTCCCCTAGCTCCTGGACTTTATGACCAAAACCAGTAAAAATAAAAGCAAGCAGAGAACCCAATCTCAGATGTAGCCTTATTTTGTAGGAAGTGTATTTATGCTAGTGACATGATATAAGGTTTTTTTTGTCTCAGTCAGGTTTTTCTTTCCATTCTGCTGCTAGGACAGTTTTCAAGTTTTGCAGATCTTCACCCTTTCCAGCTAAGCAGACTTTGCTCATTTTATGTTGTCTTTACCTTCTTCTCATGGTTGTCCCAACCATCTCATTATCTCAGGCTTCCATCTGCCCAAACTTCTTCTCTGTCTTTTAAAGAGCTTCTGCATTCTGGAAAAGTCCTCCCTGCCCTTCTTATAAATGTTCATCACACAGTTACCCCACCAACCTTTGCACTGTTGATTCTCCACTGATGTCTGCATTTACCCCTGAGACTTCACGTGCAAAACCAGAAGTGAGCCCATCAGATGTGTAAAATGAATGACAGAAAACAAGAGATCAAGGTTCTTACATAAAAACTAGACAGAGTGTGCAGCTCTACCAAGATGTGCGCTGCTTATCTGAAACAGTTCCTATAGTGTGGTAAAGCAGTGATGAAAAAAACTTTTTTTTTTAGAAAAAGGTGACTGCAGTGTTCCAGATAGGCCACACGTAACATGAATCTACTGCACTTAACTTCCATGTGTGGATTTTATTGTGCATTATGTTGCCACTTTTATTGCAGTCTTTCTTTCCACACTACCTACTGGATATACCAGGCTCCCAAACACTTTGACTGTGTTATTTATTTAGAGCTTTCTGCTGAAACCACTGTGTTCTCCCAAGTGGCAATGTCCCTCTCGCTCTCTAGAACAAATTGCCTGTAACCAATCCACTTGATGATGGAGAAGAGGCTTAACTCAGTGTTGTAAATTTAATACTCTTTATGTAACCTAAAGATTCAGTGTGTTGATTGACTCACAGCTGAAACTTTAACCAACATCAGATTTCGAGATGATGAGAGTTACTGGCCCAAGCAATGGGACAGGATTTAGAAGTGTATATAGAAAAAAGTTGATTCTAAACACAACTTCTGTGTGAATAAAAATAATCTCTCTATAAAATGCCAGTGTCGAACTCCAATATCTACTAAAAGTTACAGTATCTTTTAAAAAGAAGTTTAGAAATGAGGGTATCATGATCATCCCCAAGTGACTGAAAAGACACCCATTACCTATCCAGGGAAGAGAAGAGAAATCATCAAACAATTCACAACAAAACAGGATCTAAACAAGCTCACATGCCTTCAGTGCTGACTTAGTTATATGCTTTTCTGGTGCACAAGGGATTAATTTAAGGATTTTTGCATTTTAAAATGTTGATACACAATGGAGAACTGATGCATAAGCAACAGTAAAAAACACCCAGATTTTATTTTCAGATGAGAGAATGAGGCAGAAAATATTAACATCTCCCGAACAATTAAATAACCCATACAGATTGCATTTCATTTTTAAAATTCAGAACAGATGTCAGCTCATTGATCTTCACAAATCCTCTGGGAGGAATGAAATAAAACATTTTACAACTAACAGAAGCAATGAGGTTAACAAGACCTAAGCCAAACCCTCCAAGAAACTGGTAGAATAAGAATAAGTCCGTTTTGAGGGCAGAGTTTCTTTGCATGTCATCAAAACTGGATTCATAAAGTATCTTATTGGTGTGGAGAAAAAGGGACTCCATCAAAATTTTTAAAAATTAGTGTTTCAGAGGGGCTATGGGAAAGGAGGAGAGAAAGGTGATGAAGATTCATCAACACAAGAGCCCTCCCCTCCCTGTCCTTTGCAATCTTTGGAGCACACTGCCCTGCTAGATTCTGTCACCTACCAGTAACAAAAGAGCACTGGCCCGTTTCAAGTAAATAAATCCAGGAACCAACATAACTATTTAACTAACATCCCTTATTGCACTAGGTTTCAAAAAAGACCCCAAATATCCAAAACAATTCAACCAATGTGAAGTCTTGAGTAGTTCTTTTTACCCAGTTTGAAGATGTTTTCAAAGCCCAGTTGTTTATCTGTGGGCAGACACCTTTGATTCCATATTGCATTAATTTGGAAGCAGCTACAGGGTACAAAGGATAATTTTCTTGATGTATTTTCTTAAGCAATTACAGTAGTATGTTGATTTCATGCAAAATTTTCCTAATTTTTAAGTAGAGATGTTGACAATACCCTTTTAGTGTACTCTTCCCACTTCTGCCAGGCTGCCCTGTTTCATCACAGATATCATGTGATCTGTGAGTTCATTCCTCTCACATTCTGTACTTAGGGAGCTTAGCAGTCTATCCTTACATGAAAGACCCAATTAAACCCCTGACGTCCCAAATGACTTTTAGTAATTCTTATCTGTATTAATACTCATTAGAGAGGAAGGTGTGCTAATAAAATAAAAGATACTGGAAAGTACTTACTCTAGTCCATGCAGTTGTTTCCAAGCCGGCTTTTAGACAAACAGTGACTACAACATACTGCAAGTAAAGAAAAAAAAGAAAGAAGACAACTTCATTACTAACACTCTCAAATTCCAATGTGTTCATGGCCCAGCCTCCACTTTACACCTAAAAAGCTACCACCATTTAGGTAGAAATCCAGGAGCTTGGCAGGGGATGGGGGAAGGACAATGCAGAGGCTATTGTTGGTGCATGTTGGGGGAAAAAAATTCAAAAGAAGAGGGAAAATCACATACAGCATCAGATTAATTTGATTTTGCTCATACACTTTCTTCAGGCTTAGATCATTCTCTTGTGGTGAAAAAAAAAAAAAGGCTGGAAAGAAATTCTACCATTTGAAAATATCTAGGATACGTAAACTTACAGTGTAAACTATGTTTCCAACAAATAAATAGTCAACTCCCTGTCCATTTGTGAATACTGCATCTGAAAGAAGAAGATAAGAAAAATTACATTTGTTATCAGTTTATCAACAGAATGAACAAAAGAACAAGGAGATTTTCAGGAGAAAATAACTAGTCCCAACCTTTCCTTTTTGAGCATCAAAAAGCACTCCTAGAAGCTGTGAGGTAGTGGCAACGCAGAAGTTGTGCTCAGCCAGGCCTCAGACACGGTGCTCAGAGAGAGCACATATCCATAGTCCTGGCTGCCAGAAGCTGGCCTAGCAAAAGGAACAACATTCACCAGACC
Source organism: Polioptila caerulea (assembly GCA_013397295.1). Classification (NCBI taxonomy): domain Eukaryota; kingdom Metazoa; phylum Chordata; class Aves; order Passeriformes; family Certhiidae; genus Polioptila; species Polioptila caerulea. The sequence continues at coordinate 972,132 of VYXF01006306.1, read as the reverse complement.
CCAATGTAATTTGCCTGTAAGAGCTGAGGTACATCACTGTCACTTTTTCTGTTGCTCTCTGTCCTGTCCTAATTGTCACTTCTAACAATACTTTTTATTTGCGTGCCTGTGATGAAAAAGCAGTGAAACGCCAGCTCACTTGTGGTGAAAGAGAGTTGAATTAAGAAGAGCAATGACAGTTCCATCTGTAAAGCACACTTATAAACATGTACAATATCTCCCTGGAGGTTAGCTCAATAACTGAGCAGTATTCAGTCTCTGCCCACCCATTCTCTATCAAATGTGCACAAGGGTAAGTACATACGTGTTAATCTAGCATTTGAAAGTGCCAAGCTTGGCAATACTTCAAATGTCATTTAGACTCTCAGTCCTTGCTGAGTCAAACTGAAACAGCATGAAAACACATTCAACCACCACACGAACGCCAACTGAACTTGTATGCACAGGAGTTTTCAAGCATTATTCAAGCATGATAAGTATTGCTATTTTCACATGTTTTAAGACATGCTAGGGAAATACACGAACAGCAGGGACAAAAAGGCTTAAGATAAGACCTTGGACTCATTCCCAAACACATACTGCCTAGTACAGTGAGCTTCTACCATGATGATGCCTTAAGTTTTAGCTTTCATAATATCCAGATTCTGTACTACATTAGTATGTGAACTCTGAACCTCATATAAAGTGTTAGCAAGTCCTCTTCACAGTTTAGTTAGACAAAATAATCCTTTTCCAGCCTGAGAACCAAGGATACCATTGCAGCTTTGGGCCCAAACTGTATAAACAACAGAGGATTTTCGAGAGCAATCTGGGAGGATGGGACTTCATAACCTGAAACTGTAATTGGACCATTAACCCCAATATGTAAATGGACCAAAACTTATAAAAGTGTGAAAACATGTGACCTGCCATCCATCTTGGGTGTAGCCTTGGCCAAGCTCTTGTACTGCCCAAGGTGTATCCTTTGAAGGCCTTTTTAATAATTACCCACTTTATTCCTGTAACACTCTCTAGCCTCTGTTCTACATAGCCTCTCAAGACATCCATGACAGTAACATTGTTGGATTTATACGAAAAACTGGATCTGACATTCTTAAAACAAAAGATGTGTACTCCAGGATCAGCAAAATTTTAAGCCTATAAAGAAGTGTTCCTGACACCTTGATCTCCACGATGAAGACCCTGTCTAGCTAACAGCTAAAAAATCCCTATATATTTAGTCAGTACAGTTAACCCAAGCTGCTTGTTTTGTTTTCCTTCTACCATGCTGCCCATGGCTGTCTCCAAAGAACCGACAGGCACCAAATATTTTCCAGAAGTTGCTAGTTCTGTATCTCTGCTCTCATTCCAATATTAACTACTAAAAAACAGCAGCAGACAGACTAGTGACCAACACTGTAACTGGAGCTAAAGCCTGAGACAGCTATGGTAGGAATTGGAATGGTTTCTAGCCACTGGCATCTTCCTCAGCCCAGCTCCTCCCCAGTGGCTTCAGGCATTTACCACATCATTCAGGGTCACACTAAGATTCTACAGTCACCCTGCACTTTCTCCTGGTGTCAATGAAAAGGGTGAAGAGCACTAGAGAACTTAGTCTCCCATGCCAAATGAACCCTGTTGGTGCCAAAAGGCTCAGTTCATTATAAATCCGGCATGCCTAAACACATAAACACAGTTTTGCTAGAATAAGCTGACATGTCACAGACATGCTCTAGTATAACATCAGAGTGAACATTTAAATAATGGAATAAATTTTCCTGTAAGTCTCAAAATTTTTAAAGTTATATATTTTAATGCAGTAAGTTAATGTCTTTATTTTTCAGTGTTTTCCATGACCTTTCACTTTGGGAGGCTACGCAGTCCTGATAGGAATTATATTTGTGCTAACAAGAACAGCAGGATGCTCAGTGAACATTCATTTCTGAATCTGTACAAGTGGCCATTCATGGACTACATGTACTTCACATTCTAAGGAATTCAAGAGGTTAAGAGGAATTCAAGAGGTTAAGAATCATCCCAGTATGAATGGCACATTTTTGTCTCTGGCACTGAAATCCTTCTTGCACTTGGAAATGCAAAGAAACGTGATAATTCAATATTCATTCCTCTCTGGAAAAAAAACCAAGCAACTTATTCAAAGGAACACAGAAAGTTACCCTTTGAGCTGGTATTTCAGTCTTATAATTCTAATTGTTGAAATGAAAAGCACATTATTTAGGAACTAGAAAAACATCTACGAAAGACTATGTAATTTAACTATAAACACTACAGATGGCAACCTAAAATCTCTGCAGTTGAGTTTTAAAAAGAGCTATTCAAGATTATAATTTGTCACAAAAACAGTGTAACAGAACAACAAAACTCCTCAAACCAAAACAAAAAACCAATCAACTATAAAAACCCCTCTCCCACGAAACAGAACCTTCTTTCAGCTCACGTACAGAGGAAAGGGAAGTCCCTTTCTTATATGGTCCATCAGTCATTGTGGGAAGTTCCCACTGAGGATATGACTCTGACATTTTAATTGGTCAAGTAGAGAAACATGAACCTAACCCCCACAAGTATCTTTATTATCGTGCCTCTGACATGAGCATTCATCTTCCCTCCTTTTTTATTTCTTTCACCTCCTCCCCAATTAATCCATTCTGTAGCCGAGAAGGTTCTCCTAAAATCAGTGTTTTCCAGGAAGGAGTTTCACTTGTGAAAAATTTATGATTTTAGATAAATATTCTCTTCAACAGCCCTAAATTCCTCATCTGATCTAACCCTATTTCTTACTACAATCCAAGAACCAATTTCCTCTGGGTTTTCCCACCCACACAACTATACTGGAAAGCTAGGTAGGGATTTACTGATCCCTGAAATACCATGCAGTTGCATTACCCTGAAAAGCAAGACTTAATAGCCTGAATTTGTACACCAAAGAGTTTCATTTCCCCAGTATCTCTCCCTCTTGATCTGGTTTACTTCCATTCCAACCAATTCTTTTTCACAGTACTGCGTAATGGAATGGGAGAGTTCCAACAAGATATAAAGCAAATGGTCCTAAGGCAGCTGCTGTAAGAACATTATTCAACCAAATGCTGAGATCTCAACACACTACCATAAAATAAAAAAAAGGCATTTTGTGAAACATCACTCAGTATTTTGGTAAGACTTCTTAGCAAAGCAGTAGTTTCATTTTTTTCACCTATTAAAGTCACTATATGAACAATAATTATGTTAAATTAGAATAATTTCTGAAAGCCACTAGACAACCTGCCAAGCTTAGCAGCTAAAGACTATTGAACTGTCTGGCAGCATTATTTCTTGGGACTTGTCACAACCCCCCCTTCTGCAAACACACTGGTTCTGTAAGACTGAACATCAGTTACTGACGTAAGAAATAATGAAGCTCTTACCATGCTCCAGCACTTTCAGTGGAAACCAGAAAAGAATGATGGAATGGATAAGGGCATTGATGCAGTGACCCCAGAAAACCTGAGGGAAAACAAACCAAGCCATCAGTAAAGCCCAAAACTCTTGACCTCTCTCTAACTGCTAACAAACACCTCATTGTGTAGTTTAGAGTCAGAAAATGTTTGTCCTGAAGTGAAATACCTAAACTTCTGCAGGATCTATTTTCTCCTACAATTTCTGCTCTTTCACAAGAAAACACTGGTCCAGTTCAATAATTTTATTTTGCCAATTTGAAGCATAATAGGCAAGTATGCTTCAGTTTAAGATCCTTACTGAAATTAGGCAGATAGATTCAGTCAACTTTGTTCAATTACCTTAAAGAGTAATTTTAAAGGAGGGGTTCAGTATTATGAAATGTTCTGTTTTCTTTCAATGGGCAAATACTTTGTGCTCCACAGTTTTTAACCAACAAATAATGCAATTTTGCAAACCAGAGTTTTATGTAGCCTACTATTTCATCTCCAAAAAAAGCAATCATATTGCTTCCTTGATTAAGAAGTACATTTAATGTGCTTATTATTGAAAAGACAGAATACCAAATGCTGGCATTTTCCAGCATTTAAATAGCAAAATTGAGTGAAATATGTTCTTCAAAACTCAGAAGTCCAAATAAGCCAATTCAAATTCTATTTTCCAAAACAGAACTATACTAACTATGAGAAAGCACTCTAGCAGAGAGTGTTACAGCAATACATATGTTAAATAAATCCAGGCAATGTCATAATGCCTTATCAGTAGCCATGAACTGAAATATATATGAATCTAAGTTTATGGATATTTCAGAACTAGTTTCAGGTGAAGTCACAGCAGAAAATCCTTATTTTTAAACAAGGATGTTTCTTAGCTAAATAAAAAATAATCCCTTGGAAAGAACTAGAGGGCTGAACAATCATTCTCAATGGTTAGTATAAAGCAGAAGTAACATCAGGAAATAAGTTATTTTCTGACAAGAAAAATCTGGAATATAAGAATGCTCATGTTTTTTCTTAGCGAGTAACAGAGTTTTCCTTACCCTTGTGTTGAAACCATCTGCATTTTGAGTGATTTTGTAAAGCTGTGGAAATCTAAGCATGCTATCTTGAGTACATGATCGTTCAAAAATTCCCAGAGTAAAGGGTGGCAGTGCTGTGAAAATCTGCAAGGAAAGCAAATACTAATTGAAAGCAGCTCTTAGTTTTAAGTGTATCTCATATAATGTTTCCTTATCTAGACAAAAGCAAAATTCCCACAATTTTCAGTGAAGACTTACTGCTGCCTGTTATTTGACATATTTTTCAATAGTCCAAACAAGTTCAAACATTAATCTCACCAATTTGTAACTCTCAAACATTGACTTATGAACAAAAGAAACATGAAAGAAAATTCATATTATTAACCAATAAGCTTAAACCCAAGAAGTTAAGCATCATTAGTTTCTGATGTACCAGCTAATCCAGCGAGGGCCAGACACACCAGACTGCAAAGGAAAGACAATATGTATTTTTACAAAACAGCCTTGTGGGAATAGATTCCAATAGAGCTGCAGTTGTAGCCATAATTAGATATGCAACATGCTTAACCACTGCTAAGTTTACAGACAGAGTAAATGTGGAAATCACATTAAAAAAAAAAAGTCTACTGAGCAACAAAGGCCATTCTGCATTATGGTACTTTGGGGATTCCCCTGGCAGGCACGAGCTGATAGGAACAAATTAACTGCAGTGTGTGTCTGTGCTACGGGCAGACGCTTGGATGACCAAGCCTCGGAAGCCTTCCAAGACAGGCAGCAGGACACTCTGCCAGAAGCAGAGTAAATTAGCCTCCACTGACTTCAACACTGCTGCTCTAAAAGTGTTTCCAGGATCCGAGGCAGCTTATTTAAAGCCAGCTTGGGTATCCATGTTTCTTGTGGCCCACAGTGCAGGCGCAGAGTGAAAGTAACACCAGGGCGCAAATCTGAGCACTAAACTTCATTCCCTTTTTTTTTGTATCAATAGTATATATCAGAAACATCACTTTTAATCCTATACATACATATATTTTTAAGAGTTGGAGACATGTTCTTGAAGTTAAGGGGCAGGTTGGAGCTATGAACTGTTTCTAGGGCATGAGCACATTTGGAGAAGGTGGGCTGTGATTCCCACCAGCAGCACGCTGGCAGCTGGGGAGCGGACAAAGAACAATGGGGAGGAACACAGGAGTGAGAATCAGCAACTACAACCCTCAGTCCAGTGGGAATTGTGCATCTTTGCTCACAAAGTGATAAACCACATGGCTAAAATGGCAGCAGGCTGAGGGCAGAGAACTGCAACTGAGAGCACTGCTCCAATATATTCCAAAGAAGACCATGTTCTCATACAGCTTTAATGTACTTCCCCAGGTTTCTTGTGTTTATTGGGGCCTTTACATTCCCACTTGAAGTAAATCTTCTAGTGGTTTTGATCACAAAAGCAAACCTCCAGTGTGAACCAGTGCAAAATCAGGAGTTACACCACCACTATGATTTCATACACTTGATATTTTAATGAGACTACTAATGAAAGAAAGGGTTAATCTGCACAGAAGAGAATGACTTAGCTAAACACACTTGAAAATCTAAGCCCTACAAATAGTGGAAGTCCCTAATGTCCTGCTAACACTTGATTCTCCATGAATCCACAAAACCAGTTCTAATTTTAGAAAATACTGACTTTAAAAAACAAGGTTTAGTTTCTGATTACAGAAGATGAGTTTCATCCAGAAGCTTTAGGTAGGGTGGAGAGATTCATCAAATGAGGTTCAAAGATAATAGATGCAAATATCTACACATGAATGACAGAGATTGCATAACAGTCAGGAAATTAGGGTGAAGGGAATCAAGAGAATGATAAATCCTTGAATAAGTATCTTCAACTAAGAGTATGAAATCTCATGGAATATGGGGGCTTGTGCCATCATTTTTAAAATTAATGCGACAGAAGTTAAGTGGTTCCATTAATACTACTCAGTGATAATTTGCTGGCTTTTTCTGTATTAGCATATATTTGGAATTATTTTTTTAAAAGAAAAAAAAATTAAATTCCCTCCCTGCAAAGAGACTCTTTAACACTAACAGCATCCTAACAGCTTATAAATCCAGGCACTGGGCCACTTGTAACATTACAAAGGCAACAGTGTCGAAAACACTAACAGAAGTCTATGGTAGGCTATAGAACTTGGTTCCAGAGATCCTTCAAACTTTAATCTAGGTGATTGATTAAATAATATTACTTATTAAAGTGATAAAGTCAAATGACACAGTGTGGCACCCTGCAGGCCATGTTGAAAATCAGAAACCACTCCCAGACTGGTACATCCTGCTCTTGTTTCAAGTGCAAAATGCTGCTGACACAAGTGATGCAGCTTCTCTTTCTGCATCTAATGGAGCATGAGTCAACCCAAAGCAACTGCATAACACTTCTCTCAGCATCTAACTCTACAGGGTCCTAGAAAAAAACTCATCAAAACTCAGAGCTTAGGAGTATTTTGAGCATGAACTGTCACCAAATATCAGTACAAAACTCTGAAAATATTTTCAAAGAGGAAATTAAATTCTATCTAAAATCTGCAGAGTTTTGTGCAGGTTGTATTAGGCTAAACATCTATTTTCAAGTTTTTCAAAGTGTTCTCCCAAACTCTCATTTTGCAAGAAAAGTGTAATTTTAGTGGGTTTTTTTCCCTACCTCAGAGTGGATTCAAAATGGCTTTTACAAATGAACTCACCTTTCCTGAAATACATCTAGGACAGTTACCTGTGAAAAATGGGACAAAACAAAATAATACAGAAGTCCCAAGCACTATCAAGTCAAAACATGCAGCACTTACCACATTATACAGACCGATGCACCATCGCTCAAATAAGATCTGCCCAGAAAATCCATTAACGAAAGCAAACCAAAGCTGAAAAAGAGACAAGTTACAAAAAGCTTTAGATTACTCCTGCAGTACATGCTTCCATTTACAGTAGAGGAGAAGCATGTGGAATACTGAACACCATCTGGGGACAGATGCTTGTCGTGCTCTACAAATAATTATCAGCAGTGCCAGGCAGTTATTTTCAAGTCCTACATTTTAAATACTGGCAGAGTACTCCATGTTTAAAATAAAATACTCAAGCTATGGAGCAATTTGGTGTATTTACATCATTGTTCTAAAAAAATAGATGGCATCAAACTATTACAAAATCCTTATTGCTGGCAAATTAACATGCTTGAAGCCAGAAGCCAACCTATTGCCATCACGTATGGTAAAGACCAGAATTTTCAAGATAACTGTGTTTTGATGGATGTTCTGCTTAACTTGTGTTGCATTTTTACAGTCCTAGAATCACAATTATATCTACTTGCCAGTTAAATGATCATATTATAATTTTATTGTCTAAATGATGCAAACATTATTATTTAATAAACTACCTATTTAACAATTAAAATTGGAAGAGGTTACAAAACAGGCTGCAAAGCCTTCATCCTTTAATAAGTTCACAAACACAGCTGGGCAAGCCCTGAGCAACCTGGCTTGCATTTGATATTCACCCTACTTTAAACAGAAGATTGGACTAGATGGACTTCAAGCTGCCCTCCAACTGAGGGGATTCTGTAATAACACAATACCAGGAAACAGCTTTAAGCTCCAGTTCATAGGTAAACTCTTTTCAGCATTTTCGTGGATGCAGCTTCTTTGAGCCTAATAATCTTGCTTAAGCACCTTTTTGAAGCATAAACTGCTGTACTGGGTTGGAGCAAAGTTTCTTAGTGGACACTGAAAGAAGCTTAGGAAACAACTAAACAAAGAAGGAAAAGAATTATCATTTTCCAAGTAAATTGGAAACTGGAAGAACAATAGCAATTTAAGGGCATCCTGAAAGAGTTTGCATGTGAACTCAACACATTTATTAGATAACAAAAGATTTCTGAAAATTTCTGGCTACAGTCCCTTTAAAAATCCACAGTACATCATGCTACTTTGTTAAAGATGAATTCAATATTGCATGTGAGAACAGCCCCTCTAACCACCCTGTTTCAACATACTTTGTGTTGCCTTTACTTTTCAAGTCCACATTGCACTGGATGCACTATGTATTGCAGACCAGCCAATGGATAACCAGGCCCATTCCCTTCCCACTCCCTGAGAGCCCATGGCACTCAGTGCCAGGTATCTTTTCTGACACCATTCTGTCACTCACTGGGCAGCACTCTCCTACCAGCATCATTTATTCTCTGGCTCACTCATGCAGTATTAGTGGCCTAGCAGAATACCTCAGATCACAAGCAGTACATCATCTGATCTCTCCTCTGCCCCCACCTAAATGGATATGGAATAATCAGGGAATAAAAACAAAAGCAAAGCAAGAAGAAAGTGAGAGTGCATCAAGACCTATCACTGTTTTCATAGATGCAATATCTAAACAGACCAGGAATCTAACATGAGACAGTGGCAACTTCAGGGAATATTATTTACAAGATTGGAAAGAATAACAAATAGGTGTTTAAATAGGCACTGCTGCATGACATGAAATTGACAGGCTACACAAAAGGAAAAAGTGAAACCTTTTCACACAATACATGGCTGGCCTACGGAAATGTCTCCCAGATGATGCTGTGGATGCAAAAGGCAATTTGAAAAAAAGAATCCCAGAAGGAAAGGTGGAGACCAGATGAGTCTGCCAAAGAACTACAACTGTTCACAAACCAGAGACCAGGTTAGTTGAACCCTTATTTCTCTATTTCTTACAGCTATTATATCACCATTCTTTTTTGAAATTAATCATCAGTTCTAATGAACTCTCATCGCTTAAGTAAGAAACAATGACACTGATTCCAACTCATCTGTTTATAGCTATGCTTTGCACAGTTGGTAATCTATTTAAAATTACTTCCTGTAATTTTTTAAACCATCAGCTGGTCTTTTGAGTAGTGAGTTTCTATTTATTTCTAACTATATTACTCTGAAGTTTGCATTTTTCAATACCTGCTGCCCTTCTTGCAGCTCATAGTTTACAAATGCCCTTTTTAAGGACCAACAGCTTAATTCCTTTACCACTTAGCTGAAATGCACCAGCCTAGTATAAAATGCTAAATATTTCTCAGGTTTCCTCAAAAAAGGGCCTCTTTTTTTCCCATTGCCAAACATGCATTCAATTAAAAGTGCCTTTAAGCATTCATCTCATCAGCTCTGTCCAGAAAAAGGACAGAAGACACATTCTACATCCCAAATTTTTATCATCAGTTCTATTGCACTGATATCTTGAAGGAATACTCTCTAAATCTCACTCTAAGGACACAATTAATAGTCCAAAGTGGCACACTGGCCAGTCACACTCTCACCCTTGCAGTGCTCCAGCCAGTTCTACACATCAGCCCTTCAAAAGAAACACATGAAACCTCTTTGGTACAAAGCCTGAGGTCCCAAAAAGAAACTATAATTTATTTGGGGTGTTCAAGTTAGGAACTCGAGGGCTTCTTCTAGGAAGAATCTCAGCTTTAAAAAACCATGCTCCCAGATATTTAGCAATAATGATCTAGGCATTTTTCATCTCCAGGCTTGTTGCAGTTAATTGCAATGATGAATGAGGGCAGCAATTCTAGAAACAATAAATAGCTCACAAATCAGAAGCCTGTCTGGCTTAGTTGGCAACCTGACTCTGCACTGCTCAGTTTTCTAGATCCCACTGGGCAAAGCAAACTTCAAAGGTTTGGTAGCAAATGATGAGGCCTTTTATAACATTGGCTCGTGCTGCTTAGGCAACAACTGCTTTCTGAAACCATAGCTTCCCCACAACCAGTCCTCCAGCAACAGACATAGCTGATTATCCATCAAGAGGGTAAAACAAAGCAGCCAGACTTTCTGGGGCTAGCCCATGGCTAGAAGACAAGCCCTAAACCAAGCAAATCCAACATCTTGGATCCTTAGATTCACATTTCCCAACAAAAATATCAGCAATAATGATGACAGAATCACATAAAACTTGGGAAGAGCAGAGCTGTTAGGATACCTTACAGAGCAGCAGACAGACTGCCAAAGTACAAGTGAAAAAGTACAACAAAGTACAAGTGTTGCCCACTCAACAGACCAATCCTTTCTACTCAGGATGTACTGCCCTGCCACAGCTGCACGGTGCAGAATTCACTAAAGACCCTGCTAACACCACATTGAGATGAATTAATCAATATAGGAGAATACTGAGATGGCTGAGTCTGACTGGATTAAATAGGTATTTAGCAGTCACTATCTGTAGCAGATATAATTTGGATAGGCAAGAAGCAACATTTAGGAAGTTCAGTGTCCGGCCAATCCAAAACTCCAATTTGAACTCTTTCTTTCAGCAGTATGCACACAGGTAAAAATTAGAAGTGAGAGCATTTCCAACACAAGTTGCAAGAAATGCACCACAGGCTCCAAAGAGAGGGCAAAACTTACCGCTGTTATGATGCACTGAAAAGTAATGGCTATGTTTGTTTCTTCCACAGATTCACACTACCAAAACCCAATTGACAGACTGTGGGATAGTCTCATACTTCCTCAGTATCTTCATGTCAAGAGTAAATCAGATACTCTGCCTAAAAATACATTTATTTTGAATTTAACACAAGCCACAAACTGCCATGCATGGTCCAAGAACCAGCTATTTGTAGAGAGAGCACGGTATACCTTAAGGTCAGCAAAGGAAAAAAACTTAAACCCTCCACCTTAATGTTCATGTTAACAAAATGTACTAAATATATTTGAAGTTGCAACAAGCCATGCTTGACTCGGACTCAGCAAGCTGGTAGGAAAACTTGCCAAGTCTGCCTGGCTTGCCAAGCTCCAGGGGTTTGCAGGGCCCAGCTCCAGTACTGCTACGAACAAATGGACCCACAGCTATTAAACCTCTTTTCTGGCTGGAAAAAAAGAAATTTTTTCACTTTAACTATTACCTAGCTGCCAAAAAGCTGGAAAAGCTTATTTGTAACTCAGCTACAAAATATATACTTTTCTCCCAAAAAACAAGAGGTCCAATTTAAATGTGAACAGATTCAGACCTAAGGCTGAAATCTGGGCTGATACATTGCTGTGCAGATATTGCATAGATGTGAAACCAGTAGGTATTGTGCAAAAAGAAACTGGAACATTGCAAACTGAAAGCTAGCCCAGGTTTCCTGCCTTGAAGTGTGGTTGCATTCTTTAAATAAGAAACCCCACTGCTTGAAGCACTCGATGCCAGCTGTGATGTGGGCACTTTGCCACTAGAGAAAGGGGAGAGGGGAATAAACCAGAGGTCAGCAAAAGCCAACAGATGGTAATACTTGGTTAATATTGACTTCAGCTGCAGGCAAACTGAGGATCTCAAGGTAGAACAGTCCCACAGAGCTGTTTTGAGCTACACAGCACATCCACCTGCTCTAGAGTGTATTTTGAGAAAAGATCAAGTATAATTTTCAAAAAATATTCCCACTCGAGCAAGTTGGACGGCGATTTTAATTGCATTAATGCTTCATGCATAATTACTGCAAAATTAATGCCTGAAATAGTAGGAACTAATTTATTTAAGTGCTCTAAGGCACTGGGATAGCAAATCATCTCTATTCTAAATGTGTATATTTATGAAGGCTTGATAATAGACATCTTAACGAGTACTAGAAATTTTTTCCCAATTCTGCTAAAGGGCACAGAAAGCTAATGTAGTCGGGGTATCAGCAATTGCCACAGGCACCAATTATAGCCAGACTAGATGCCTTTACTATTCAGAAATTAGTTAAATTCTCAAAATACCCTCCCTCAGCACACACACATTCTGCATGTTTTTACCAAATAGGCTCATTTACAGTTTGCCCAATAAAGCAGGTTTGTGTGTCTCCTGTGCAGTTCATTAATAATGTATTCCCAATTTAAGGTCTTTCATCACAGATGTCTCTCTCAACACCAGCCTCTTATTCCTACCCAAATGCTCACAGCCCTAAAATAATTCCTTCATTAGAGAATGTACACTACCAATTTTATAACATAGGCAAAGTGTGTTAGTAATAAGATTTGACAGGGCAGGCACGGCTGCCTGAGACTCACTTCATTTGCTGAGGAATACTTCCCCGCTCCTTTTATTCCCCCCAGTGTTTAATAATTCTTTGCTGAAAACAGATCGATATTGTACAACTGAAAAGAATTTGCTCTAGGCCTGTGCACTCCAAACAAGTGCCTATTCAAGGTTAAAAATCATCAGTCTTCTCTGCCAGTGTTAACAATTATTTTCAAAGTTTCATGCTGCTCTTGTCTCATTAAAAAACCCTATGCATTGACTGCAATGCTTTGTCAGATAGATACTAGAGCAACCACTACAACAGAGATTTCCTGGCTTTAAACACTAATTTATTAAATTAGTTTGAACCACTGTTATTTCTCCCAATCTATTTCTCCTATTCTAGACTTCATATCATTTGTATTTCAGCATACTAAAAAGCACAGATTTTATCAGCTTCGTTTTTCACTGTTTACATTAGAGGTATATGCAGAAAATTTTACTCCTTCCTTATAAAAATTGTTTTTGTGCTCCTCTTCTCTGACTGATCAGCTGCTAACATCCTTCCTCCAAAGCACAGGTAACATTCAACAGGAAAGGCAGGCACAGAGCAGAATGAAAGGGGAGAGGGCAAGATGATCCTCACCCCACACTCAGACTCAGAATTCTTTCCATTTCAGTCCTCAGAATAATTCTAAAGACTTGAAAATAAAGTAAGAATTAGCAAAGATCTGTGTTTTTTCCCTCAGTGGTTCCCACTAGAGAACAATTATGCTGCTTATCCCAGGAGTTTTGAACATTGTGGAAAGATAGTGCACCTGTGGGTGACAATGCAGCATACATGAAAAGACCTTATCACTAAGACCTAAAAAGACTGCCTCTTCCAGCAACATTTGGCTCCAAATACAGTAATAAATGTATTTAAAAACGTGACAAAACACAGCAGGCTGTGCCAATGCCTTTTGTTGGGCAATGGTTTACTTTTTTTTTTTTGTTCCTGGAGTTACATGAACATCGAATCAGTGTGCTGATTTACTATCCTATTTATGTTTACATCTTTGGTAAAATGAAGACATAACCCATTAGAGCACATTTTACAGAGCTGTAATATCACTTTTTTTCTTAAATCTTATGAAATCACATAGAGAAAAGGCAGGTTATTTCTCCATCTCTTTTGGTATGAAGTATTCCAGAGATTTAATATTTGTCTAGCACACTAATTGCTGCAGAAGCAAGCCTACAATAATGTGATTAGAAATGGCCTGCCCTGTCAAAGGGCAGATGTACTTGTCAAAAGATGTGGTTAAACTTAGCAATTCTTCAGAACACTTCCCTTTTACAAATATAGACAAGTCTATTCTGAGTTTATTCTTCATCCTTCCTTAAGTTTTCTGAAGAAAGCTGACACTGCTACACCAGGATTTTTGTACATATATATGGGACACCCTTGAAGTCACAGGATTCACACAATGACTTGTCAAAAACCAGATTAAAACCCAGCATGGTTCAGAGTCAAGCCCTACTGTGATGCAGAGTTTCAGCCTATCTGCATGGCCAAAGGGGTCTAAACCCACAGCTAGAGCAAGGCTACCAGGACTGATGATGCTGGGAATTGCCAATCAGTATCCTACAAACTAACCAGGGTGTCCTGCTCTGGCTGGGAGTCAGGCTGAGAGGAAACAAGGCAGGACCTTGTTGTCCACATCCTCCTCCTATCCCTAACTTGGGGAGTGAGGAGAGCTCAGCTTCTCAGTTGGCAAACTGGGAACATCAGGTCAGGCCACATGGTCTGCTGCCTAGCAATGGGAACTTGTGCTATGCACCATCAGCCTTCCTTTACAAAGCAAACAACTGTAAAGAAATGTGGGGTTTTCTGCTTTTGCAGAAATGTCCCCAAGGTGTTAAAAGTCCTTTTCCTTGCCCAAGGAGAAAAAAGA
>VYXF01006306.1:824523-957541 GCA_013397295.1 Polioptila caerulea | reverse complement strand
CCACAGGTGTCTTGGGCTTGGTGCCAGGGCTTCTGAGCCCTCTGGGCCCTCTGCACAGGTCCCTGAGCTCCCAGAGCAGTCAAAGACAAGCTCTGGGTTCTCACAAAGAAAGGTTTCCACTGACATGGACATCATCCTTATGCACACAGCAGCAGTGACTACAGGGCTGGAGTCAAGTCAGGCATGTTAATATGTCTTTGGGAGGCCTGTTTGGTGGGGTTTTTTTGCCTCTTGGATTTACCTAATCAACTTCTTTAACTGCCCTTGAGTACTAGCACATCACTGTGGAACTGAGAAGTACAATATGACTATTAATAACTTATGGTATCTCCTCAGCACACAATCATGACAGACTGGTCTTGATCCAAGTTTCACAACTGTGTTATTGATCCATATCCCACACACAAGATAAGGATATGCTACTATGTGGTTTAAAATAATCTGCTGGCTTTCCTGAAGCTATGTGGTAACTTTAACCATCAATAACATAATAGAAGTGCTTTGGATTTGTTATTCCTAATTTGTTCTCTAGTGTTGAAATAAATGAAATGTTCTCTAGCGCTGAAATGAAAGAAGTTTAACTATTTACATTGATAGATGAGAAAATGTCAACAGTTTCAGGTAACTTATCCACCTGAATTCTGCTAAGCACCTGGAGTCCACTAAGAAATAGCAATAGCAAGAAAATAGCAAGAAAATAGCAAGAAAAGCAGTATTTTAAATAGGAGGGATTTGTGGAAGAAAATATGCTACGACTATAATCCAAGCAAGGGCAATGGGAAGAAAGCACAGAAACAGCTACAAAAACCATCAACCAGTCTGGTACCGGATGTAGAAGCAGAAGAAAAGCCAACAAAACACACAGCACTCTGTGAGTGAATCCTGATAATGCCATGAGACAAAAGCGAGGCTAAACACACCAAGGCTCTTCTCACCTGGGATGTGCAACCTGAATAAAACATGTCACCACAGAATGTAGCAACAAAATATTTCCACACCTCTCATACCAAAGCAAAAACAGATAGAGACCAGGAGCTATGACACAAATTTAGCCCTAGAATTAAGCCCAGAAAATGCAACACACATCCCAAACATTCTGTGTACTTGGGAAGGGGAGAGTGGAAATGTAGTAAGATTTTGAGGACTACAGAAGCATTAACCCTTTAGGGGTAAACGGTATCAGGAAGGAGCAGGATAGGTATTGAATTAGAGAAAGAAATGTATAGAATGGTAATAGTAATTCATCAAGAAAATGGTACTAATTTTGCTCTTAGTTTCTTTCATTTCATAGCATTATGTACCTGGCAGTTTCCATTTAACCTATATGTAGCTTAATAGAGTTACCAATCCACCCTTAAATGCATTAATTTATGCCTGCATATGACACAATGAGCAATAGGATAAAAAGCAATAAGGAAATTGATATTCATTTATTGTAGTTAAAACAAAGCTGTGCATTTTTATTTCCTGGATATGAACCTATGCAATGTGTTAGGTAATCAAAATTAGTTTAAAATTTCCAAGGACAAAATGCAATCCCAGTACTGACTGAATAAAACTGAGAGTGACCAAGACCCTGACTGTTACTATTCAGCTCCTATTTTATAGGACATTTCACTTCAATTCTTTCCCTTCTTTTATTTGCAGAAGTCCCTTATATTACAATTATAAATGCAGGTTCACAGACTTTGCTTTTCTTGTCACCACATAAAGGAATCCTTCTGCAGAGCTGCTGAATTAAGTGTAATAGGAGCAGTTCTGTAGCAAGGTCATTTTAGGTCTGGAATCGCAGTCCCCCAAGGATTCCCTGTTATGGCTACGTGAAGGACCAGGTTTCCCTTGCAAGTCTGTTTTTCTCCCCTTCTTCCCTATGAACTAAAATTCAGTCTCTGTAAGACCTTGAATGAAGGTACTTTTATCCAGGAAGTATATATGAAGTTTCCTGACAGCTTGGAACCCAAGGAAAATAACAAAATTAGCAACAGAAAAGCCAGACCACTGTAGAAACTGTAGTTCATCTTCTATCATACTGACAAAAGTCAACCTTTACAGGAGTAATCCCAGGAGCAGTCCGTGTTTCTCATTACCCACAACCCTATTAGCATTTCAGCACAGAGACAATTTTCTAGCCCCAAAGTACCAGGACACACGATGCAATCTGAAAAGCTTCCCAGTACTTTCATTGCAATTGTTCAATTTTTGTTAATATATCCATCTTCTTGGTCAATGGGACAATCTAATAATAGACAGGATCAGCATTTTGTTTTGTACACAGCTGCTTTTAAACACACTACTCCTTTCCCTTATGCTTCAAAACTAGTACAACAAAAAATCTGTCCCCTGCTCTCCTTGCTTGTCCTCTCACATAGAAAACGCATACAATATTGGTAACTTAAGTCTACATTTATTACTTTATGTGCTGGCAAAAGCTAAAAGAATTGGGCCCTAAAAATCTTTTGCCAAAATACTCAGCACATTGTAAACATGTGCAATCACTTCACTGGTAAGTTACCTATTGATATACTTCTCACTACAGAAATAATGCTTGAACTTCTTTAGGAATGCAACTAGCTTGCTTTCCCTGCAACAAGTACAAAGAAATTCTTGGGGGGTCTTTAAAGCATTCGCTGTATCTTCTGGTAGAGCTGTGTACGAAGAAAACCAAAGTTTTTCTTTGCTAGGTAGGAAAAACACCTTAGAGAAGAAAAGTTTATAAGCTGACACACAGGAGCAAAGCATTCACGTGATTCCCAAATTCAGTCTAAGACTTCATTACGTGGCTTTAGGGAGATATTGCACACTCACTCACGACATCAAGCATGCAGAAAAGACTACTTCTCTTTATGAATGTCTCTCCTACAAGGGCTGGGTAATACAGTAGAGGCTATGGCAGACTGATGATGTTTGCTACAAGCCAGTTCTTAGTTTCCCAGCATTTTCCAAATTTTAAACCAGAGAGAGTTAACTTGCATCATCACCTTCTTGCTGGGTGAACTCTTCAAGACAAATTATGACTAAATTGGCCCCAAACATGGGCCAGGGGCATACCTATGCTTTCTCTTCATAAAAGTTCCTCAAAACCACTGTAAGATTATACACAATGAAAATCTGAGATGACACTCACAGGAATGAAGTCCAAATGAGGTTTGAGCTTTGGCAATGCTCTAAGGAGCAACTCTGAGAATGAAGTTCTTTTACACAACACAGAAAAAAATTACGATTAAGACTAGCTGCAAGCTTACTTTAAAATTAGCAAATACATATAAACCATGAAACACTATTTGCACAAGACCCCAAAGCTATTTTGGACACCAAATGTGTTTATAACCTAAGCAGAATTTCCACAAGTTTACTAGCATAAAGAAAACAAGTGCTGCTAGCTTCTAATACTGCAGAAAATGGGAGACAGGGACACATTCAGAAAGCACCCATACCATGATTCCTGTGATCTAGCTGCAGTACACATCCCTTCTACCACTCCAACAGCAGCTGTACTTCAGAACTAGATTCAGGTGCATAAAAGCACCAGAAGAGTACAAGAAGGAATGATGGGATGTGTTCAGTTTCTAAGCCAGATAAATTAAATGCAGGGGAGATGTATATTTTTCCCTCTTAATGAATCTCGGGACAGTGAACTATTCAGAACACAGCAGAGGTTTTGAAAGACATTGTTCCTTATGGAAACCATGTATTATGTAAAAACTCGTCCAACTAAATCATAGTTTTGGTTTCTCCCTTCTTGCCTTCTCCCAAGGTAGGGATAGAACACATCTTTAGAAAACATGCTCTCCCAAGTGTGGAATGTAACCATTCAATACCTGAATGGATACACAATACAACCTTTAAAAATAAACCCCAAAAGAACCCCAACAACAAGAACACCCTCACAGCACTTCATGTAAATTGAAGGCAACCAGAAAATAGGAGCAATTAGCTGTATGGGGAAACTTCTGTTCATACCATATGCAATACAGAATCTTTCCTCCTTGGAAGCACGTATCAGTGTTCCTAAGAGCTTGGTTACTGAGGAGAGGGCACAGCTCCCTGAAGGAGCATCTCAGTTCCACCAGGAACTGCAAATGCTAACTTGGCATAAGAGCACCAAGACAGGCATATCAATTCAAGCAAACAGCTGTTCTCACCCACCTATTTTTATTTTATTTATTATTGTGCCTATTTTTAAAAGCACATGCATGCATTCCAAGGAAAGAGTATGAACCGTGGAGTCTCCAGGTACCCACTCAGTATCTGCAAATATCCAGCTCTGTGGATTTTCCAAGCCTCCTGTGCCTTGCCTATGCAGTAATCTTCACAGTTCCATTCCTTGGTGACATTCTCATTTCCTCTTAAGCCTCTGTAAAGGTTCTGCAACAGTATCTTGTTTTAAATACAATTTAACCTGCATGTTTATCCATGAGGACCAATGTGAGTTGATGCCGTACTGTGAACTTGCCATATGAATGCTTTTGATTTGCTGAACAGGTGCTTTGTTCTTCGTTTTTATAAACATGGCATACTCAGAGCTCCTGGTGCTCAAAAGGAGTCAGAAAAACTGATTTCTTCAGAGAAACACCCTGTTCTATGAAAAATTACCCAAAAGCAGACCTGGCAACTCCTCACTTCTGGTTGCATCCACTTTTACATCTCTGGTTCCATCTCTAACAGTGGACAGAAGGGCAAAGCTTGTATGAGCTTCGACAGAATCTAAGTACATGTTTTCTTGCCAGTGGTCTGTTTCTTGGTATCTGAACCTAAAGTCTGGAAACATGTAAAATGATGGCATTGTACTTTTGGGGGCAGAGTGGTGATTTCAGCTGCAAGTTGAAGTAACTTTTGCTCTGTTTCAGAAGCATAAAAAATATTTTGACCCTAAAGAGGGCATGTTGATTGTGAGGTAATTCAGATGATTAAATCCAAGTTGCTGTAGCCTTTACATTAGGAAATATTTCCTAACCTGTCAAATCCTCTTTCCCTCAAGAGGAAAATATTCAGTAGTATTCAATTAGGACATTGTAGTACCTGAACAAAAAGAACATGTGTTCATGCTAGAACCTGATACTAGTAAGACAAACAAGACAGAGGATAACTCCCCAGGAATGAGGCAAGGCACCAAGGACCAAACATTTCTATGTCAGCACCTTGCAAATGTCTTCCAGCCTCATGCAGCCTAGGAATTAGCAGTGTCACACACACTGTGGCTCTGAGGTTGGGCCTTTTCCTGAGTGAGTTATTTTCAGGGAAACAAAACCTTAACTTTGAATTGCAACTTCTGAATGACAAGATCACTAATGCAAGTAGCCACTTGCCATCTTAAAATTATCTGAAGAGCTAACATTACAGCAGTGAAAATGGATTGGTTATTATTTTTGGGGATTAAGCAAGAGGGAAAGAAAGGGTTTGGGTTAAAAACATTAATTATATTTACAATTTACCTGAAAAACATGCAGTTTACTATGGGTAGAGAGTCTGACATGTAAATTCTGGATGTATTTCTCCACAAATGGTTGGATGTGGCTGTATGTAGTGGTACATACTCTATTGTTAAAATTGAGTGACTGAGACAGAACCCAATGTAAAGTGGTTTAAAGTTTCTTCTAATATTTGAGTAGTGCAAGTATAGTAACAAGCTTTTCCTCCCACCTTTCAACTTTTGGAGCTAAAATCCCCAAACAGTGAAGTGAAGGCTATTTCTGACATCCTCTTTCCCCTCATATAGTCATCCAAACTATAAACAAATGTTCCCTTGCCTGCCACACGGGCTTGTCTACACAAGGAAGTTACAGTGGTTTAACTGCAATGTGATTGTAAATCCACTTAAATTGGTTCCAAATGTTCCGTGAATGCTCTAAGCCTGATTTAAACTGAAATGATAGCCTGGATAGTTTGTTCCACAGATGTAAAACCTGCATTTAAAATTGAGTTGATTGTGGTGCTGCAGTATGGAAGACAATCTCAAATGAAACATCAAGCCTGTTGTGCTACTCTATTTAGAGTTGAAATTACTCTTTCTGAGAAAATGTTCCTGAGAGACTGAAGGCTGGGAGAACTCTAATGCAAGGCTGGCTTGCTCTGTTCATTTCTAGATGGGTCGCTGGTGCCTGCTGAGGAAGCAATAGCTATGCTGTGTTTTTCAGTTCTTCCAGAGAGCTGAGTACCAGTCTCATAGATACTGACGGGCTTGTGTCCAACACTGCCCAGCATCAGCACCTGGAGGAATAGTAGGGTGACTGTCTTGTGGCCCTTTTTGCCTCATCTGAGTAGGCCTACTGTGCAGAGTTTTTAAAAAACTTGAAAGGGTTGGAAAGAATGAGGTTTGTGTTTATAGCATTAGTGAGGTCGCACGTTGTGGATATAGTGCAAGATAAGAGGATATTTGAGGGTACTAAGCCTACCAACATGATTTAAAGGACTACACATGTTGAGGGTGACAGTTCTCAGACTAGTTGTGGGTCATATGCAGTGAAAAGCATTTCACTAAATTTCATTTTCATAAATTTCATAAATGCTTTTGCCACTGGATAATCTTTTTTATATTTAAATTAAAAGACTACTTCTCTTAGCTGTTAGCACCAGTGTTTAGCAAAAACATTTTTTCCCCCATCCTGGTCCCAAAAGATCTGGGATACCATTCTGTTTCATATATATTGGTTACCAGGCCTATTTTCTAGGTAGACTTGACAAAAATCTTTTGTTACACCAAAGTGTTCAATATTACCAATTAGCCAGCTTTTTGACATGTTGAAATTTGTGGAGAGGCAATCCTTCAGATTTGACTCACTGGTGTCCTGTTTATACTGTTCCTTTCCCTTCCAAGCCAGCTGCATTGTCAACTGCTGCACTCTCTCCTGCTTCACATAAAGGCCTGCACTTGAGCCCAGCATTTTGAACCCACCTAAAACTCACAGTCCTAAGTTCTGGGCTGTCCCCAAAAGTACAATGCCATCATTTTACATGTTTCCAGACTTCAGAAACAGACCACTGGCAAGAAAACATGTACTTAGATTCTGTAGAAGTTCATACAAGCTTTGCCATTCTGTCCACTGTTAGAGATGCAGCCAGAGATGTAAAAGTGGATGCAACCAGAAATGAGGAGCTGCCAGGTCTGCTTTTGGGTAATTTTTCATAGAACAGGGTGTTTCTCTGAAGAAATCAGTTTATGAGACTCCTTTTGAGCATCAGGAGCTCTGAGTATGCCATGTTTATAAAAATGAAGAACAAAGCACCTGTTCAGCAAATCAAAAACATTCATTTGATATGGCAAGTTCACAGTATGGCAAATATAACAAGTCACATTGATACTCATGGACAAACATGCAGGTTAAATTGTATTTAAAACAAGATACTGTACTCAAAATTGCTGTGTCAGATTTCCCCCAAGGAACAACAGAAGAGGAAAGAGAATATTGGTAGTTACGGATTTTAATTGCACTCAGTGTTAGGGTCTCTCACATGAGATGTAACACAACCCACAGAAAAGTTGTTTTTCATTTGTATGAAATTTTAAAATCTTTCAAGGTTATTTCCAATACAGCACAATTATTCTTCTCAACACAGCACTAGATTTAGAATTGTAACAAACCATTTCAACGTTTTATAAAGCAGAACCATATACAGTGAGGTAAATCCATTGCCATCAAGCAATTTATACCTTGGCTAATTAAAAAAAAAAACCCACACAAAAGTACATCACAAAAGTATGTTGCAAGCCATTTCTCATGACTGAAAATTCTTCTACTTGCCATAGCCATTACAGACAAATTTCCCTTAGCCTGCCCTGCATGCTTTACCGTTAACATGGCAAAGAGATATTCCAAGCAAATTACAAAGATTCTGGTGTTCCAAAAAGCCACCAAAGACAGTTGTATCACAGCAAAGCAGGTAGCTCACCTTTTCACAATTACATTTTTATTAATTCTTCCCACACCTTAAACCAGATAAAGACAAAACAAAACCTTTGTCAAACTGATAACACTTAGAGAATGATACCATAGTTGACGCTACAGTATAGTAATATGATCAAGTTACTTACATTTATGGAAACCTTAAAATAACCTCTTAGCTACACACAGCTTAGTTGCTGGCATTGGAAGGTAAAGCCAAACCTTGTTCACAAAGACCTTTGTTTATAAAAGTAGTTAATTAGATCACTTTCCTCACTCTTAAGAATTTTTTTTAATATTAAGGTTTGAAAGTTCTAGAAAGTGTTACTAGGATCAGTACCTTCCTGTCAGCATCAAAATACAAAGGAGAGGGAAACAGCAGGGTTTACACCTCTGAAAAGCTGTGTTTTTTTCCAATCCTGGCACCTGGGCTGTAGAGAAATTCACCTGAGATAAAAGAACCAACAAAGAGAAAGCACTTCCTCTCTTCCACAAAAATTAGGTTGGTTCTGAACATTCAGAGGGGCACCCTGTGAGAATTTTTGAGAAAAAGTCCAAAAGGTTTTAAAAGTACAAAGCAAAAAAAAAAAAAGTTAAAATACTTAAAAAGGAAAAGAGCCTTGTGTTTAGCAGTGGTTGCTGCTTGGAGTGAAGAGTGAACAGAAGCTTTTCCTTTTTTTTTTTTACTTTGTTTTTTTAAGTAAAGCTGACTTATAAGCCTTCTGCAAAGAGTTCCATAGTTGAATAATTTAGCCCATGGATGATGCTTTATTAATGGCATGCTTCAGACATTATCACCGGAAAACTGAATAGAAGCCCAGATGTCTGGTTTAAGACCATTTTTATTTCCTACATTTTCAAAACATTGCATGGGGCTTTAGCTGCACGATTCAGACAAACTTAATGAGAGTCATGCAGCTATGCCTGCATATGTTGCTTTGAAAACTGGTTTGGATTCTTCTTTTCTGAAGCTCTCCCTGGAGTGATTTAAAGGTGTTTTTTTCCTCTCAGTCTTTTCTCTAAAGGTCTTCTACACCTCACCATGTCTGACAGATAAAGAGCTGAAACTTTGGACACCTCATTTTTTTGAAGACTCCAGAACTCTGGCCTTGTGTGGTACCATGAAACCGAACAGGAAACTGCCAGGCAATTAAATTCAGCCCATTGTGCATGTGTGCTCAATTGAACTGCAATGGATTACTTCAAATCAGAACAATGCTGTGGGCACTGAGCACTTACAACTTGGTATCAACATATGTCATTTATTATGATTGATTAGTACTTACTGTAAACCATTTTAATACCCACACATGATCAAACTCAATATAGTTTATTCAGGTTCAAATCAAAACTTCACTATATATATTGTATTACACACCACACATCTCTACTGGAAAGCCATGCCATAAATCATACATAAAGGGGAAAAAAACCCATACATATATATAATTTACAAGCCATTCAATAAAATAATGTTGCTATATTTCTGCTGATAAGCTATAAGAATAATTTTACTGCATTCTCATCTTTTCAAATAGCAGAAAATACGGATTTTCTGATTTTCTTTAAG
Source organism: Polioptila caerulea (assembly GCA_013397295.1). Classification (NCBI taxonomy): domain Eukaryota; kingdom Metazoa; phylum Chordata; class Aves; order Passeriformes; family Certhiidae; genus Polioptila; species Polioptila caerulea. The sequence goes on along the minus strand of VYXF01006306.1, from coordinate 948,091 downwards.
CATGAGTGTTAGTCTCCCCCTTTCTGAGTTTATGAATTAGCTGCTAAAGCAAGGGCCTGCCCCAGTCAGCAGGCAGTTTGCAAATCTGCCTTCAGGTCCAAACAGATTAAATCTGATAAAAAAACCGGACTTCCTTCTAACCTCTCAATTCTGCAGTGATACTGCAACAGAAGAGTAAAGTGGACTATGAGGACTCACTTTTACATTTTCAATGCTCATATTTTATAGAAAAAAAATAAAAGATCACCTGTGATGAGCCAGCAGGAATAATTTTAGAGAACAAACAACAGCAGCACAAAGCTCCCTTTCCTTCATATAGGAAAGACTGACTAACACTAATGATGCATAAGCTGAATTGTATACACTTCTGAATTGTATTCACAATCAATGTGATAATTACAAAAGCCACTACCCCCTAGAAAACACCCCCCCAGAAGCTTAGAGATCCTCCTGATCCTGACCAGTGGTAACATGATAGAGACTACCATAGATATGACAATGAGTCTGCAGGGCTCATTACCTTCTTGTAGGGTTTAGCTGGTATGACATCTTCTTCAAGTGTCCTGCATTTCCTAAGACCCCCTGCCCTGGGCTTTAGAGAGACTCATTCTTACAAAAATGCTGCACATTACATCTTGTGTCCCCCTAATGACAATCTGTCACCTTTCAGGAACTCCCTAGTTGTCAGTTTTGGATATTATTGGTTAAATTATTTAGTGCACTGTAACACTATGGAATAAGATCTTGCTATATTCAGGTGCATTAGGCTTTTCTATTCTTTATGAAAGAGACTGGGTTTAAGCACATGTACAAAAACAGGTTAGAAAGACAGGCAAACAGCCTTAAGAGATAATGTGTCACCAGTGCACAGAAATTTGAAAAAAATATGAAACTGCCCCAATCCTTCCCCAAACAGTAAGTATGGTATTTCCCTCCTAATTTAAGTAACTACAGGAAACAAAGGTACAGAAAGTCAGTTTTCTAATGTCTACCAACAAGATGGCCTTCTGACAAAACTATCTTCCAACATTAAATCAGTATCATCTCAAAAACATGCATGTTTCCTAGAATAAAACTTGACCTTTATGTCATTAGTTTACCTTAAACATTATATTACTATGTAAAGCAGGTGTCAGCACACCACAGCAGTGACCACAAATGACTTGTTGCTGTAAAAAGTTGTCATTCTAGGAAAAAAGGAAGCAGTGAGATGGCTGAATTTTTTTAGCTTTCTTTCCAGCAACACTAAGTAGGAACATTTTATACTCATACCACAGAGGTAATTAATTTCGCTGCATCAGATTAATTTTCCTAATGCTACAGATATAATTTAGAAGATTTTATTCATATCATAAAATTCAGCAAATAATTCTTGTTTCAGATTTTGGGAAATAACCACCACAAATTGAAATACTGGTAATATGCTTATTCTACCCTATTCCTTTTAAATTTTCATTAGCAACTGATTTCTTTTAAAGATGAGGAATACTGGGAATTACCAAGAGTGACACACTGCAACTATAGTCTCTTGCTGTACATACAATGGGGATTTCAAAATAGTTTGGGAGCAGGTTTAAGCTAGAGTAATGCAAACACAGAAATAGCTCCTCTTTGAGAAATACATCAAGGATACAAAGAGACGCGCATCCAAGGGATTCAGTTCAAAATGTTTTTCAGGAAATAGCTGAAATTCACTAATTGTTGATAGAATATGCTAAGCTATTAGTTCTCAGATGGAACTGTGCTGGACTTCCAGCTGTTTGAAGCACTAAAGAGAGATCTGTAAGTTTGGTACTACTACTACAATCTGTTTTGTTTTGTTTTTTTTTTTCCCTGCTCCTCTTCTCCAACATAGTGAAACAGCTGTGACTGACAACCTTTATAAAGGTAGCTTTCTGCTTTACAGGAGACATTAAACATTTTTATGGCTGGTAAAGCAAGACACCTTCAGGTGATGCACACACAAACATGCACATTCAATTCAGAAGAAAGTATTTTATGGTTTGGAAGGAAAAAAATCTGCGAGTGCAACAGAACAACATGAACATTTCTAAGACAATGCCTTAAACCTCTAATTCTCTGATGTAGTTGCCATCAGTCTCAGAGGATATAGCAGTGAGCACCTGAACAATGCTAGCATTACTCCAAATTATTTTTCAGAATTTCCTAAAACAGTCTGGCAAAAACAGGTACTTCATAATTTTGGGGACACTGCTGCATGAGCCAGGCACTCAGTGGGGAAAGTGTATAACCCTCAACATTTACACCAGCTCTGCAAGTGTTAACAAGAGATAGTATGACTTCTTAAATTTTATTTTTTACAGTGTTATCTCACAAGATTGCTCTCAGTACCAAACTCCACCAGACAAGGCCAGGACAACTTCAAGTTTGCAATGGAAGCAGGAACTTTTTAAATGCAATACAGTAGCCATTTTTTAGGGTATCATTCTTAACACAGTGTTAAGCAGGCAGCCACCTGCCAAAACTTCTTTTTGAAATGACATACATACTCACTACAGGAGTTTATGTGACTGATGCCAGTGGGGGAGGGGGAAATAAGTGAAGCCTGGCAGGTGAAAATCTGTTTGTCCCCATTTATTAGACCTAAATAATTATTGCCTCTGTTCAAACTCAAGAGAGCAGACATTTGCTGCCCATCAGAGTGGCTTACAGCTATAGCTCCAAATGGAGAAGCATGATAATTAAAGTTTTATCTATCTTCATTATTTTTAACGTGACAGCAGGTGTAGGAGTACTGCTAGACTTTGTATTACAGAAATGTATGCAGCAGCAACTTTCCTTACAAATGACAAACTTAACCATGGGCTCAAAACCCCAAGTGGAATTTATTGTACCCAGCACTTGTATCATTTATTGCTGCTTTGGAGCTGCAATAAATATGTGCAGTTTTGTATTTTCATAAGAAAGCAATAACAAATTTAGTAGCAAATCTCAAGTGGATATCAATGTGGGTAAAGGGAGCTTCTTATGACATGATTCCCCACTGACACACCAGTAAAACAAGTAGGAAGACAGAATCAGTCAACATGACCAAGAGTGACAGGCAATGACCAGTGGAATTGTGCTGAGTTTCTCAAGAAGAGAGGTCTCAGGGGATCATAACTTACTGATCTGGCAACCTTGTCTAAAGAGAACAATGTCATACTAAAAAATAAAAATATTAAAGACAGGCTTTCACACTCATGAGTAGTTCCCACTGAGCATGGTTATCCTAATAGTGAGCAGAAATAAGTCTCAGTCATTAGAAACAATGTAGGTATCAACAGTGTATTTGGGTGCTGAAATCAGCATGCTAAAAGTTGCATTATTCTGTGTGTTATCCTTTTTAAAATGCAAACAAGGTAAAGACTTCATTGCTGAAGAGACAACAGCTGTTCTCCTCAGGAAGGGAGGTAAGTTAAAAGGGAGAGTTTTGTGCCTATCCAAATGCCACCTCCCCTTCCCCCAGCCACACTGGACTTTACAAACCCCACAGAGTCCCTTCACAGACCACCAACACACACTCTCCTTCCTTCACCAAGTCCAAGAAAGGAAGGTTTTCCAGGCCTACTTGTAACTTTTTACATTCCCAAAAGCCAAATACATAAGGGTTTCCAATCCTAATCCATATTTTTAAATGTTCCACTTCCATTCTCATGCCTCCCCTACAGAGCTTTCTCAGCAGTATCAGTCAGTTGGAAGAGAATGGCAACTCTCACGTCTGGCATCCCTTGCAGCACTATCCTGGGTTTAGGTAACATTCCTGCGTCTTCCCCTAGATTTACTGCTCCTACCTTCTAATTTCAACTCAGCATAAATCAGAGGCTGCTTAAAAAGTAGTAGTAACTGCTTCCAGATAAAGAAAGTCTGCCAGAAGTTTCTCTGCTATCATTTTATCACTCCTCCATTGCAGAAATAGCTTGTATTTTAGCACAGACCAGCTCCTCCTTGTTGCCCAGATGGCCTAACACACATTCTTAAAGATTTCCACATACATACACACCACAAATCACACATCATAAAATCCAGTAATCATGCATACATTTTGTTAAAATGACAGTCTCTGATGCATTCTCAGTTTTTGAGAGATCACAGCCTCTTTATGCACATCAACAACATGTGAATGACATAGGGAAAGGGTTTTTTGTTCAGATATGTCTTTGAGATCAACTACCACTTTTCAACTTCCTTCCCTTTTCTTCCCCAGGAAGTGTTTGGAATGTTGAGTAAAAGATACCCTGACAGCCCAAAAGAGAAAAATTGGTTCATTTTAAGTTCCCAGACATTTATGCCATAGAGATTACTACGGCTATCATGAAAACCAATACATGCCCTTCATTCGCTCCATCTCTCCAAATTTTCTGTCTTTTCTGCAGATATACATAAGGAAAGGATCCCATCTTAGTTTACTAAAATAACATGTAAAATCTGACACAAGTCTGTAGCTCTGTCAGAAGAGCTGGTCCTTTCTCTTGTCCAAGGGCTCCTGTGTTCTAACCTTAAAGAGCCCATCCTGCAGCTGTACAAACACTAATGCCTTGGCAGGGAAGAGAAGAAAGAACACACCCCTGGGGAGACATGAAGACCAGACTGCCCTTATTAATGGCAGTGCATGTTCATGGGTTAAAGCACAGCCAGTTGTGGATTCAAGTGATGGTGAAAGGACAGCCCAGTGGCAGGGACAGTAACATCCACAACACAGCAGGAGGGACTGGGATTTTCTGAGGGAAGTGGCACCTTGGAGGTGAGCACTGCACAAAGCTCCCAGTGGAGAAAGCTGCTGAACCCGCTGCAAGAACATGGTGTGGTACCACCAACACAGACTGCTGCAGACAAACAAGGACTAATAATGCCACTAGAGAAGTCACAGCTTGAAATTTCCTAGATATCATACATTTACATATTCAACAATAGTAAACAAAAGAAAAACAGGAAAGTGGAGCAACTCAACAGTCTATCCCTACACTGTCCATTAATCAGGACACATCAATGGGCATAAACACATTTCAGAGTAGTACAAGCCCACACATCACTTTTAAGGCCAATGAATACAAGCTGACACAAAGCACAGGCTGAGGGTCACATTGCTTTGCTGCTCCAGACACCTGCCATTCCTTGCCAACAAAAGGGAGACAAAGGTCAAGACACTGTTAGCAAAAGTAAAAGGGAGACTCACTTTTCTACAAAAATTGAACTTGACAGGAACCATCATCACAAATAATGCTGAGAGGTTCAGGTGCTACTGACTACTGAAGGTTTAAGCTTATGCTGCTATTGAGCTGTCTATGTATTTTAGTCAGTCACCGTTAATAAAATCAATCTGCACTGTCATTTACCAGCAAAGATAGTATTATTTGGGGCTGGATGACATAACACAGTATTAGATTTATTTTCTAACATATACAGTATTTATGCAGTTCATAATATATACTTTTTCTGAATCCCTGCACAAGCTAGATACAGCTAAGGCTAATATATTCCATCTCCTCCCTTTCCAAATGCATTCATGCAAAAGCAATTAGGGAAAGAAATCCAGCAAGAAGAAAGAAAGCAAAATAATTTTGTCACATTTAAAAGCTGGCAGAGCAAGTTTTGACCACCTTCATTCTTTTGAAAGCAGGAAGCCACCAGTGGTTCTTCATGTCTTTGTCTTGAAGGAACAGAAACAGATTTTAACACACACCCAAACACGCATCAAGGACACTCAGCTTTGGTTTTGCCTCAGAATGGGCCCCTCTGCCTTTTGGGGTATAGTTTTGGGGTTTTAGCTTAAGCCCATGATTACTGGCATTTATATTCCACATTTAAGTATACCCACAAATATGTGTTAAAAAGATGGTTGTCCCAGTCTTTAAGTATTAGTCCTGAATCTCCTCTCCCTTGTCTGACACAGACCTAATTATACTGGGCTGTGAATCCTGGCTCAAAAAACCCAAAAAACTCTATTGGTCCGGGATGCCTTTACTTCACAGCAGTCAAACTCAAATTACAGTGGCTCACTAAAGGTATCAGGTTCAAAATAGTGAGGAAGAGGAGAAATAACAAGACATTAAGGATTGTCAATGGAATATCAGAGGCAGGAGCTACAACTGACTAATTTTTTACCTCTCAGTAAAGAAAAGTGCATAACTCAAAAGTAATACTATCAATAAAAAGTGTAATTTGCTACTTCTAGTGCATTTTAACATGTTCTAAATGATTTTGTTAATAAGAGATAGAGGAGACGTAAGGAGTTACAAAAAGCAATTGCACACTCTCTAGACAAAAATGACCAGAAGCATATCAACAGTCATAGCTACCTGCAAGGACCCAGTATCTCAGTACAGAGGGAAAAGATAACTTGTTTTGGACAGGTTACTCAAAGCTGTCACACAGGCCAGTGCCTCCTAATGCCTATTCCGTTAAGTGACACAGGACTCCCACATCAGAAGGGAGACTCCCATGGGTACTGAGTGGCAGCACCTTTTTTTAATGTCCCTAGCCACAGAGCTCCATCTCCTGACAGGGAAGATTTCCCTTGGGTCAAACAGTCAAACCACTGAACTGGTTTTACAGTAGAAGAGGCTGTAAAAGCACATTTGAAAGCACCACCTATGCTGCTCCAGATTTACTCTGCATGCTGATCATGGGAGACATAGTATAGTTTTTACCTCTGACACTGCTATAGTAAAAAAAATTGGTTCTAGACCGTGAACTTGAGCAAAAAAGCACTCCAAAGCTATACTCTAGATTTTTTCTTTGACAAGATATATTTTATTTTAAATCCTCTACATGCATTTAAACTAGGTTACAGATGCCTTTTATGCATCCCAAGATAAAACAATCTCTAGTGGTTAATTAGTGAAACTGGATAGAGGTATTTTTATCATTAGTGCTCATCCAAGTAAAATGGCAAAACTATTTTCTAGCAGCATTTAAAAATGGAATCTGTATTCAGTTAAATTTGTTCTCTGCCCTAGCTTCTTTGGGTCATGAGCATATAAACCCAAGAAACCTCAAAATAATCAGGACCAGCTCAGTTCATGATACATATACTGGAGAGAAATTCTATATTTCAAAAATTTGGTGACCCTACATTCCTGAGCTAGCATTCAGAAGGATTTTGGAGTTGTCTATGAAGTGGTATTAAGACACCAGGAGTTATCAATTCATTGATTGTATGCATCTGTACTAAAAGAACTCCCTAGAAAATCTGATGTTTAGAAACATTCCAGCAGAGCCTCCAAAGATGCCAGAAAAGTGCCCTTATCAACAATTAGAAAGGAAAAGTTGCCAGTGAGACTGCTTTTGGAGCTCAGGTAAAAACAGTTTTTTTGCTTAACTTGCCAAGAAGAAACCAGCAAAGCATGAGTAAAATGCTTTGAGATGATAAAATTGAACATAAACCAGAATGTTTCAGTGTTATGATCAAGTCTCTTTACACACAAAAATTACCAAGCTGTAGCCTGACCTTACTGCCGGCAAGCAGCTGGCAGCCAGGCAGACTTCAGTTCAGGCGAGGGAAATGTAGCCCACACAGACCAGCACTTGTTGTGCTCACACAACAATATCCTAGCATGTGGCTTGGAACAAATAAACTCATTTTATTTTCAAACAACCTCCCAGAAAGTAGAAAATGCAATTACTATTCAGTCACTTCAGTGAGAACGCTCACAGGCAAGCCACCACACATTTCCAAAAGTGGGCTCCAAGCAGAATTCCACACTGTGAAATTGCACAAAAACATGACTTGTGCATCAGTATTGTACCTTGTTTGCAGCATTTCCAAACCCTCTGTCACTCTGGAAAGCGTTCTACAAAAACCTGTGCAAAACAAACTGCAGCAACCTCCTTTTCACACTTAGGCTGAGCAGTGTTTTCAGGTATGTTCATGGGTTAAAGCACAGCACCTGAGATAACATCTGCTGTTTAACTGCAGCAGATACAGCTAATTAGTAGAAGTAATTCTGCTTTTCTCTCCCCTGGAAGACTTGACATCCCCCAAGCTGTATTTAAGTAACAGAATACACACACTTACATGGTCATTTTAATGCCAGTGCCTCAAAGCTAAACAGGAGAAGTAGACTCACTGTTCCAAATTGTCAGCAGTCACTAGCACCAGGGCAAGTCCTCCTCAGCCTCCTTTCTAAGCATTGTTTATGGCCATTCTCAAAAACACTGATCACTCTGGTGACCCGAGGGAATGGCCTGAAGCTGTGTCAGAGCAGTTTTAGGTTGGATATTAGGAAAAGGCTCTTCCCCCAGAGGGTGGCTGGACCCTGGAATGGGCTCCCCAGGGAAGTGGCCACAGCACCAGCCTGGCAGAGTTCAAGAAGTGTTTGGACAATGCTCCCAGGCACATGGAGTGACTCTCTTGGAGATATCATATGCAGGGCCAGGAGTTGGACTTTGATGGTCCTTGCAGGTTCCTTCCAACTCAATTTATTCTGTAAGTCTATGAAAGGCAAGTGAATTGCTGTAGAACTGTATTTTAAAGATTGCTATTTAGAGCAATGAGGTACAGGAAGAAATGGAGAAACCTCACATCTTCAGCATGACAGCCCCATGGGTTATCTAGCAACAAGCAAAACAGACAAAAAACCCTGCTCCACGCCAGCAATATGCATAGGACCCTACTTTGCTCTTAATTATTCCCATGCAGATGAAGAATAAAATGGACTAAAGGAAGTCCATTTGTAGGGGTATAGGCCAGAAACAAAACCAGCACAGGCCCAAAAGATGTATTTGTGAATAGATGTATTACCATACATGCATTGCTATACCTGTAGTGTTGGATTTTAAAAAAACTGTCTCAAAAATCACCCCTTCAGTGCAGAACAGCATTACTAAACTCAGCTTTCAAGTGCCAAGCTCAAGTAATTCCATTGAAAGGTTTACTTACACTTTCAACACCAACACAAATTTGAAATTTAGCCTCCTCTGTACCAACAAGTAATGTCATGTGCACTGATGAAAGTATTTTTTCTTAAAACAACAGGTTATCCAATATTGAGTCAGAGCAGTCAATGATTTTCAAGTCAATGCTCAAGGCCATAAGAGAAGTTATACTTTAAGCAAAAACTTTTAGCTTTTGGAAAGAAAGCTGGGCTGAAATTATCAACAATGAACTCTTGAATTTCAAAGCTGGTTTTGTGATGAAAAAACCTAGACTTTTATTTTCCTAACTTTCATAATATAGGTTTATCTTCCCTAGTAAAAGCTTCTTCACATTAAGCTCTCTCTCTTCTAAACATGAACTTGTATTTTTATTGATGACATAGTTAAAGTGAAAAAACACTTACTGATGACAGGATTCTGGCTTTGAAGAACACATTGTTCTGCAGATAACTAAATGTTTCACATTGAATGGTCTCAAATTTAGAGAACAACATTATCATTGCTTTGCTATAAACTCATCTAATTATGAAATCAAGATTTTTCACACCAAATTAAGCATACATCTTACCAAGGGGAAAAAAAATAAATCACTGTGCTGTTCATATTCCTCTAATGTAAATGTTTACAACAAATTGATCCAGGCACTCAACATACTCTGTGTCCAATAAAATACCAGAGCTGATCTCTCCCTGAAGTCATCTACTGCAGTGTGTATTGAACCTGATGGGCGTTTCATCTAGAGATTTTGAGACCATGCAAAGGAACCTGATTTACCATTTATAATATCTGGAATATTAAAAAATTACAGGTTGTGTTGGTTGCAGGGTATAATCAAGGCAGTGCTCACAAATTCAGAGCAATGCTGATCGTTTCCATCATGCTTGGGAAAAAAATCAAATCCAGCTTTACATAGCTGGGCCAATTTGGTTTTCTGGGAAGATGGCCTGCTCTCTCATGATTCTCTGTGAGTGCATAGCACTACAAAAAGAAAGGAAAATTAGCACAGATTTATCTTCATGACAGATTACTTGGAAACTCTTGGGATCAATGTGCTCAACTGGGAAGCCAAAAACCAAGAAGTCAATCGTGGATTAAAGTTGATGAGATCAGCCTACACACAATGCTGAATCTCTTCAGACAAGGGGAGGGTTGAAATAGAGAACAAATTGTCAGTAGCAGCATATAAAGCAGGTACTGTAAAGAATTCAAATATATTTTTAGGCACACAAAAGCAAAGCACTATCTGGACAATTTTAGATTAGGATGGAAAATTGTATTTTACGATATTCCAAGAATTTTGGCAGGCTCCTTGTAGAATCTGTTTCCTGTAACTATTGCTACTAAAGAATGTCTTTTTGAATTGGAGCCTGCATCCAGCTTTTTTGGTGGCCAGAAAGGGGAGAGTGTTCTGTGTTGCCCTAGGTCTTCTCCATGTTAAACCTATGTACAAGGCTGATGAACAGTGAAAAAGAAAAATAAGCACATATGTATGACCTGTTTTTCACAAATTATCAAAATACAATGCTGAGTTCCTCACACTGTGTTCATTCCTGTGTTTTTCGTGTCTTCCAAGTTCTGTACTACACCTTCCATAAACACTCTGCACTTTTTGAACTGATTAACATTACCCGAGCTGAGAGGTTTGGAATTCTCTTCTTTAACATATTAAAAAAAAAAAAAAAGAACAAAACAAAAGAAGATTCTCTTTCTGGATAGGATTCAGTTACCTTAAGACAGACTTCTCAGTACTGCTGCTTTAGACAGGTGATGTCACAGGTCCTGTGACATACCTGCCCATCCCATACTGCTCTCCATGAGCCCAGAGCCTCCACAGAGGTTATCTACATGGCCACTACATACATTGCTCTCAGGCATCTAATTTAAACCTGATACCAGTCTTAAGGACACTGAATCCCACCTTTTGTCTACCTGAAAGCACCTGTCTGCAGAGAGCTAGTTACTTAGTCAGGATACGAATGCATTTGTGAGACTCCAAATCTAGAATCCCAAATGATTATAAAATGGAAGTCACATACACATTCCTCCTTTGCCTCACCATTATAAGAGCATTGTGCTAAGTTTACCACACCAACTGAGTACATGCACAGAAGTAAGGATTATTAAATGCCTATTGACATTTGAGTATTTGAACAGGCAAGTGAATAATTTGAATAAGAAGACAAGACAGCTAGCTGCCTTTATTCCTGTTATCCTTGTTAGAAAGTTTTGCAACCAGATGTTCTTATCCTTAATTTAACACTGGGGAAAAGACTGCTCTTATTTTTTATGGAAGTTGCTTTATATGACAACAGTTACAGCACTTCAGTCCTCAACTTACTGCAAAAATCCCCATGCTTAAGGTTTTCTATTGTCTGGCTGTAACCTAAGAGTGGCAAAGTCATTTGGAAACAGAAAGCACAGAGATGTAGGTAAAAGTCAGATCATATAAATCAGGGATAAGCACACAGAAACATTAGAGCTGTATATTTTTTAGTACCATAACAGACACATTAATTTCTGCCTACCATTTGGAGAAGAGAGTTGAAATTCCCATGTCTGCTTTCCATATTTTTTTAAATACCTGTTGTATTTGATGGAAAAGCAAGAAAACAGGAAAAAACAAATGCAAGGTCTCATGCAGCAACATGTCACGTGTGCTTTTGCAGCCTGTGCTATCAGCTCGTCTGAAGTGGCGACCACTAAGAGTGTGTGGAGCACTTAACAGCTCTCATTGCCAGACCTTGCTGACTCACAAAATCACCTCTTATTTAAAAGCATGCTTCTCTAGGTATTGTGTTTACTGAGAGCTTTTGAAACTTGGAAATTCAGCTCTAGAAGAAAAATTATTATCTTAGTGTTTGGTTGTTTAGTATGTTTATCTTGTTTGTGTTAACACTGCTCACATATTAGACTTCCCTTTCAGCATCTACAAACAAAGAGCTTTCTAATCTAGGCTTACAATTTATCTCTGGATTCTTAAAGTAGAAATTAAAATTATTTATCAACAAAGGTATGTACATTATACTCTCCCCTTCCCACTTGTCATTCATTTCTCTGGCATGGCCCTACATTGCCAGACCTCAACACTGGGGCCATCTATTCCCACCCCTGACTAATTTAGCTAGATGTAATACAAAAGAGCTTCATATGAAGTATGTTTTGAAAAACCAACATGCTCCAGTGAAATACTCAGCACATTTTTCCTGCACAGTGAGTTGGTCTGAAAGCTATCTTCCATGCTACTGTTTCCACAGAACCGTTCCCAAAGGTCTTGAACTCTTACCTGATATTTCTGATACCAACTTTGATCTTGCTGTGTTTCTACTTCTCCAAGCATGACATGAAAGCAACATTCCTGTATTCTTTTACATTTGAAATAAGCTATATTTCAAAGATCTGATGTCAACAGGACAACTTTATAACATCTCCAGTTAAACATATCTGCTCAACAGATGTGAAACAGATCTTTTGTTTCACTACTCAGTTTGAAGTCAGCTACATAAATAATTGAACAAAATGGTATTTTGTGAGTATGGCCAGGTACTTGTCTGACAAATCTTTAAAAGCTGAGACCTTGTCACCGACCTTGTGCCTCAGGATGATGCTGAATGGTTGGTTTTCCTTGGAAACAGATTTAGTGCACACTGCTAGTGCACACACACATGGGAAATACAGGAATGGACACCAAAGAGAGGGCTTTATATTTGCATTTCATCTCTGCAGCCATCTTGGTAGCTTTCCACATAGATTCCCCTGCCACTCTTAGGACAGATCCAGCATGGATAGTCAAGAGTGGGGAAGAAACAGCAATTAATCAACCAGCTCTGTGCAAAGCCTAGATTCTGCACCCCTTTTCAAAGGTAAATCCATAAGTAAGGGAACCTCAGCTTTATACCCTGAAGCACTTTGGCAACAGTGATATATAAGGAATCGAGCTAAGAATCACACCAAAACTATTTCAATTTCTAGGATCTGCTTCTCTTTGTGCTTTCTATTTATATTTCACTTAGATTTGTATTTTAAAAAATCAAGAGGAGAAATCAAGAGAATGGCAGGAGAACAGTGAGAAAGAAATGGTAAAGAAGAGACCAGGCTAGAGAAAGGAGAGTAACATAGTTTCCAGCTGTTAAGCCAAGATAAAATATTTTCAGATTTCACTAAACTTTATTGTTTTTATGACTTAAAATTCACCTCTTGAAAAATACTAGGAAGGTCTTTTCAAGAGAGGGAAAATACACTCTCATCTCCATTGCCCCTGCAATCACTAAACCAGAAGGCCTGCTGTCTGCTATACCACCTCTCTAGCTGCATGGAACTGTCTCAATATGGGCACACATTTTAGTCAACAAAGAAGCTGAAAACAGTTCCTGAGCCCCTTTCTCTCCACAAAGAATCAGCCATTGCAGAAACGTAAGCACCAGCCCTAACCCCATGGCACCTCCTAGGAGTAAAAGCCCATGATGACAATTACATGAGTATACTCTTTACAAAACCCCAAATTCTATATTTTAAACCAGAACCTGAAAAAAAGCTGGTAAATTTAATGTTTCAGAGATTCAACACTTTGGATCCTCCAGGCTTAAGTGTACATAACTGGTATCAAGATGAACTTCTAACATATGAGGGGTTTTAGTACACCAACATCGGGATGCTAGGAAAAGAAACAGCAATATGTTCTTCTCAAGCATTTACCGCTGTTTAATTAAGTTAAATCTTAATGCCTTAACTTGCATGCCTCTGCAAATTCTGTCCAGATGTTCTGTGTGCCAAGCTGGACTATCACCTCTTCCTTCTCTCTGGCAAAGTATCAGTGAATTAAAGTTATGAGAGCCCCAGTGCCTCTCTGCTGCAAAAGCCATTTATATAAGGCTGACTATATCTATTCCTCAGGTGTTAAAACTCCATTGAAATACAACAGATACAGTAAAAAAGGGATAACTGGCAATCATATTCATGATGCACTTTTTCATTCAACTGTATAAACATTTACTTTGTACAATCCTTCTGAAGATACTTAAAAAGTAGCTCAAGTTCAGATCCCAGTTTCATTACAGTGCTAAAAGGATATTCCCCATACACCATATATCCAAGCAGAAAGTATGGGTAAATATTAAACTTGTCCAGAGCACTAGGAAACAATCAGGAACACATCATATACACAAGCAACAGTGCAGAAGTGCCAGGCATTTTACTACCATTCTCTCAAGTTGAAGGATTTATTCCCTTGTGGAACACCATTCCATACCATAGACTGATCAGCACTAACAAGCCTCGCAGCACATACACAAAACACCTCTCCCTCTTTGTTTAAAGCTAAGGAAGGAATTAAAGTTCTCTTTTCTCTACCCTGTACCCATAGGATAGCAAAATTGGTGTCCCTTGGGTTTCCAGGCAATTTGGCTAGTTTTACACAGTTTTGGAGGGGAAGTTCCTCAAGGCTACTAGTAAAGGATACTTACCATGGAAAACCAAATTGAGCTCTTCTCATGGCTGCAGGACAACAAGATTATTTCTGTCACTTCATCTCCCTTAAAGCCTTAAACTTGCTCCCAACATCTATGCAGCACAAGCACAGAGAGGTTACTGAGGTGCAGGGCTGCATCTTGTAAGATATTTTTCAGTGCTCAGGTGTTGGATGGAACTGACTCGTCCTCAGCAATGGACATGAGGAGACACAAAAGCTCACTTGGCTCAGGACAGTATGCAGAAAGAACTGAACACAGCCTAAGACAGTGAGGAGAACCTCTGACCTCATATTCTCAGAGCAGACTTGGATTTTATATATCATGTAGAGATATCTGGCTAATAAAATTCCACCCTAGGGTAAAATAATTGAGCTGCCTCAGAATGGAGGTCCCAGAGAACTTCACTCGTATTCAACCCCATGCAAAGCTTCTTATATGGGAAGGCATAGTTCTGCCATACAACATTTGACTCAGAACTTAATTTATTTGTCAGACTGTAGTAAGAAACAAAGATACATGGTGCTATAATAAGCTAGAAGTAGCACTTCCAAAACTAATTTTCAAATAAAGAAAAGAATCCTTGAAATCATGAAGCTATAAAGCATTTTCTAAAAAGTTCAGGCAAAACCCCAGCAAAGGCCAGCCATGCTCAGTAAGAAATACACTACAGAAGAGTTCTTTTAAAAGTTATTTGTATTTTCTTGAATAACCAATATTGTTATCTCCAACAGCATGGAAAAACCTTTACTAAAAACATGATGGACAGGATAACTCTCTTGCAGTAGACTAACAAGTGTTGAAACTTTAACAGATAAGAACTAATTCAGAAATAGCACAGGAAAACTGCAACAAGTTAGTGGACAATATTTGTTCTCTAATGTCATACACAAAAGATGATCAAACCCTGATTGAGTCAGGAATACTGACCACTCTGATCATTATATGACTTACTGAACAGCAAAACACTACTCATCCACCATCTCCTCTAACTGATATAACTACTTGCCTAATTATAAATGTTGTAATTTTCTGTTAACTTCACTGATGGCTGCTCAACTGTAGAAAGAAATAGAAAATCTAATATATGTGCATATACATTAATAAAATCGAAAAGCATTGTGGAAATTGGTGCAATCACTTGAAACTCAACTGATCAAACCACTGACTTCAAGTTCCTTGAGTATTTCTAACTAGGCAACAGCACATTAGAAAAATCCCTTCCTGATACATGCTAAATTCAAGATTATTTTCTGTAGCATGAGAACTACACTCCTATCTTAGGCATGTCAAAATGGAATGGTAGTAACAGTATTCAGCCCCCTTTAAAAACCAGTTTCAGTACTTGACATCCTCTAGCAAATTATTTTCAAAATACAATTATGTTTTAATTATTAAATCAAATAACCTAGTTCATTTTGTAAATGAAAATCATTTATAAAATTATGTTACCTCTTTCCAGAAAACAAAGCAAGCTAATTTCAGTTCCAGCTAATCTGTGGTCTTTGTAACTTGGAATTAACAGCTGTAGTTTTCCATAGTTTATTATTTGCCTATTAAATGAACTTTTGATTTAAATTTAGCCCCCAAATTCAAGTTTTTTATAAATATAAGCACTAATTGAAATGTTTCCATGAATACAAAGATGCTTTCAATAAGAGTGTTTGCACAGAAGGAATTAACTTTGTTTCTGACACCTCATATCCAAAGCTTCACAGTACTGAAAACCTTTGGTCTTCCTTTACAGACATTAGAAGATTCAAGTGAACAGATTTGAGGAGGGAAATGGAATTTTAAGTTGTTCAACATGGAAAAAAAAATGGCAGTCTTTCTTGCTCAACCCATTTGGGTGAGCTTTTCTAGTCATAAGAAATGATTTAAGGAATAAGCACCAGTAAGACCCATCCAATTAGTTACTCTTACCTCAATAATATACAAAACCACATTTTTGTAGAAGCAGTACAGTATGCATTTGGTAACTCGATTGTAACTCCAAGCACCATGGACCAACAATAGCTTCTCCAAGTAGGAAAACTGAAAGACAGAAAAGAAATATTTACATATAGAAAGAATTGCTAAAAAAATTGGTTGAAAGTAAACATCTGTCCTCAAGGAAAAAAAAAAATTCCTCAAATCAGCTCTGAAAGCTATTCAAGTGCAATACTTAAACAACCTAACAGAATATATATGCAAAAAACAACTCTTAAAATACTTGAAGAGAACATCTTTTTTTGTAGCAAAACTTCCGAGGGTTCTAAAAAGTGGTTTTAAATAAAAAAAAAAGTCTTCAGTTGCTATTACCATCCTGATGGCAAAATCAACATTTGAAGCTTATAAGGTTCAGAATCTCCTTCCTCTGCTTAAAATGAACAGCCTAATAATCAAAACTGTCTTGAGCCAAAATAAATTACACAAGAGGAGAACAGAAGTGGAAAAATAGATGCATTTATAGAGGATACTTACATTAACATTTTCTGCCCACAAAACATATGTGGTTGTGTGTTATATAAAATATTGTATAAAGCAAGGTGCATTTGCCAAAAAGGGCAGGTAAATGAATGTTGTGTTACTGTGTACCTTTAAATGCTAGTTTGAACCCCAGCTGGAGCTCAAATTCAGAACTTTTGAAAATGGACTCTTATGGAGCCAGTGTTGTAATCCAGACTGGGAAATGCAAAATCTTCTAGTCTTGGTTTTGTTGGTGAACCTTTTCATGACCTGCAGCATTCCTCTTTCACCCAGTTACCCACAGCTCAAAGTGATGACTGTGCTTACTGTTAAGCATTTGTGTACCTGAAGGGATCTTGGACACTAAGGTAATTATTTGCTTTGCTTCCTTTTCCACAAAGTGACTTGACAGGAAAATCCTGACTTGCTAATTTTAGATTCTAGATCATTTATTTTAACCAAAACTTATTTGGGATTGAAAGCTACAGTAATGAGTTAGGACTGTTGTGAGGCAGCTCTGCCCCCATGCTTTCCAGCAATGAAATCACTGAACCACAAATCCTGTAAGGACAGCCTCTCCCCCACACATCAGCAACTCAGATTTGTTAGGATATGCCAGCAAAGAAGAAGAGAAAACAAAAGTGAACCAGGCTTCACTGTTCTCTGCTTAACTTGAGCTAGAGCTATAACTGAGACACTCTCAAGGGAGTAGCTGACCTGTTAGACCCCTAATGCCTCAAGTTAATATGTGGGAGAGCTCCAACTTTCCTCATCAAAATCACTAACAAAACAGCACTAAGGTGATGGGGAACTTGCCACAATGTCCTTTCAAGTCATCTCAAAGCTCTTGTGGAGAACAGTCAGACACAACCTGAGAACCTCTCTGCTGAATCTAACAAGTGATCATCTTGGATGTGGCCATCTTGAAAGCTCAAGGCAACAAAAAATCCTACCAATAATTGCTCTTATCTGTGCTCTCATGAAATTGAGTGCACTACAGAGCACAGCAAGGAAGATACTCAGAGTCTAAAGTACACACTGAGCCTGCTCACACTGGTGAAGAGTCCCATTAAGACAGGGCAAATAATTAAATTTGCTTTGATGCTGATATTGTGCAAATGCACAACTGCTGGCACAGAGCAGTACAGACAGGGGCTCTACCAAGACACTGTCCTTGTTTGGACGCCCCTGTGTTTAGAGCATTTTGAATCAGCAGGGAACATCACAACCATCTGGCCAGCCTACCTGTGAATACAGAGATTATCTTCTAGAATCTATCTTGACTAAAGCATGAGGTGATGGCATGTTGGGGGAGCTTTAAGACAGTGAAAATACATCCACAAAACAAGCCAATTTTTCCAAACAAGAAAACTGAAACAAGAACATTCATTGAAGAAAGAAGCTCCTTTAATTAAGAAAAGGAAACACTCCCTAGACACCAGATGTTCTCTGGATTAAGATGATAAAGCTGTTTACTGAGGAAAAAAGTCTACTACTGTCTCTCTAACTAGTTAGGTCATTTGATTTGGGAATTCTCAAAATAGAGGTCACTAGTGCAATATAATTTCAAGGGATAAGGATGATTCAAACAGATGCTCCTTGCACCTGTGGAAGCTATTTCAAGTGGAGTCAGACACAAGTTGGCTTTTTATTTTTGTTTGGTTTATGCTTTGATTCTCCCTGGAATCCCAAATGAGCCTATATAGAGACTCTCTCTTCTCTAAGTGCCTACTTCTGGCAGCACTGCATTTGAAATAGTATTTGAACATGAGATGCTACATTACAGTGGTCTTAAATTACTCAATAAGAACATACTCTGCCTTCAAGGCATGCACATACAGTAATGTTTTAGTGGGAGTTATATGTCTTCGCTGAAAGAAATACACTCCATGGAGATCAAGTTTTTCTTTTGAACACTAATTTACTTTTTTTTTTAAGCACATACCACCACACAGTATTAGTCTCCTCTACTAGAGGGATTTTTTTGTACATTTTCTAATTTAATCAGTACAAAGTTCTACACAATCACAAGAAATACAGTTCCACGGTGTTTCACTGATTTTTGAATACTGTAATTCCGTGCTGGTGTCACCAGCTTTTATTTCATATTGAACTAAAAAAGATTCATCGTTATTGTCAGTAACTTGCTGACTGGAATTTAAACCAAGAGCAACTTCTGTGTTCTAACACTAAACTGAAATACAGGAGGTTTTGTTACTGCAAAAGCAACATGTGAACGTGGAATTACTTCTCCAGATTTAACGTTACTGGGACACAAAAGAAATTACATATGTAGGGCCTTCTACAGACAAAAATCTTACTGCTTATGCTTAGTTATTAAAGCAGAAGTAATAAATGATCTGAGGAAGTCCAAGTAAAGAGCATGGCATTAAGTTATACAGCAGAAGCTATCCAATCCACTGAAATTAAAAATGTAAAACTCATTACAAGATACCACAGCCAGTGACTATGGCAGTTCCTATACTGGAATATATTCAGAATATGCTACTGTTTATGACAGAAAAACTTGGTAAAACTGCCTAAAATTCTCAAGATGGATTTTTTAAAGGGTCTCAGTTATCCAAACCTGAAACCAAGTGTTCCTCATCAGAGGTCAAAACAGAGCAGCAATACACGACTGCCACTTGGCTTCTCAGCAGGGTTAACACAATAAACACTTGTCTGTGCATACAGCAGCATTATCCCTGCCTTTTCAAAACCTCACCTGCTACTGAAGAAGCTATCAAAAGATTGTAGTAATTCATGTCACTTGGTAGAACAAATCTGACTACACCCTGCCAGAAGGGAACATCAGCTGAAGCTCTGGTCACTGAGGAGACAAGGGATTGTCTCTGCTTCCTGTCAGCTCCATCTGGTTTTGCCCTGCATCAGCCTCAAACACATAGAGCATCTCAGGTGTAAATAGTATACAGAGGATATTCAGCAACTGAAGTACCTTTCTCCTTTCTGATTTTTCTTTCAATCTCCTGATTTTAAATTCTAGTTTTTTCAGCAAAACAAACAAAAAAGGCTTTTAACTCCTCTTTTTAGCTGAAGTAATCAGTTCTAATTTGATGAACTAGTTTAGGAGCATTCACCCAAATAATGTTCAAAATAACATGTAAAATGAAAATGCTGGGCAGCTCTCTAGAACTGTGATCAATTCTTGGATGCAACAAAGGGGGCAGAAGGAAATAAAAATAGAGGACACACCTCAGTTTAAGAGCTGCCAAACAGCCAAATTCTGACATACTAGGTGAGAATAGTAGGTACTGTACTAGGTTATAGTACCTACTCATTGTAAGAGAAGAGTCTGCACCAAGACAGATCAGTTATTTTAAAGCATCTTAACACGAGCATCACAGAAAGTGCTTCCCCCTGATGACTGAAGAACCAAGATATTGTACAGTTATCAGTAGGAAACTAAAACTTTGGAGATGGAGCTTTACCCTGAAGAATACAAAATCATAGCAAATACCCAAAATATATCCAAAATATGTTCTAGGCAGCTGCCTGGAAAGGGAAACAATCAGAAGTGTTACTAGCTTAAAGGCTAGGAGAAGCCAATCGAGCACTACATGGCTGCACAGTGCATTTTCCACAAGATGAGATGGCAGTTGTTCATTCTTGCATCTGACCTGTGCAATGGCATAATCCGAGCAATTGGTTGCCTGCATGCCCTCATTGCCACTGATCCCCACTCCAACGTGAGCTGTCTGGATCATTCCTACGTCATTGGCACCATCCCCAATGGCAAGTGTTATGGCATTGACGTGTTTCTTGACCATGTCTACTATTTCAGACTTCTGTAGAGGAGATACTCTGAAAAGGAGAGAAAAAGGTGTCAGTTTCTCACATGCTGAGCTATGTGCCTTTCCCCAAAGAACAGCTGTAACCTACATTTAGAAGTAATCAAAGGCAGTTGCTGGGAAGTTCCTTCATTCAACAACTAAGCTTCAGAACCCGTGCCAAACTATTTCAGAAGAAAAAAGTAGCTTTAAAAATAGTTTCACATTTACCTACTTGCTGATAGTTTGTCACTGTAGAGTTGTGTTCTGCCACAATAGTTGATGCAAAAGAGACCAAATCTATACAAAAGGTTTCAAAGCTTTGTTTTCCTTACTCGGTCCCTCCTAACTGGCATAACATCAGTGATGTTACATTGGGAACATCAAAGTGAGTTTCCTCTTTAACTATGACAGTTTACAGATTAACAGTGCAGGCTTCCCTGCCTCCTGTCGTCACCATCCAGAAGGAGAAAGGCCACAAATACATTCAGAGACATTTTCAATGGTTTGCAAAAGACAGCTGCAGGCTTATTTATTATTAAACCAGTTCTGTTTAACATCTTTATCAATGATCTCAAACACTAAGTCAGTTTGCAGATGACACCAAGTTGGGTGAGAATATTGATCAGCTAGAGGGCAGGAAGGCCCTGCAGAAAGATCTGAACAGGCTGCATTGATGGACCAAGGACAGTTGTATGAGGCTGATCCTGCACAATAGCCCCAGGCAGTAGAACCAGCAGAGAAGCTGCCTGGCAGAAAAGGACCTGGGGGTGCTGGTCAATGGCAGCTGAACATGATCCAGAGTGTGCCCAGGTGGCCAAGGAGGCCGATGGCATCCTGGCCTGGCTCAGCAATGGTGTGGCCAGCAGGAGCAGGGCAGTGACTGTCCCCTTGTACTTAGTACTGCTGAGACCACACCTCGAGTTCAGTTTTGGGTCCCTCAATTGAGGAAAAACAATTGAGATGCTGGAGCATGTCCAGAGAAGGGCAACGGAGCAGCGGAAAGGTCTGGAGCACAACTCTCATGGGGAAAGCTGGGGAAGCTCTGATTGTTCAGCCTCAGAGAGTCAGGGGTACATATCTAATCACCCTCTACAACCACTGCAAAGGAGATGGTACCCAATGGTGAGTGTCCTGCCCCAGGTGAAAGACGGTAAGAACAAGAGGAAATGGCTTCAAGTTGTGCCAGGGGAGGTTTAGATTGGATATGAGGAAAAAATTAAGGAAAAGGGTTGACCAGTATCAAAACAGGCTGCCCAGAGAAGTGGTGGAGTCACGATCCCCAGAGGTATTTAAAGGTTGTGTAGACACAGCCCTGAAGGACATAGTTTAGTGGTGGACTTGTCAGTTAGAATTATCATGAAGGACTTTTCCAACCTTAATGGTTCTATGTCCTCCTCCAGCTGACCTGACTATTTGCCAGGCCATCTTTCCAATCTCAGGCTATGCAGGTCAGAGCAGAAAGCACAAGGCTGCTTCCTGATCTCACATACGTCTTGTGTGATGGTGCAACTCTGACCTCAACAATCATGTTACTCAATTCCAACTCAAAAACAAAAGACTGACTCAATGATATCTGAATATCCTAATCAGATTTATTGGCAGTCACTTTAACCTGATTCTTCTCTCATTTTGTATCAGTTTCAGGTCAATATAAATTCATGGAATTCAGAGTTGAACTAGCCTAAACCAGGCAAAAGTGGAAAAATACTCAGAACTAGGTTTCTAAATTGGATAAGACAGTCAAAATGCCCTTTTGTCATGAAAAAGGTAGATCAGGTTACCAAATCATATGAGGTATTTTGGAAATACCTCTATGCAGATTAAATATTTCCATTCTAACCCCATCTGTACAAACAACTCTAATTCCTTTCCTCATCAGTTTTAGTTAAAGTTCCAAATTATTTTGTATTTCCTTAAATAAAGCTTCAGACAAAACTTTTCCACATCTCAAGTCAGCCACATACCACTCAAAAGAAAAATAAAGTAAATGATATCTAAAAGCTTTCCTATTAAAATAGGAGGAAAATAGGGACCTTGGGGAAGAGGGGAGACAGAGGGTTTTTATACGGCTTTTTTTTTTTTCCCCAGAGTTTACATCCTGTGAGAGCAACTTAAAGAGCCATTTAATACACCTGTCTAGTTCACTGCTGATCAAAAAAAAGCAGAGTTATCTTGTTCAGCATTATGCTTTATGGCTTTGGTTTTGTTTCGTAAATACCTAAATAGATGTTTTATTAGTAAATCACTCTTAAAATAACTTGATAAGTAATTTGGGGAAAAAGAAACTTGCTAAGCTCAAACTACACACGTGAACTAAACCACCTGAAAAGTCTAGCAGCTGTCCTGTTCCTAAAAGCCAAATACAGGAAAAAGTTGACAAAACCATAAAATTTACTTAATGCCATTGGATAGATCTATTAAGCACTCCACTACTAGCAATGAAAACACCACTTGGCGCTGTAGAGGCCCAGTTAAATTACCAAGACAACACACCAACCTATGGAGCACAAAAGGTGGTGGTTTTTAATTATAAATCAGCTCTGAGTATTATCTACACCAAATTTTAACTTTTCTCTCATTTATGCACACACACACTCCTCCCTCTCCACCAGTACTCACACAATAAAACACTAAAGCATGGAGCAAGGAGTCAAAGGGACTTCAAGCCATAAAATAGAAACTCCAGAGGGACTTGGGGCCAGTTGTGGAGGGTTTGGATGGAGAAGTGCACTGACGTCCATTACAAGTCCCAGGGGCACCTCCAGTACACAGGACCACGTACTTTTGGCAGTCCCCTCATGCAATTATTTCTTCACAGCAAAGTACTGCACATATCTGCTAATAGCCTTCTCAGACATACAGTTCTCTTGGAATTGCAATTAACGTTCAATTACTTTTCAGTTACATAGCAATAGAAATAGCTAAGAAACGCCCTGTTTTCAAATATGCTTAAAAGAGCAGGGGAAGGAAAAAAGACAAAATGTGAACAGCATCTCTGACTCTGTAGTTTAAACTAGAAGCTTGTCTACAGATACTGCAGACATGATCAAAATGTGGCAGAGATGTTCAAGCTTGTTCTAGGGCAGTTTAGCTGGGACATGTCAAGCAAGCTAAAGCAGCCTGTGTTCACTTCTGTGCCTACAGTGTAGGTGTGGTTTCAGATTTTAAGTCAATTTTGCCATTAGAGACCCATTATTTGGCAAATCAAGGGAATGTCTCAATACTGATGCATTTATCAGCTACATAACATACACAGAGTATGCTCTCACTGTTTTGACCAAATGAAGTTAATTATATCCACAGTTGTGTAGCACTCAGTTAATGTTTAACATCCCTATATGCTTAGTAAGGCTAAACAAACCACTGGAAACACTACAAGTGCATTTGAAATACCACAAATATTTATGGACTTGGTTTAAAAAGATGAAATCTAAGACAAGATTTCAGCACAAAATGTTACTAGATAGTAGTTGTTTCTCCTAAACAGCAGCTCTATAACAAGCATCCTCTTTGACACTTCAACAGCAAGTACAGTCCACAGCTCCAGAGAACACATTTTGTTGCACACAGTATATTAGCTACAAAAGCTGCAAACTGAGATGATTACTGATTTCCTCAGGGGTTTTACACCTCTCCTCCCTCAATTCACTGACTCAGCCCCCAAACCTCTTTTGCTCCTTAAAATGTGTTTGGTACCAACACACTGCATTAGGTGACATTAATCCCCTTAGCCAGATGATCAGAGCTGTGGTACAATGCTGCACATTTGATAAGCTGTCTACAGGAAAACTGAAGATTATAGCACAGGATACTATTAAACTGCAGCTCCCCCAGGTATAGCCAAGTTCACAAAGATTATGGACAAATGCACGAGTTCAAAGTAAAAAGCACAAGGAAAGAACTAAGTTCTTTGGAAAAAAATCTGCAGTGACAGAATTGGTACTTATCATTTGATGGAAGATCCCTGGCTTTCACTGCAACAGAATCAGGATGTAATCCTTGCCTGGATATACACCCAAATAAGAATTAAGATATGAATAAAGCATCAGTTGCATCAAAATCTTCTGCTTATTCTTGTATTCATTCCCAGGTCAGACAGCAGTGCTTCTTATAAAGATTGAGTGCCCCTCAAGAGTTCACTAAAACATTTTTATTTATACAAAAGTTATTTTTATTGTCTCTGCTCAAAACACCTTTGAACAGATTGATTCTCTCCTTTATGCACACGTGAGGAAAAAAAAGAAGTCAGGTTTCAAGTATCATAACTGTAGTGATATCTACAATCTGATAAGACCAAGTCTTCAGATTTGCTGTAACTCTTTCCCTGACAATCTGAATTTAGCCTACACAGGCTACAAGAGAGCCTGAGGTCAAGACTTCACCTTTATAAAGTGCCTATCATTCAGCATCTGGCTGTGCAATCTAAAGTGTCCATGGATGACGGCAGGGATACATGAAGTTAAGTGTCAGTCATGCAGCAGGGCTGCTCCTTGCCCACCTCTGGGACTTCCTTCTGGTAGCCTTGCTCTCGAGAAAGCAAAAGCTAGTATGAAAAACAGAAGGTTCTTGTCAGTCTCAAACCAGCTTAGTCTTTATCAGCACCTTGAACAGGCTAATACAGAAAGGCCTTTTCACCCCAAAGATGCCTGATGCCTTCATACCATACTGCTTCCTCTGCAATGGGATGGGTAGAAGCAAGAGAGGGCACAAAGAACCACAACTTGTGAAGAAGCTGGGAAAGAAGGGAGGAATCCCTAGAGCCAGGGATTCTCATTAAGACACAGAGATAATTATCCTTAGGTCACTTAAATTCATAAGGAAATGGTGGAAGGAGGCAGAGGGTGAGGACTTTCCAGGAAATAACATACTGTATTGTTATATCAGTAAATACTTGAAGGTCCCTCTCAAACTTTGAGGAGGCTCATGAAAAAATAGCACAGCACAGAGCAGCAACACACATGGTTTCCACAAGGATGTCAGTGGCTTCCCACTGACTTCTGCAGATCAGGTCCCAATGGCTTTAAACATTTAGTTTGCATTTGCTTCTTTAGCCTGAATGCACTCTTACAAGCAAAATTCTTACCTGATATGTTTTGTCTGTTCAGAGAAGTTCTACTTGTATGATCTTGTCTTACATGCAAGGAGAAGGGAGCTGGACTTATGGGTCCCTTGAAACTTCAGATATTCCACAATTTCACACAGCATTTCACTGGGACGTTTACTCTTACTTTATTTTATTGAGAGAATTTAAGCAAGATGAAAGATCTTTCAGCACAAATTTTTTCATCAGGAATACTTTATAGGACAACCAGAGCAATTAACAAATTCTGTCATAATTTAGTGAAAAGTTCCATAAAAAAACCCAAACAAAACCCCAAGCCAACAGTGAAGCAGTGATATTTTAAAATAAGTATCAAACATTTTAATTAGAAACTCATTTTGGTACCAAAGTTTTTTAAAACCTCAAAAGCAGAAATATGAAACCATCAATTTTAACCAAAAGCAATGCAATAGTACCGTAACCTAAATTTTTTATGTACTTCAAATAATTCACAACAATCAATTCCTTTACTGCACGCTTTGTGCAATCTCTCCCTCTTATTCCCAGAGTCCATCTAATGTATCAAGATGGATGCAGTCACAAATACAATAGGAAGGACACAATCAGCACAAGCATCCCTGTGTCACATCAGTCAGCTACACTCTGTAAGATCTTGTCAGTAGGAAGTGGTAAACAGTTTTCTTAATTCTGTCCCTATGCATACCTGCATTTCTTGCAGTTACAGATGCATGACAGCAACTGATGGCAACTGTAAAAAATAATTCTCTCACAAGGCCCTTAAATTACAGCTGCATCACTCCAGATGCTTCAAAGTATAAGCTGGACATAAGCCCAAATGGGAAATAAAAATGCAGTTTTATTTCTTGCATTTGAGTCTTAAAGGGCCAAATAAAGACAAGGTTCTGCTGCAGAACTAGCAAATTAGACTATCGTTTATAAAAAGATACATGATCAATAAAAATAAAGTAAGTAAATCCTACTGGAGTCCTTTTATTCATAAGATATATATATATATAGAGAGAGAAAAAGATCAGGTAATTTTTAAGAGATCAGTTTATACCCAGCCCCTCTTACAAGGCAATGAAGAGAGGCAGTCCCACAAGCTCTTCCATAGCTAAGCAAGGCACAGTTTGATACCTATTGTCAGCCATCTCCTGTGCTCTGCCACATGCATTGGGTTTTCTGGGGATTATTTTTGTGTATCCCTTCCACAAAAACAAGGGGACTAGAGCATTTCTGTCAAAGATTGAATACTTTCCACACTCACAATTCAATACAAAATACTCTGAAGACACTCTTCCCCTTGCTTTTAAATTTTTAATGTTCATTTGTGAAAAGAGGAAGGCAAGGAAGGAAGCTGTTTCATGTATTACCTTTTTCTGCTTCCATGCCGTAACAGGCATAAACACAAAGACATTAATGTCTTTAACATGAAACATGAAATTGATATCCTATTTCCTTGAAATGCCTTGTTAATGCAACACAAAAGGCCCTTAAGAGCTTACCTTTATTGGGGTGACTGATTTTACCCTGTTCTATCATAAAATACACTAGTACTTCAAAAAAGCTTGGTGACCTCATTTGCAGGAAAGGCAGATGAGAGACAGCCCAGAAAGCTGAGAGTTAGGAATAACATTGTGCTAAGTGTATGCATTGGTTCCCAGAAAAAAAGAGCAAGATAAATAACTCATCACTAAAAGTAATGCACAGAAAAGAAGGAACATTTTCATGACATTATATTTAGCAGTTCTTAATTATGCAGTTGATTTCTCCTGACACACACCAGCCTGCAGATTTCAAGCATGCATCATCCAAACAAGGGTTAGGCCTGAACTGCAGTCAGAATAATCTTATAATGATACAGTAACCCACAGAAGAAAAGTGAACAAAAGCACACATCGTGTTTACTCAAAAACGCGCCTTGCATTGAATGCTTTACTTGTAGTAATTTCTCTGAACTTCCTTCCCCTGCTGACAACTTTCACAGGATTGGCTCTGGTGCAGTACTTAGGTTTTTGGAGTCAGCACTGATTGAACTGATGGGATAATTTAATGTTAAGAAAAAGCACCAAAGGAATTCATCCAACTACATATACTTGTCTTCAATGGAGACATCTCTATCTGCACTAATCATGCCACACTCCTTTTATAGCCAGAGAGAAACAGGCAGTTCTAGAGTGCAATTCATCTGGCTTTAGACACGTACTTTTAAGTTTGTAGTTCATCTCCTCTTAAAACTGCTGCTTTCTCTCAACCAAGGTAAAGAAAGCTGAAGCTAAGTGGTTCACATGAAAAAATCCTAAAATTTCACAGGATGAAGCCCTTCTTTTACATTACTGCAGTGCTAAATACATGTAAATTCATCAAGTGCACAAGCTTTTGCTCTGCTGTTTTCTGGTAAGGTAGAATGCCTGCTTCCTCCTGACACAGCCATCTGATGCTGACCTCACTGACACACCTTCCCTTCTAAAACACTCACTTCTTGACTCTGCTTCCAGCTCTTCGTAATACTTTTCTATAGCCCCAACTCTTTTGAACAGACAGCCAGGAAGCCTTACCAAACCTCTACTGGCTTCTGTAAGAACAACCTCAGCTTCATCAACCTTTGTCATTTCATTTGCAGTCTCACTTTTCCATACTTATTTTTTTTCCTCAGTAGACAGTCCTTCAACCTGCTTCACTCATCCAAATTTATCAGACTGGTTAAAGTCTGTTTTTTTAATTTTAAGAGTTTCACATCCTATTTCACCTATCATCAGGAGTCTCATTTCATCTTCCAACGAATACAAAAAAATCTCTTTTTTCAGTTGTTCAGTCGCACTGGTGTGCCAGTCACACACTTGACTTTCTGAGCAACATATATTACCCCTAAATTTCAGGTTATCCAGAACAGGGTATTTTTGATGCCTAGCAGGGCTCTAAGTCAAAACACATGCACACTTCTACATACATGCTCACAGGACATGGGTAGTTTTTTACTTTAATGGTTACCAAAGCAGTTCCTTCTGCATCATTTTAGATAGATTAGATATGCCTTCTTAATATAAAGCCGTCTTTGTAGTTATAAAGGCCCTGAATTACACAGTCTTCTGAACAGGAAGAACACAAACTAATTTTGTATTTTTTTTACCACAAAAAAACCCCAACCAAAACAAAAAGATGCTTTTGCTAATTATATGGGGTTTTTTTAAAAGAGATGTATCACTAGAGAATTTCTCACTTGCATTTCATATTTCAATAACTCATTTGCCTTTCCCAGTTGCCACTAAAATGATCTTCAGAGGACAAGGGCTAGGAAATAATCTCTCTATAAGCTGGATTTGAGGTATTAAGCAGGGTAACATAAACACAATGTTCCAGGGAACACAGGGTTAAGTTTCAAGTCAGCATCTTCTTCCTCTTTGATATCCCTCCCTGCATGTTTCTGTCTTGATTGCCCTTCCCCCAGTCTGCTCTGTGGGGCAAAGATCAAATACAGAAAATCTAGTTTGGAAAACAAATTATTTGGGAAGTGATGAGTTGGCATAAACATAGTGTTGAATGAAAGACTATTTTGCATTTTTAACTATAATGGTCACTAGTGGCAACAGCTATATGTTTTTAAAATGAAACCAATATATCAAATTAATTTTGAGCTTCCCTCACCCCAAGCTGATTAAGGCACATTCATTTCCATGCTAATCAGCCTGAGCAGTTCTCATGTAACACAGAAACCAGTCTTTTTCTAATGACAGAGCAAAAAAATTTCAGTCTGCAAAACATTCAGATTAGTCCTTTTATAACCTTGAGGACATGCACACAGAGCCAGCAGTCGTGTATTTCACATAGCAGAGCTCTTTACAAAATTTTGCAACACATGATGAAATTAAGTGATGATTGACACTGTGTCAATTAATAAGCACATCAGCCCATTTAGCCAACCTCTGCCTGGTGGTGAAGCCAAAAGATCCATTGGAAGGGCCAGGGTGAGCATCTGCCTCTAGAAACAGAGCAGCAACCCTGTGAGAGCATCAGCCATGCCACATACGCAGCCATCACGGAATCTTAGAATCACTGAAGTTGGAAAAGACATCCAAGATCATTAAGTCCAACCATTAGCTCAGCACTGCCAAGTCCACCACTAAACCATGTCCCCTGAGCACATCTACACATCTTCTAAATCCCCCCAGGGATAGTAACTCCACCACTTCCCCGGGCAGCCTGTTCCAATGTCTAACCACATTTTCAGTGAAATTTTTTCCTTAATATCCAATTTAAACCTCCCCTATGCAACTTGATGCCACTTTCTTTTGTCCTGTCACTTGCCACCTATGAGAAGAGACCAAGGTGTCTCTCGGTAACCTCTTTTCATGGAGCCTGATGGGTGCTCTGCTCCTCCACTCAACTACAGTTCGGAAATATAAAATAAAGCAGCTTTGGACACCATTCCTGTTGTAAACTACTGCTGCTTCCAGGATTATATATCTAAGAAACAAAACAACAAAAACTGACATGGAAGGAAGATGAAGGGATATATAGCTAGCAGATTCGAGTTTGCTATTTCAGCAGCACTATAAGCACTGACAGATTTTTTTTCTTCCTTCTGAATTCTAGTAACTCTGCATGATTTATTTCTCTCTCTCTCTCTATGTTTCCTGGAATTTAATATAAAAATGCATGTAAATTATCAACTTGCAACTACATGTTATAGGTCAAAAGCCTAGCACCTCTGAATTACGTGCTCCTGGAACAGACAAGAGAGACACAATCCGGAGCAGAGCACCTTACCCAGTAATTATCATCACAGGGCTGTAATCCTGTAGAGGACTCACTATCCAAAGTGAAAGTGCCATATCTGCAAAAATGTGAGCCTTTCAATTTCAAAACTACCAGTATACCTGAAAAATCAGGGTCGTCATGTATCAAGGGAAGAGAGGTGAGGTCCCAAATCTTCCATTACAATACGCCCCAAATGCAAGTTTTTTCCCACCCTTCCCTTAAGTTCAGTCTCTATTGAACAAAACGCCTGCAAACTCCCTAAATCATAAGACATTAAAAAAAAAATAACTGGGCTTCTGTTTTCCTCAATCTCCCCTCAGCTAGGAAAGTTGAACACCAGGGTGTTCCTACTAAGATTGTAAAAAAAAATTTTTTTTTTTAATTTGGACCACTTTCCTATAGGAAAGCCATTGACAACTAAAAGTCTGACTGAAATTGGTTCGCTCTTGGTCAACTATTAAATCTGTGCTCTGTCCAAAGCCAGAGTTAGGTATTAACTTACAGCAGAACATTCACAGCATTCTCACTACTCCCAAACACAAGCTGAAAGAAAGGAACTTAATACAAGTAACTGTTTTAGACTATTACTCCTTTATTTTTCCTCCTTCCCCTCCTCACTCTTTTCTTAGTAAGGTCAGTACTCACTAAGCCCATGGTAAAACCACAGCATTAAAATACAGCATACAGGGCAAGGGGGTGATTTTGTTGTCTTCTTCCACAACCTATACTCTAAGTTAATATGTCCAAATTTACATCAAGAAGATACAGTAATAACATCTCTGCATACGGCCAGCCACATTCTACAGCAATCTGTAACCCTCAAGACACGGTGCAATATATACACATAGCTTGTTTTAGACACAGAAGTGTCCTGTGGTTTGTGAAAACAATACTGATAAGTAGCAGCTGCCCCTGTAACAGCAAAACAGAAGAACAGATGGCAGAGTGAACACAACACATACTGCTCCCCTGTACCCTTGACTGCCAAGTACCTTCCAAGGATGAGGACCCTGCTGCAGAGAAGAGCCTGTGAAACCGAAGCTGCACATCACAGGCTGTCACACGAGGCATAAGCACCACCTGCTGCAATAGTGTGGGCAACTGCTGGGCCAGAGGAAGCCAACCTAGTCCAGTTCCACCTGTGCCACGCTGCCTGAGCAGACTGTTCCCAGAAGCTTGTGCAGGCATTTTGGTGCAGTCAGGGACTGCTTCAACAGCCCAGGATGAACACACATAGTTTAGTGTCAGTACTTACTCCTTAGACCTCTTATTAACAATTTATATATACACAGCCTGAAATGCTTAACACACAAGGAAAAGCCTCACAAAACTCAATTCCCTCTTCCCAAACTTGTGCTGACTTCAGAATTATGTCTCTTGAAAGCTCCAAGCTGGCTACCTTGCTGTTACTGAAAGGGTTCTTCAAGAGTTTTGACAAAAAATGTATCAAAAAATTTGCAACTTTGACTTCCTGAATGTGTCTCAAGTCTGAGAACTGCTTTTCTTTTCCACATATGACTTTTAGTTTCTCATCCATATTCCTAACCACAGGATCACCCATATCAGTACAGACAGAGCTTAACACAGGACTGTGCTCTGTGGAGTACAGACAATTAAAGCACAAATGTTTTGCTTAACATAACAAACTAGGCCAATGATTTTGCTTCCTGAGTTAGGCTAAGAATACAGAACTAGGAGCCAGGTCTTCAGAATGTCAAACATTTTCATTTTTACAGAAAGAACACAAATGCTACAGTTCCTGTTTGGTAACAAACATGTCCACCTATCACAGGACATGCTTAATTAGTACTAAGTTGCTAAGAGGAATCATGCCTTCCACCACTCTTTCTACTTAAGGGAATAAAGATAGACACAAGAATAACTATACATAAGGAGCTTTGAAACAGCATAGAGAAAAGAAATGCATTTATATCAACTTCCTCCTGAAAGCTAGCAGGACATTGCCTAAAGGACCTTCTTCCCTGGGCAGAAAGCCAGCTTTGAAACATTTCAGCAGGCATTATAATGAGCCCTTTCCTATCAACATGTGTTCTTTGTAGGTGAACTGGTGGGCAACTGATAGGCAGTGTGAAGCATCAGCACATTACTGTGGCCAGAGATCACATTTTTTCCATATACACTTCTTTACCATACTAGCCTTAGAAGAGAGCTGTTCTCCCATTGCCACAATGATTTTTAAGCACTGGACTTCTTCAAAGCATTAGAGCCACAGCAATACTGAATTTGACCACATCCAAGTAGCAAGCATCAATGGAATTTGAAGTATCAGACAGAGCTACCTTATTATTTATTGCTAATAACACCTAGATCACCCATAGCCTCAGCTACAATTTGAAGAGCTAAATAAGCCAGACCACATGAAACATCTCCTTAAATAGATACCATAAAAATTGAGACAAAAAAGGAATTGCTTGAAGTTGAACTGTACTTGCTGACGCTCTTCATGACTTAAGCAAGATTAGAAGCAAAAATCCTGGGAGGAAAAATGATGAGTTGCCCATGCTGAAAAACTCATGGGCTCAAAAGGAAACAGAAAAGCAGCTTTTGTTAGTTAGATAGGGTACTCTCCACGTGTACCAGAGCATATCAGTACAGCTAAGCTGATGCTTTCTTTGTTAAATCCAGCCATGAAAAGCAGGTCAGCTTACATTAACTTCTGTCTAGGGAACAGCTTTGAGCCCATGCACACACACCTGACTTAATAATACAGCTTTTGAAGCAGCATGCAGTCAACGGTCAGTTTACACAGTACATTTTATTTTATCTTTTACTTAAAAGCTAAGATTTGGAAGCCTAAGTTCACTAAAATCTCTTTAGGATATATCAGAAGTTGATACGGTTGTATGTTTCACATACTGGCAATATTCAGGTAACAGCAATTCATTTTCAAATACAACCCACTGAAAAATCCTATAGCCAAACAGGTATTGAGGTAAAAAACAAGTCCCACATTCAAATATGACCTGGCAACTGGAAAGCAACATCTCAAGATACACTGCAGAAGTGGAACACAGATGTGGTAGTGGGAAAAGTGCTCAAACTCAGCAGACTCAGTAGACATATAATGAATGCCTTCTACAAGCTGGTGTACATGGCAAGAGACAGAGTATGTACACAGTACCTTTAAACCAACTGTGCCAGAGAGTCTGGGGGGCAAAGGGGGACAGATGGGGGCAATACACACAAGGCTGATCTCAAGACTCCTAAAATCAGATGTGCCAATTGTTCTGGTGATGACAACTGTGTTTGAGAATCCACCCTAAGAGCTGCCGTGGCACAGCCAAAGAGGCTTGGCTGTCTTGCTGGGCTACCAGCACACATCTTCAGGTCACTACTTTTCATTAAACTAAGATTTTAAAAGTGATTACGCTTCGTACATATCTATACAATTCTCTACACTCCATTTCTCCAACCAGGGTCAGAGTAGCTTTGCCAGGAGTTTGCTGGCAGTGGTGTTCAAAGTATAATCAAAACCACAAATCTCCAGGAGGTCACAGCTACTCTAATCTAACATGAAAGGGTTCAAAACACTCATTTCATGAAGATGGAGAGAGATTATATGAGTAACTCTCCCATGAGGATAATGGAAAACCATAGAGATCACAAACTAGTAATGACCTTTAAATTCATACTTGACTGTGACTTAAAAATCAAAGTTAACAATTTGGATAAAAAAACCTGTAAAAACACATTCAATGCCAAAAAAAGTAAATTGCTAAATTTTCTGAATATAAAAATAATCCAAATAATTTACATGGAACAGAAAAACTGCTTATTCTCTACAGGCACTTGGATATAATACTACTGCAGATGCTCTGCCATTTAATTTTTAGGAGTACAGATTTAATTCATGTTCTTGTTCAGCAAAAATAACACCCCAAACACAAAAAAACACGATGGTGCAGGGTAGAGCAATTAGTCAGAGGAACCATCAGTTTTAAACATATTAGAGACATAACTAATACATCATACTTCATATGGAATAAAGTTGACAGGAATAAGGACCAACACTCAAGTTTCAAAAGTATCAAAGTGGCAATGGTCAGAGGTACCATGAGGTTCCATCCTGCTCAATATCATCAGTAACCCAGATGCTGACAAAAGGGATACCCTCAGCAGGTCTGAAGATGATGCTGAACTAGGGGGACTGGATTACAAGGAATCAAAGGGCTTTTACTGAAAGCCCTTCAGAAAATCAGGGACTGAGCTAACAGAGTTAGCTCTGCCTCACAGAGTTTAGACAGAGAAGGACTGAGCTCCACATCTTGGAAAAGAATAACCCCATGTATTAATGCAAGCTTGGAAATGGTCAGCCCATAGTCCAGTTATGGCAGGCGTTGGGTTTTGTGTGAGCCAGAAAAACATCTTGAGTGTGATCAAGGCACACCAGGAAGTGAACCAGAACACAAGTGTGACCAGGACAAAGACACAAGCTGTTATCAGTCCTCTCCTCAGCACAGGTGAGGTAAGATCTACAGCAAAGAGCCCAGCAGAGAATTACTAAGATGGTCTGGGGTCTAAAATACATAATGTGTAAGAGGAGGTCGTGTCACCTGGGCTTGTGCAGGTAAGGGGCAGTTTAACAACAACATTGGTACTGCATAAAAGGAGTTTCCTGTCACATCAAACAATGAAACATGTGCCAATGGTCACAGATTGAAAACACCTGGACCTACAGCTGTTATCAGTTTTGTGACAACAGAGGCTCTTCCCTATGAAAAGACTGAAACAGTCCCTGAAGAGGGTTCCCGTGTGATTCTGTCACACCCCGAGGCCGGGGTTTCACTTAGCGCACATGCTGCCTTGTGTGCTGAAGGTCCCCAGAGAGACACAGTGTAACTGGGCACTGCAGCAGACAAGTGACCTCATCTCCTTCCCCTGCACGCAATCATCCCATGTTACTGGAGCATCACCCCCAGGTAAACAGGCTTCTCCTTCCAGCCTTGCCTTTTCCTCATCCATCAGCACCATCACATCACTCCCTTTCTCTTGCCTCAATAATCCACTGGTATTGAAGTCATATAAATAAATTTGTGCATAATTTCTTTAACTTGAAATTTTTGTATTTTAGCAGTGGATACATTAGACTTGGCAACTTTTAAGTTAACAGCTCTTTGGGTAGACACTATAAAATTTCTTGGTTATTTTTATGCCATAGACTTTTCAGTTAAAAAAAAATCTCAAAACATTTGGCATAAAAGCCAATCCATCAGAAGGAATAAACATATCTCTTGAGAAAGCTAGACAGCCAGTGTAGACTCAACAGAAACTGCTCTGATCCAGCCAAAAGTTCCACATGGTAAAGACTGTTTCCAAGATGGTCAGCTCTCAAGCACTTAAATTTTCAGCACTCTCCACATGACTATTTCCAAATTGAGCAAAAATTAACATTATCTCAATAGTTCATAATGTCTGATCAAAACCTCCTTCTCAAAGAAAGGCCTTGTAATAACAGACATTTCTAGTTTCTTTCCCTTACCTTAGCTAGAGAAAGGAAAATGAGAACTAGATCTAATTCCTGCCATTTAAGAAAATTGAGCATGAATAAGTAGGACAACTGAAAATGGACTGGTAGCCTTATTTTTCTATGAAACTGAAGCATATACATTTGAGTTGGAATCTTCCTAAATGCATTGTCACATATATTTACAAGTAAGGCTGATCAAAAGACAGAGGGTTCAAGAAGAACAAAACCTTTTTTAATTACATTGGGTCATAATTATCATAGTCAATGCTAACTTCTACAATAAGATTTCCCAGCCTTTTATCTCAGACACACTTTTATTCATTTCTATCCCTTCCTGTGCTTCGCTACTTATCTGTGACATTTATAAAACAGCATTAAGTAAGACATTAGAAGAGGCACAGATGCATTTTAAGTGGCTCTTTACTCAATTTAGTAGCTGACAGTAATCACTACAAACCCAGTCAAAAAACTAATCCTTCATAGAATTTAATGAGGCTTGAAAAAGGTCCAGACGATTAGTCAGTCCTCTGTAGAACTGGGTTTTCCCAGTAAGTTCATGTGAAAAAGTTTCCAAGGGACGTTACATCCATATGTCATGCACAAACTATGAATATTCAGCAATACCAACTGTCTTAGCATCACTATTCCCAGTAGATTGTGCAGCAGGAGAGAAAGAAGTCAACTCGGTTGAGCATGCTAATCAATGAATGAAGCAAACCATCACAAGAGCAACTGAGAGTCCTTTCCCCATCTGTAGCATTCACATAGTTGCTAAAGACTAAAGGAATTGAAAATTCAAAAAGAGCAAGGAGAAGAGGGATCCTTTCACAGCGACATGGCCCAAATTGCTAGCACAAACAGGCTTGCTTTCAAATACATGTGGGTCAGAAGTAACAGCACAGCTCAAAGCAGCGGCAGTCATACTGTTTACTCTCCTTTTGACATAAAAGCCTTTTCCTCTGTGAACAGCTCTTAATGCAGAAAATATCTAAATGTATGCTAATGCCCAACAGAGCAATAACTTCCTTTGATTGATTCAACAGTACTGAAAGTACCATGAAAAAAGATCAAACCAAGTATTATACAAACAACCCATGTCTTCAATATGGTATGTGTCAGCATGAAAGCTGAAAGGAGTTGAACAAGCCAGCTTGCATGGTTCTGAAAGTGGCAGTGTTCTTAAGTGCTTGCAGATAAAAGTGTTTTTTTCAAGTTGTGACATCAATTTATAGACCTCTGTAATATAATGAAAGCTCTTTGATTTAACTTGATTTATGAAGCAAAAGCACTTCTGGTGTCTTCAGAAAAAGCATAGGAGTTTACAACAAACACAAGATAATTAACTAATTTTGCAGCTGGTTACTCTCCTGAAATCACAATTAGAGAAAAAAAACATGACCTCCCACTTCCCATTTTATGCTACACAAATTCCTTCTTCTTCCATTTCACTAACTCACCTTTCCTTCAACATCCTTCCACTGGAGGGATTCCAGTGACAAACTTCTCTGGCATTACTTTAGAGAAGACATTTTCAACTTTCCACCACTAGTCCTAACATTCTGTTTATCTGCTCAGCTGCTGTAGTGTTCACAGAAGAACACTAAGACACGCTCACAACAATAAACCTGAACCAATGGTGTATCAAGTGTGCCAGAAGTACTACAAAACCTGGTTGAAATGTGCTATGTTCTACCCTTCCAGGGTTCAGCACAACGTCTTTTTTTTTTCTTCCCTGCTGTGTACTCTCTGATTGGAAGTTATTTAACAGCTAGCAAAACAAATCTCTGCTTATATTTAACTGACCATGTCCTGGATGAACAAAACATAAAAGGATAAATGAATAGTTTCTTTAGGTACAGACACATTACTAAATCTACTTCAGGGGACAGGCATAAAGCTAGAGGAGAGGAAGACATTTTTCTCTCTGTATAACTGGCATACATACCAACAGGAATAAGATCTAGAAATCAAGATACACTGTTCTGTCTTCTTCAAGTGGCACAAAAGGAGATGCTTAGCATACCTTACCTGAACCCGATTGCAGGCAGGCAGGCAGGAGGGGAAATGCTGTGGGTTTAAACTCCCACAGTCTGAGGAGGACATTTGGCTTAAGCCTGCTTTATGTGGTGCCTTCAGTATGCACAGCAAAGCCATTCCTTAAAAGCATTTACACATATGGAGTCCCATTTCACGCATCTCAGACAAATTCAGGCATAACAGCTACTCATTAATCTCAATCCTGGTCTCACCTTGGAGGTGACCAGCTAGAAGCCATATGTTTACAGATCTTCAGCACTTCAGTTGTAATGCAGGCTTCCGAATGAATCCTATTTCTGGATCAAGGAATCTCAGTTCCATGTAAGGAAATTGCTCACCTAGGTCCATAAAGGCAACAACTTGATAAACTCACAAAATATAAATGACAAAACTCTCCATTATGCAAATGCATAAATCCACTGTTTGTCCTACTCTTTAATGGCAGCTCTTTTCTCTCAGATAAAATGAACCAGAAGTAAAAAAAGACAAAAACTGAAACCCCAAACCAACAAACAAAAAAATGAAAGGGAGTCAAGGAAGAACAAAAAGGTGAAAATCCTTTCAAACAAGGCCCCTCTGTCTGAAAAAGTCAATATACTGAAGGCATATTTATTAGGGAGGAAGAAAAGCAGTCAGAGTATGATTATTCTTAACGTCTTCAAATGCAAGAACTTGATGGCATCCAATGAAATTACCAGGGAGATTTAAAAAGAAAATACTTCCTCTACACAGTACACAACACCCTCTGTCCGGCGTGAGATTACAGACTAATCTCTAATTGAGTTTAAACACATTCAGAGAAAAAGATTTCAGATTTATGAATGAAAAAAGATCAATGAAGGATTGTGAAAACAAGATGCAGATACAGCTGCTGGCAACAGAGGTTTCATTCACTCATTACACACACATTCCCAAGGCAGCCAGTGCTGGTCACTGTTTAAAACCAAAAACTGGATTAGATTGGGTCTGGTCCAACACTGACATTCACTTGGAAAAGAGGCTTAAGATCTTTAGCTGAGAACTACAGCAAATGTCTGTTTCTATATGGTTTTACCACCAGTTAAAGAACAGCCATACGGCAATGTCATCCATAAAGTTTGGAGACAGCCTACTAAAAACCTCTTGGAAGAGAAGAGCTTACCTTCTACCTCCAGAACCGCAGTGAACTGGGTAGCAATTTGTACAGTGAATAGCACAATGCAGTGGACTGGATAGCAGTGCAGTGAAACATAATGCACTGTCATGACCCCATACCACTTTGTACTGAAATCCTGACAGTGATAAGCCTACTTTTCTACACATTTTTCTCCTAGGCAAAAAGAAATCAATTACCACTGACAGCATATAGCAACTTGACAAAAAATACAGAATATCTTAAACTTACAAGGAATTTCAAAAAGTTGCAGTATTTTTGAACACTGTGTCTTCTTGTACTCTCATTGTCTATGTCTTTCTCAGAAGGGGGGTGTAAACAAAAGAGAAAAGCCAGCCTTTTCACAAAATTTCTGGGTTCATATGCTTGACCTATCATCCCCTTACCTCATATTTTGTGTCTTCCATATCTGGCAGAGAGTAGATCAGTTATGAAACTTCTGCATTGCAGGGTCCCTTTTGCTACTGTTCTGTTCTAGTTGTCTTAAGCAACTCTTCAGTTGTAAATGACACACTTGGAGGCCACAGCAACTTTTAAGAGTCCAACCTTATGACAGCATAATACAGATCTTAACAAAAACATCGCAAATTCTAATTGAATAATCAGCTACCAAGAAAACTAAAATACCTAATTCCATTTCACTGCATGCATACCACAGCTGCTTCTTTAATTCAACAGTGAGAGACAAGAAGGAAATGCAACAGCAATGGAACATGTTAAAAAGAATACTCAGCCTTCAACAGACTTTGGCCATTAGTACTAAGGAAACTCTCTTAAGAAATGAAAAGCATAGGAGAAAAATAATAAAGCACAGTTATCACTACTCCTGAAACTTCAGATAGTTAACAAGAAGACTTAAATTCTTCTTCCATGTACTTACGTATTTACTAATACTTTTGTTCCTTTGCTTCTTGGGTGGCAGTTGTCTTAAATACCTATTTGAGCTAACACCCTTTCAGAAGGCAAAACAAACAGGAAACACAAAGGAATCGAGAGCAAAATCCCAAGGAGCTCTCAGAGGAGAGGATAACAAAGATCTAATTACACCAAGATTTTCCCCTGTAAGGACTCAGGCATCACGTACATGCAAAAAGACACCAAATATTTCTCCTTAACCATTCTCGAGTTATCCTTTAACATAAAAAGCAATCTTAAAATCAGCAAAAACATTAGAACAGTATTTTACCAATTATCCCAGACAATATCTTTATTCTTACTTGAAGTGAATGCTCACAGCAAATACACTGTGTAGCTCAAATGCATGGTGTCACCTGATCAGATGAGGGGTAAGAATTATCACTCACAGGACAGAAGAATGAGAGGGCAGCAGTTTTGGTACAAAGCAGAGGATACTTAGAACATGTGGCCTGCAAGAATTTCATTATAAACTGTTCTGGAAATATTCTATAACAAACTTTTGGGCACCACTACAGAACTGAAAGATTTCAAGGTTAGTGTAGCTACATTGGTTTGAATGGGCATTACTACATCTGGATCGATGTCAAAGGCTCTTCAATCTACACCCGGTACAATAAAATTTGCATTAGACAAACTAGATTTTCCTGCTACATAAAATTTCCTATTTGTCTTCTTTGCTACTGTTGTGCTCGACAGAAGTTCCTCAGCTTTATTATTGACTTTCTAAACAAGAACACTTAGCAGAAATAACCAATTACTCCACTGAAGGATGATTTTCCTTCTGCCATGCATATTTGTTAAAAGGGAAAAGAACCTGTGACAAGCTTTGCTTTCAACACAGCACCATGGAAAGCAGACAAAAAGCTTACTGCTTCCTGAATATAGGAAACAAATACTCTTCTCAGTGCACCAAAATCCCAAGGAAGCTTCCAGCTGTGAAATAAGGGAGTTTGATGAGTTCTGGAAGCAATCTACCAACTAACACCACATTTCATCAAGTACAACGTAAGATGTTGAGGATCAGCTTTGTCCAGATCATTTTTCTCCTGTTCTGGAAAGGGAAATGCAAAGTTTCTTTAAACCAAGCTGTTAGCACAAAAGACAACTTTTTTAAAGGGCAATACATCTAATGCCACAGCAAGCCTGGAAACTGCTTTGGCACATTCATGTTCCAGTTATGTTTGCTGCCTCCTGAAAACTCATCCCATTCACACTAAAACTCCTATCTTTTAAAACAAAGAAATTGATAGAAATCAAAGTTTCTCAGAAAGTTTAAGTAAAGGAAACCACACCAGTCCCAAAGGGATTAAAATATGGAGAAATCAGTTTGATCCAGAGAATTGAATGATCACAAAAGAAAGTGATTATTTCCATTGTAATGTTTACATCAAGTATTGGCTGGATTCCTGCTCACATTTCTTTAATTATGCCTGTATAAACAGAACTAATACACATCCAATTCAGTATCATCTACAGTACAGGGAAGAGATGTCTGTAAAAAAAATATTTCTCGTTAATGAAACAGCATTTTACAAAGGGTCACTGAAAGAATGAGAAGTCACCTCCAC
Organism: Polioptila caerulea; assembly: GCA_013397295.1. Lineage (NCBI taxonomy): Eukaryota > Metazoa > Chordata > Aves > Passeriformes > Certhiidae > Polioptila > Polioptila caerulea. The sequence goes on along the minus strand of VYXF01006306.1, from coordinate 906,529 downwards.
CAAGCAGCTGAACCTCACAGAGCTGCAGGGTTCGGTGAGAATGACCTAAGCTGCAAGCACGTTAATACACAATCAGCTTCCTTCTCAGCATCCTGTCAATACCACCAGGGGCTGGTCTTATTTCATTTACATATGCCATAAAAAAAAAATCTTTCCTGGAGAAGAATATTACATTACCGTATGCAGATTTTCAACCAGGAAACTGAACTTGAGGACAGGACTCATGAGACTCAGCTCTCTTAAAACAAATCCCTACAACATATCTTGTAGGAAAAGGAATAAAACAGACAGTAAGCTAGCAGACATTTCTTCTGAGTTTTTTTTTTAACATTTTCTGTTCATAAAGACAGTAAATATCTGCACCAAAAAGAAAAAAAAAAAAAGCAGAAATGTGTCAAAATGTGCCATCTTTTTTTTCTGGTACATGAATGGATAAATTAACACCAGCATTCCTCATTGCACCAGCATCCTGTCAGCCAGCTGCCCTACCAGGAGCCTCCATTCTCAACGTCTGAAAAAGCTAAGCCTAAAATCCTGGCCAGTTTAGCCCTTGGGCCACTCCTAGAAGATCCTGTTAATTATGCCAAGGTTTGTTAAAGTTATGTACAGGGTTTTCTCAATACATGTCTACTCAGCTAACACTAACAGTCCTGCAACACTTTTTGTTTGTCAGGTCTCCAAATGAAACAAATGAAAACCAATGGAGAGATACCAAGTGTCCCTTCAGCAATGGATTTAACACCACTGAATTGCTGAACAGAATGCCACAAGGAAATACAGGCTTTCCACTTGCTAAAGCACAGCATCTGTGGATGCCCATACTGCCTGTCTGGACACAGAACTAACCTCCCATATGCTCCTACTGACTTGACACAAGTGCCTACAACAGAGATTTATGCAGCTGGTGTCAAGGAGTTCATTATCCCCACAGATGGAGCAGCAGGCTCTCAGACTACCAGAAGCCTGCACACCAGGGCTGAAGTGCATGTGAGAAAATGAGTAGTTCAGAAGAGTACAACATGATAGGAAGAGAAAAGGAAAGCAAAGGGAAAGGCCAAAGAAGGCAAGAAAGTAGGCACTGGAAATCTCTAAGATACACATACTCAAAAGCAGGAACTGAAATATCTACAGCTTCCACTGTTCAGTAAAAACCCAAGGACAAGCTGAGGGGCCTTTGTGAGAAGGAAAAGAAGGGAAAACTGGGACAGGGGGAGAAAAGGAACAAACTACTAAAAGGTCATGACATGAGACATTGCAGGATTTAAACACAGACTGAAGCTATTTCCTGTTTTAAAACTGAGAGAAAGTATTGATTAGTATCAAGGAGACTGATTTAGGATAACATAAATCACGCTTTTCAAGAGCTGAAATGTCAAGAATGTTTTAGCTTTTAGAAAAGGATGGGGTTTTGTTTTTTGGTGTTCTTCAGTAATAGCTATACAACAGACTAATGCAGTAGTAGAAAACAGTTGTGAGAGGTTTTTGATTTTTTTTTCCCTGAGGACCAAAATGGGATCTTGGTGGCAAAGACAGTTTGAGACTTTCGGATCACAGTGAGCACAAACATAGTTTTCAGTAAACGGCAAAAAACCCCCAAACCTAAACACATGTCTTTTCCAGGCAAGAAGTGCTCTATTTGTTATGTTTGGTCTTTTTCTTTAATTTAGCTGCATTGGCATGTGAAAAAGAAGAAAAATTAAACACAAATAGCTTTGCATTGATATTTTTTAACTCTTATTTTCATCACCAAATTCATACAGTTGCTTGCTTTGCATCCCATTCCTTAGGAGATTCTAAAAGAATGTGGTGCCTATTGTCTACCTTTCACCTCTGCCAGTCCTCTCCATGAAACAATGCTAGTGCCCATTTATTCCAGCATAAGGAATTCCCTCCGACTTAAGTGCACTGTACTTGTAAAGACTTTCCTCAATTACAAGCTACCACCACGCATTTAACAACTGCATCCTTTTAGCCCCATCTATTTGCCACATCACCCCACACATACACGTGGACATAGCTGGGTTTTGAGCAATAGCTAGTGATGCAACATAATAAAACAAAACTATACTTCCACGTTCTAGCACAGTTTCCAGCTTGATGCCCAACAGCAGTTAAGTCTCCTCAGACAAGTCCTCCTTCTGTTATTTACTGTGTAAAACATTGGCCTGGAGGCAAATTACCCCAGTGTGTGTTCCCAGGCCTCCTTGCAGCTGACTGAAGTGTCTTCTGCTCATTGCAGCTCACACTTTCATCAATGCATCTATGACTACCTCAGTCTTTTTGTCTTTCAGTTCCTTAATATTACACACCTTATTAAGCTGTTACCAGCACAGATTATCAGACTGTACTCTGGGAAATGGAGCTTTAACTCAGTCTGAATGAACTCTCCCAAGTCTCACAAGCAGAGGCAACTCCCCTGAAGAAGTTCTGCTTTCCCTTCACACGACTTCATTTTGATAAGCAAAGTGACATCTGTGAGCACACTTGACAAGAACACCGCTCACGTGCACAGGTTCATGGCTCTTCCCTTAAATCACTGCCATGCCTCCAACCCACTTGCACTGCCTTCTGATCTACCATACCTAGAAACACATTTTGTCTTCACTTTCCAGCAGAAGCAAGGTGTGGGTGTGCAGGGATCATCTCGCTGTAGAAGCACGTTCCTGTGTTGTGGTGTGGGCTTATCCCTACACTGTAAATCCCACCTGTGGAGTTGGAAATGTGGAGGTCTGACCTGCACATCACCTCTTGAGCCCAATGCTCTGCTTTCTCTCCCATTAGCCCCAAACCACTTTGCATAAAAGCCTGAGCTCAAGCTTTTCATACCCAAGTCAAGCCACAGGTGAACACTCATAACTTACAGGCAATGGATCCACACATCTTAAAATAGTGTGTGGAGAACTCTGCAGTTTGCAGATCTGATGGACTTGGGAAAAGGGCAGGAATTCCATCCAACTTAAATCTCCCTGGGGTCATGTAAGTTCTTTTGGAACAAAAAAATGACAGGTACTGGACAACTAAAAAGGGCAAGTTTCCAATTTGTTACATACCTTGGTTTCAGTCTTCACACCTACACTTTCCATACTAGAAAGCAACAAATTTTGGTAAAGCAAAGCTTGTTCTTTGGAAGATTAAATTCATGGTTCTTACTTAACAAAAAACCCCCAAACCAAACTAAAAAAAAAGAAAAACCAATCAAAAAGAAACCCCAGAAAAACACCAATAAAACAAAACCCCCAAAAAACAACAAACAAAAAAACACCAACAACCTAAAAAGAACTCCCCAAAAACCTAAAACTAAAACCAAACCAGTAAATTTAAAAAATCAAACCAAAACACAAAAAAACACAAACAAAACCAAACTGCAAACCAAAAAAAATGTCCCCAGATAAACAAAAAAACTCACACCACAACAAAACAACAATATTCAAAAAATAACCAATTACAATTAAAGCCCCACAAGTACTTATGATCCCTGCTTCCACCACTGAAGTATCCTCCCTACATTTTTATAAGAATTAATTACAACTCCAAAAAAAACCTTCTCTTTGTTCTACAGTTCTCATGCAGGTATTTTTCACACATATGAATATACCTGGATCACATAATATTTCAACCAAGCCTTCTGTTCTTTGGACTAAAGGAGTTTCATTGAAAACAAAAAATTAAACCTCTGATAGAGATTTTTAGAGTCAGGCAGATTTCCAAGTCGTGCAAGTGTCCTGAAGCAAGTAATCTTCCAGCAGTACATCCAGCTTTCATTTTAACACAAATATAACAGGGAATCCAAAGCCCACTCTACTGAAACCCTTCCTGGTTCAAAGCCTGATGTTTTATCCAGCCCAAAGTCCTTTGACTGTGGCACACTAAATACACTTTTTCCCCCTGCAATGCTGCAATTATTCTGTTTAAATTTCTTTTATTGACTTGGGTGCTTCACAACATTTGATGTCCACCTTTGTGCAAGGCTTGGAAGCACTAGTTACATGGAACAGTTCCCCAGGGGTCTGACAGGTATCTCCTGATTTGCAGTACTTGTACCCAGTGGCATAAATCCTTACCAGCAGCATTTAACCCTTCAGTACAACTTGGAAGGGCCATCTGATTGCATCCACCTGCAGCCCCAGGGCCTTTATGAAACAGTCTTTCAAGAAGCATGTTGTATGGCTACCCAGTCCAATCCTACACGATCCCAAAACACCCAAGAGCACCACAGAATCATCTGGCAAAGCTACATCTAGGTTCAGACCCACCCAAGCTGGACTGGAACAAGAAAATTTGGTTCGGGCCCTCTCCATTGCCTGCATACACATCTTCCCCCCAAACCCCACTTGTTACATGCCATATGAAGAATTTAATTAAACTGCAAAGTGGTGGTAAACATATTCTAGAAGAGCCATTTCTGGTTCTATGCTATAAAACTGACCAGGGCGGTTCCATGGGGCCCCTGCTAAGCGTCCTTGCACCTCCAATGAGAAAATTCCCATGACCAAGCTATTTAGACTAATCTCTAATGCCTACCCAGCTCAGAAGCATATTATCTTTTAACCAGTTACAGACCTGTCTTAATCATGGCTGGCTAACTCAATCTATTACAAGATAAAGCAAAATAGAAATATATGCTTTTTAAAAACCAAAAACAAAACAAAAAAAAAAAGCAAAAATTTATTACCAAAGCTGGTAAATATTTTGGTTGGAAGGGGAAGTAATGATGGGGGATGAGCCAGAAACTTGTAATAAATCAAGAGCAAAACCTCTATAAATTAAATAAATACCACAAGAATCAATGGAATAGCCCAAGAACTTAGGTTTATCCATGCAGTTGATTATAAAAGTATTAGGAAGAAAACAGTAGCTTAGCATAGGCTTCCTTTTGCTTGTGTTTTCAAGCCTGCCATCTGTATTTGTAGCCAGCTGTTCCTGTACCACAACACATTCCCCCGCTAAATCCCCCAGAGGACTGCTCTGCGTGTCACACTTTGGGAAGAAGTGGCTCAGACAGATGTCAGTTCTCACATTTCTCAGGGCTTGAAGCTGGCACTGAGCACCTCTCCCCTTGCCTGGCTGCCTTCTCTCTCCTGGCTGGTGGGATCGTCTGTGTCTGAGAATGCAAGTGTCAAAGCAAGGGCAAAAGATGCATAAAATTGATTTGTGTCAACTGGTCAAATTAGGGAACAAAACATTTCTGCTGAGGGCTATTTCCCATCAGATAAGAGAGCCTTGTTTACTCTCTAGTAATAATTTAATTCCATCTCGGTCATCTCTGGAGCACAGATACTATTTTGTTTTACTAACTCAGACAGCAATCCTCGGAGGGGGAGCCTCTTGGGGGATGAAGTTTTGGGTGATGGAGGGCGTGGAAGAAAGGTTTGTGCTTTCACAGCTTTACACTGTGCACTGCAGCTTCCAGGTGAAAGAAAACCAACCCCCTGCTACTCCTTCTCATGGCTGCAATAAATTTCAGGCAAGTTCTCTGCATTTCATTCTGCAGTGCACACCTGTCCATACTGCACATAAAAAGGGTCCAGTGCCTTCTTTCCCAAACAATCCATGCATTCTTCATGATTCTTTCTCCTTGTGGGTATGAGAAGAGCTATATGCTTTTTCATTATACTGTAAGCAAAGACATCTTCACCATCCTAAAGGAGAAGGCAAAAGCACAATTGCCTATACCTGAATAATTTGTAGCAAAATTTTCTGTAGTGCTCCTCTAACGCAATACAAAAGGACAGAAAACTTCACTAACAGGTAACTATTAGCAGAAAGGCACTAATTTTATGCATATTCTACCTTATTAATAATTAATTTGCTATGAATAAAGCTGCACCAAAGAAAAACCATTCCATTATTAGAACCCAGAAGGCAAAATCATCTTCAACAGCTCTCAAAGTACTTGTATACAAATAATTTCAGGAACTCAGCCAGAACATGATAAATTCATCCTCATTCATTGGAAGAGAAAAACATTAAGTCCTGAAGGTCCATTTACATAACAAAAATCCCCTAGATCCATTTATTTTAATTCCCAAACATAATTAAATAGTACTATAGTTAGATCCAGGAAACACACAATGAAAGCAATTTTGCAAATAAATATGTAAACATCAAGTATTCTCAAAGACTTTCTTAGAGTTTTTGCTTTGGAAAGCTATTACACTTATCAGCTTTCAAATGGATGAGCATTATAAAAAGTCTCTAAGACTGTTCAAGATGGTTAAACCAGTCAAAAGACCATCAGAAAGACTGCAGTTGTGCCCAATCTTTAACAGAAAAACAGGTTCAAGCCTGCAGATTACCACCCCATTGCCATTTCAAATATTCTACACATCCTTCCACCACTATTTTTTATACATAACAGCATCACTGCACAAACTTGATTTAAAATCCTAGTCCCACACTGCATTATGCAGTCAGCATCTAACAGGAGACGTTTAACACCTCACAGAATAAAGTTGCAAAGAGAATTTTATTAGCGAGTCTTTAAACCACATCTACAGCCAAACTTATAACGCCAGATGACACAATTTGACACCTGGTAAAGAAAGGAGAATGAAGGGAAAAGCACTGAAAAATACTGGGGAGAACAAGAAAGGGCAAGGGCACTGTGGTACCTGCCTGGCAATCTGCTAGTTCCTTCCTCCTTCTTTTCACATGGCTTAAAATAGGAAGGGGTTTTACTGCTCTATAATAGCCCAAGTCCCATGTTAGACCAGCACCCCCATAGCCCTGTTCCCAGCATATTAACACACAAATGAGCACTACCCCCATGTCATCAAGTGAAATCAAGTGAGGGGCAGAGCCTTGGCTGTTTCTAAGAGCTTTATTGTTGCAAAGATCAAGGAAATTTGAAACACTCCCAGAGAGGACACCACTGCCCTGTCCTGAGCAGGCATTTCACTCTGATTTGTAGTTGTGGAGCAGAAGAAAAAGCAAATGTTCATTTACTTCTCATATTTATGTGCTATCAGTTACCTTTAGGGAATCACCTTGATCAAGGGTCCAGGATCCTCTAGACCCTGGCAACTGTTGGTTGCATCTGCAAATCCATGTCTGAGGTTATGTATCAGTGGCTGCATTCACATTGGAGCACAGACTCTCTTGGGTTCATCAAACACAGCCCCATCTCTACCTTATTTTAAACCTTTGTGGCAAAGGCAAAACTTAATAAAGCAGCACTGACTTTAGAGCCTTTCAGACCACTTTGTTAAGTCACAGCATTCTGGTCTCAAACCTATCACAGCTTTATACAACTTCTAAAACTGAGTAGTCACTCCTGTTGAAATATGTTTGGGAAATAGAACTAGATTGTTAGCATTAAACAAGAAAACAGATAAGCAACCTGATCTTTTATGTCATTATTCATCAGGGTTGATTTCAAGGCAGATTTGCATTTGTTTCTTTTATAAAGAAGATATTAAACACATAATGATTCTGAAAGACACAGCACTTAGGGAAAAACATTATTGGTACAACTCAAGAGAGCCTAAGAAAACAAACAAACAAACAAAAGCTGGATGTGGCCAGCAGGAAGGGAGAGACTAATTCTCACCTGTAAAACCACTTTCAGATAAATACTATGCCTGGTAATTCAGTATACATGATGAGACTGCCATCCTCAGGGAATTGGGGAGGTATTGCAGCTTACTTCCAGAGAGGATTTATGCCTGCACCTCCAGAGAATAACTCAATGTAAATTAATTCCTCAAGAACTGGCTAGTAAGACAAATATTAGAATACCTTAAATTGTCAACGTTATCTTCCTTAATCCCAGTCACTCCCAAATATTAGACTGAAACTAGATTACAGGGTGATTCCAGTCTTCTACTGCTATTGCTGTATAGAGCAGTACATTTCAGAACAAAAGGCTTCTTTAACATGCTATCTGACAATTAGGCACACAACTCAACTGGCAGTACAACCAAGCGAAAGAAATGGAAGCTTTATGACTTTTAAAGGGATATCTATTTCCCTTTTCAACTGCCACAAAGAGGACTACCATAATTTGACCCTATCGGGGTTGAAATGTTAGATATAAGTTGGGAGAACGGCCACAAGAAATACAATTATTACCACCACTTTTGATTTTCAACTGAGCTTTTATAGTTTGTCAGTTTCAGAATATAGGGATAGGCTCCATGCCACTTAAACTACTGCTCCTTTTGGTGAAGGTGAGGGAAGTCAGAAAACCCCACAAACTTGATTTTAAAATTTTGTTCTGCTACTTTGATTCCATGCTGTACAAGCAGCACAAAGACTGTGAAAAACATATTAAAAAAAAGCAGAACTCTTTAAATAAGCTGTTTAAAAGAAAAAAAAAATAGACGTTTGCACACATTAGCAGTAGATGGTCTGTTCAGGAGCATTCAACATCCTGAATTCCAGATAGTGATACCATTTGTTAGAGAGAAATGGTTAGTTAAATCAAGTTTTAAAAGGCATTCACCACAGGAATGCTGCCAGATGCCCATCAGAAGCTAATCAGCTTAATCACAGATAGGCCTGGGTTAAATAAATATATAAGTTAATTCAGAGTGTCTAAATCTAATACAAAGATTACTATTAAAAAAAGTGTTTTCCCTACCTGTGGTAAGTTCTGCAGCTATTGATATTCAAAACTGATGCACCTAAACTCCAAAACAGACTCCAATTTACAACTTGTGATTTTACTAGCCAGCAAAACCCAGCCAAGATCTGAATGTAATCATAAAACTGATAATCCATTTACTGTAGAAAAAGTATTTACTCTGCACTGAGCCTCCAAATGGCGAGTGTTATTGCACTGAAAGGAATAAAAAACTTTGTGAAAAATGCACAAGTCATAGCAGAGGAAAATCTGTAAAGAACTTTCCTTACACTAAGATACTTCAGGAGCTCAGTTAAACGCACCAAGATTCATTCACTTACAGTCTTTATAAAATGGGACAAGTTTTCTTTGCTATTGTATAACATCACTGCTTTTTTATCTTGCCAGGCCAATGTCACAGAAGAGTCACTAGTTGGTAAAGTTGAATAAGATTTCTTTCTTTCTAACAACAATAAAAATAAGAAGCTACTAGAAATACTTGTTTAAGGCTGTGGTAGATCCATGATTTCAGACTATATTTTCTCCCATAAGCTTTCCAACTCAGTTTCCTGATTCAATAATTACTCACCACCTTCAATATTTTGTATGAAGAAAATCATCAATATTTTGACAATAAATTCAAGTTTAAATCTCACTTTTTTTTACTTCCAACTTAACAGGAGCACTTTTATTGGGCGCAAGTCTTACTCTACAAGTCAAGAAAATGGTGTTGTCTGTTCTCCATATCTGACCAGAGAGAAGCTGTCTGCTGTACAATTCACACTTTAGCCTTCTCCTGTTGCTTCTGTCACAGGAAGTTCCAGTACAACTATGACAGACCCCAGACTGTAGAAACTGGATCTCCCCAACAGATCACAGGCACAAGAAATACTCCACACCACTGTATGAGATTGTTCCAATCTCTCTTTTAAACCCCAGCCCACTCTAAGAGTGTATAAGCTAGATGCAGAACTAGGGAAGCCTTTTCAAGAAAACTTGTTTGTTCATCATGAAGAGGTTACTAAGCTGTAGCCTGGGATTCTTCAGTACAAATCTACTCTGGATTCTCGAGATGGAGCTGTACTTCATACCTCCAGGTCTGAAACAAAATTGGAATCTCTACTCCCATCCTAATCATCTTCCATCAGCTACTGCAACTCTTCTTACTTCCACAAATGGCCCTTTCTCACACACAAAATAAAATGTTGCTTCCAAGAGACCAGCATTCACTATCAAGCTCTGACCTCAATTAAGTCATGATTTTCAATATTCTTCCTGGATTGCCTATTAAATTAAATCTTATAAACCAAGTGACCCATCCTTTACACTTCAGCAGTTCATCACTAATCTCTCAAGCTCTCCAAATACCACTTTTCCCAAGCTTATTCCCTTTCTGCTCTCTATACTTCCCATAAGCATCCTTCTAGGCACTCCATTCTCCAGATTTTGTTTTTCAGTACAACAACCCCTTTGTGCCAAAACACACAGAAAATATTAGTGATTAAGCATGCAGTGACTCGGGTTCACAATGACATTCAGAGTCATCCTGTAACAACTGCAAGCAGCACAAAACCCATCACATTCACCGGCTGTCTTTCGTATGACTGGCTTCTTGGCAGAAGTTTATGAACTGCCTGATGCAAAATTTCCTGCTGGAGCCCACCCAAGTTCCATCCTTTGTTAGTCAAAAGTTTATTCCCTTTTTCAGTACTGGCATAACTCAGTATTACAGCACTTCTGAAATTATTGGATAGTTTGTCAAATGCAAGACGTGAAGAGACATTCTGAGCCAATGGTAAGGCACACTGATGGCATTAGGACTTAACTCAAACCAGAAATCTGAAAGGTTTAATAGTAATAAATCCTCAAAATACTTGAATTATTTGACAGAAAAAGTTGAAGGCTTTGAAAAAAATCTACAGAAAGTAATTTTTCAAAATAGTAAAAGCAAACATTAAGTACTTTGTGTCTTGTGCTTTGTGTCTTAAGTACTTGTCTGTCTTGACTACCTATGTTAAATCAGGCAGAATATAACTGGACAGTTTGGAGAAAAGCATCAAATGTTTTCTATTAGAGTGCTTAAACTTACTTTTACAATGTGCATGATCAATTTTAAAATTGCTAACATTGGATTTCCTCAGTATTACATGTTTTATTAATGTCATTTATAAAACAATGCATTCCCCTAGTTGTAATAACATCAAGCATCAGTTGAAACAGCAACTAGTAAAATGTTTTTGGCAAGACTGACAAGTATAGCACCAGCAGATCCAGAAGCGCTCCGTTCCCTGAAAGCTAATGAAGTTCTGAATGGGGACCCACTGAAATTGTATCAGTGCTCTTGGCTCCACAAGGCAGAGCACAGAAAACAACCAAGTCACCACTTCTTGCCTACATAGCTAAAGGGTGTTATAATGTTATAATGTAAAAATACACTTGAGATCATTTGCTTGCTTCTCTGAAATACCCCACAGGCACTGTGCACACACCCAGACAGACTGGGGAAGCGAGAACAATTGGTGTCTCCCCTCTTCTCCAGTGAGTGCCCCATAAACAGAATAGGAGAAAAAAAAACTTGGTTCACTGAGCCACTCACTAAGAAATATTTCGAAACAGTAGTTTGCATAAACACCAAGTACAATAGGCTGAACTGCAGCTTAGCTCAGGGCATAAAATGTGATAACTACCTCTTTATGAAAGAAACTTAAAAATCAGTTTGGTTTCTGAAGTATTAAATGTCCTCATTTGTTTTAAGTCCTAAAGGATACAGCCCCTCAGCATCTCTGCAGAACCAGACTGCTGTTTGGAGTAGCACGGTCTTATTAAACAATAGCCTTGGATTTGTGGCAGTATTTATGACCCAGTTTTAATTCTCAGTCAGAGTCTTCAGCAGGAATAAAAATTCAACACTAATTACAGCTGCCAAAGCACATCTCTGAATTAGTACAGCCGAGGCAGACACACAGCCAGGTAAAACATGCTGAACAAACTTCTGCCATATAAAAAAAAGATGCCAGCACTCTCTCTTCACTAAAACACACTTTTTTTTTTTAGCTTGTTTTTATACTGTCTTCTAAGGCTTAACCACTCCATATTTAGTACTTGTTTTCATTCTATCTGAGCTTGCAAAAAATCCCCATTTAGTATCAAATTCTGAATATAACTCATGAGCTGTTTCACCTCCTCAAAATCATTAATAAGATACTCAATCTGAGCTTGATATTTATCCTACAAGCACTGTTCTCTGCCTTGTAGCTCAAATTACTGCCACATCTACTATTTTTGCACTAAGTCCTTCAGCAAGTTTCTAGTCCGTGCAATATTTAGGCTAATAAAGTCAGGGACTTTTTTCCCCAAGTTTTATGAGGAAATGCTTCCAAATGGCTTGCCTGAAGTATTTGCCACATTCAGTATTTCTCGACCTGCAAAATATTGTAATTGGATTTTTTTAGAAGGAGATAGTATGCTTTTTCATTTACTCATAGCAACAGCTCATCTGTCACAGCTCTGTTAGTTTCAAGTCTACTCAAGACGTACCTTCCAGTGCTGGTGTTAACATTTTATGTAAGGATGGATGCAGAATTAACACCAAGGACTCTTACTGTCAACATACATACAGGGAGCCAATTTCTTTGCAGCAGACGCTGGCAAGCAGATACTCACAGCCTGGCTGGAGGAGCCTAGACTTCACACTATGCAGTTCATCCTGTTGAAGAGGCTGGTGGCAGCTGCAGCTCAACTGCTTTCAGCACCTAAGCCAGCCAGATATCTTACTAATTTCAGAGCCAAACAACAGTTTACTCTTGTACTTTAAGATACCGGTCCTGCATTTCTTTATCCTATCTATCTGTTGCCATCATCAGCCTTTCAAAACCCACTTGCTAATTTTGTAAATTAGCTTGCTAATCCCTTTATATTTAAAAACAAAGCTACTCTTCATTTACAGATGTCCTTTCACTATTCTTGTGAAACACAGATTCCCACCCACCTATCTGCAGAACCAGTCCATTGCCTGAAGCCATCCTGGAACAAACAAGATATTAATACAGCCTCTCACTGTGCAAAGCCTGCAGGAACAGGCATCATCACACCCCCTGATTTTGCAGAGCTGAGAAAGGCCAAGTGCCTCAAGTCTCCATAGCAAATAGGGAGCACAAATCAGGTATTCAGGCTTCTGAAACAAGCATCACAGACACAGAACCATCCAGTTACTTTTACTGCTCCTTGTAAAGTCTTTAGAATGGGAAAGACAAGAAGCTGAAATAGATTCTCAATTGTCTCTAGCCAAAGACAGCATTTCTGCCTCTGCATCTGAGCTTCTGCAACCAGACAACTTGAGCATTAAAATTTTACTCTCATATCATCACTGAGATGCTTTTTCTAATTGAGGGGTGACTTAGCCACTTGCCAAGTCCACTTTTGCATGTTTGCATTAAATTGGAAGAGATGTGACAATTCCATTGACTTTAAGAGTCAAATCCGTATGATTCACGTGCCCATATAACACATTATGCCGTATAATGCATATAACAGCCTTTAATGCTGTTGGCTCTTCATGTTTAACATTCCAACAGAATCTTCTCAGAACCAGGAATGAGATATCTTCACCAGGAGATGTGGTCCCAGAGCTCTGGTTTCATTGCTAAGGAGCCCCAGGTAAAATATTTATTCACATCACTGTCCCTACTGCATGAACAGTAAGACAAAAGCCCAGAGTATAGGAATTCCTAACAAACCATCCTACAGACCATCTTTACTAAGAAGAATTACTTAACACTCATACCTCTTTTTATTTCTCCCCCTCCTTACACTTGAAAAGATTGAGGGAAGAATTATCAATAGTTCGTATGCAGCTGGTAGGTTTCTTTAAAATCACTAGAATAGAGAGGAACAAAAATCCTCTTTTGTTCAGCAGCTTTCCACTCAATAAAATTCCCCATTTGTCTTTCCTTTCCTAGACTTCTTTCCTCTTGCTAATCAGTGCCAGCCTCCAATTAGAACTGACAATAGAAGAAAGTCTTTTTATGCTTTTCAGTCATCACTACATAAAACATCATACTATACTTCATTCTCCACTCAGTTCCTTCTTCTTCTCAGGAAAATAACTTAGAATAAGTTTAGTGGTTTTAATCCTTTTCTTGCTCTCAGGCCAAAACCAAAATTCTTTCCAACCCTCCCATTCTGGACTTGGAGTGTGAATACTGAGCATGAGCTGGGCTTGTTTGCTGCACCTTCAGCTAAATTGCTGCTGCCACCATTGTTCCTGCTCTCTACCATCTTGTAAAATATTGGCTTTTACTGCACATATCCAATAAAAGAAAAAAAAATTTCCCCTAGACATAACCAACTGGCAAGAGCATCATGGATCAGTCTGTCAGCCTGGTATTCAAGATTAAAATTTAAAAATTAACTGAAGGCCCAGTGTGAAAAAGATGGAACATATATGAGGAAAAAAGAAATGCAAACAGTAATTTTAGAAGAGGAAAACCAGATACAAAAAGGATATTATGATTGTGAATGATGCAGTTTGTAACATCTGGATACTGTCATCTTACCACACTGCTGAGTTTGTATAAAATGGCTGCACACCTTAAAACATCAGCACAGGTTGAGAACCCATGCCAGAATTCCACAATAAAAACACCTCTGTTCTTTGAACACAAAACCAACCAGGCAAAATAGCAGGGAGGGATCAGGAGTCACACATTAATGAAATGGATTTTGAACAGCATCAAAACTGAGCAAAGTCTCCCAGGCAGGCTGAAGGAATCCCTTTCCTCCTTGCATTGTCCACTCTCCTAGCAATTTGTATTTTTTCAGCCAAGCTCTCTAGGCTTGCTACAACTCTAAGTTAAGAGGGCCCAGAAAAAATTGCTCTGCTGTGGAGAACATTGAAAGGACAGACCTGCCTCCATTGTACCACAGCCCACCTGAGACTGAGACAAAATGCCCAAGTCTTGCCTGTTTTCACAAACTACATCTGATCCTAATGTGCCAAGGCACAGAAATTGTTGCTGTGCTTCACATACTTTAAAACATGCCTCTTCCAAGCTGCCAGCCACTGAAGGAGCAACAAGTCTGACCTCTTGTACTGCTTGGGTCTTCACATGACCCATCTCTAAGCAAAGGACTGCAGAGACCAAGCACAGGCTTAATCCCAAGAGATGCCTGCAAGGAAAGCCAGAACTCCTGGAACACTTCTTCCTCTCCTAGTAAAGCCATGAACCGCACATTAGGAGCCAACCTTCGATAAGAGGCACAAATACCATTAAAACAGAGCTCTAAATCAGTGGAGCATTTTATATCCTGTAATAGATCCCAACTGTACCAAAACATTAACTTTAAGCTCTGAGGACTGAGGATATGGTACTGGGTCCAGGACACATGCATTTAAAAGGTCCCTAAATGCTTATTCATCTAATAAAGCACAAAAGCTCTAAAGAAGCTGTTGCCATCTGTTTTCCGGACTTAGACATTTCTGTGTTATCCTCTCCCTACTCCCACCAACTGTCATTTGGAGACAAAAGAAGAAACCAAAACCAGAAAAACTATCACTAGGACTGCATTCCTGAGTCACAACACTCCTCTTGAGTAGTGAAAGGATCTCCAAAACTTTGTAACATGGTACAGTAAGTTGCGTTGTGGGTAGAGTTGAAGCTTTAACTCACCATTTCTTTATTTCTGACATTTAAACCAGACTCAATTTCTTCTGCTTGTAGTTCTTTGCAGTTTAATGCGAATACTTTTATTACCTGCAATTTGAAGTAAACATATTTGCTTTAAACCAACAATTTGAAAGTAGTATTTGAGGAGGAAAGAATAGTTAAGTGCCAGCTTTCCTTTGATCCAAAGGTCTTCAGAGATGGGATAGGCAGGGACCCCACTAACCATACCATAGATTAGGTTCAGTGCATTTCTGTCCACATCGCATAAAACACTATTTTTTTGGATAAACAAAAAAATAACTTAATAAAACCAGCAGTAATTAGATCAGGTTTATTTTTTAAAAATCAAGCACTTCTTTACTTTTCTATTTTCAAATAAAAGTCAGGTGCAGAGCTTGCTTTAGGGAGGGGTACAAAAACTGTGATATGCTTTAAGGGCTCCCAACCAATGCCTGCTAGTTACAAAAGCAACCTCCACCTGCACTCTTTAATTTAGATTATCAACTCAGACAGAGATAGTCTACACTCACCAGTCCCACCAGGACATCATGTTCACTGCTTTAAAAGCTGGGGTAAAGACAGTGACAGTGGGCACTGATGCCCCAGCAGCACACACAACACCTGAAGGTCAATTTCTCCCCAGCCATGGACATGAACTGAATTAAGCAGCCTTTTCTCTGCAGGAGTACTCTGACGGCTGATCAGAACCCACAACACTGAAGATTGATATGCTGGCTCAAAACAACTGGTAAACATTAGAAACTGTGCAGAGAGAGGCAGAGATGGGATTCAGCTTCCCAAAGCACAGTTTCTCACAGCCCAGGTGCTCCACGAGCACAGCACGCTCACAGCAGTGTAACTGCTGGCTCCAACAGCCTCCACTGGGACATGCCCTGCTTCTGAGGTATGCCAGCCCTAATGGGATGCCCGTGTTCTGTTCATATTGATCTTCAGGTTAACCACATCACTAAACAAAAACGGAATAAAAACAACCCAGAAAAAGAAATCACAGGAAGAAAAAATATCTGCACTTTCCTGTTCACACAACCTGCATGAACCTCACATATACTTGTATATACATATCAGCTTATAAACCAGAGAACCATTTGCAGTCAGTGCAGTCATTTGTTTTTAAAATAGCCATACAATATTTACTCTCTAAATGTGAAGGCACTTGATATTTTAAAATGCTAAACTTCAAAACAGGAATAAAAGTCACCTTGTGGTGAAGAAAATCTCTCAAAGAAGCACTGCCACACAGCAAGGTACTGAATTTTTCACAAAGGCAGTGTGCAGTTTTCAGAGTAGCTGCTCAGTAGTTTGAGATTACTTCACCACATTTTTGACTTACCAAAATGCAGAAAATGCTAGTGGCAGTACTGTGCAATAAAAGGACAGCGAGTCACCGTGTATCTGTGGCGTACCCAGGATAGCAGGCACCACAGGTATCTCACTGTGTGAGAGACAGGGCACTGGAACAGGCTGCCCAGAGAAGTAGCGGAGTCTCCCTCATTGAGACAGATATTCAAGAGCCATCTGGACACAATCCTGTGCCATGTGCACTAGGATGGCCCTGCTTGAGCAGGGAAGTCAGACCAGACAACCCCACTGTGGTCATTTATCACCCCAGGTCCATTGTTAAACATGGACATTGTTAGACATGGCCAAAACGGTTGAACAGGGTTTTAGCTGACCAGGTACAGTCTCCCAGAACAACTATTGGTGTAAACAAGAGTGAAGTCAGCTCCTCAGACATTTTTTTCTTAAATCCCCCCCTAGTTACTACACCCATTCTACTAGCCAGACAAAACCAACTAACCCCATGAATGCGCTAAGAATGCCTGAGCTCAGCAATTAAAGTAAAAATATTCATTAGATCTTTACACCTTGGCAGAATAAAACATAGGTCTGTGTTGCCTTTAAAAGTCTACCCTAACAAAACATCCCTGAACAGCTTAGATTTCCAGCCCACACATGTTGGTTATCAAAAGAAACAGACATGAGAAACAATGAAGAAGAAAGCTTGCATACATTTCTTCCTTAGATTCCTAAAACCAGCTGTACTGAAAAAATAAAGCTAAGTCAACCACCCAGCGCCAGGGGAGGGACAGTCAAAAGCACCAGGGGTTAAAAAGCAATTGTGCTTGATACCTTGAAGGGAACTGTTTACAAGAGATGCTTGATTTTATCCTTCCAAGATGAAGTTGAAACTTCTTAATCAACAGTAATGCAGCTGCAAAAAACATCTTGCAAAGCAGCAAAACAATCCTGCAGTTGCTTGTTGCTCTGGAGGTCATCACCAATTCTAAGTTTAACTCACAGTTCTTTACCAATCAGGACTCAAAAGTTTGCAAAGACCCAATCTGAAGAGAAGAAAATCCCACAATATGGCTACTTTCTATTTATAAAAATTAGGGCCAAATCAGGTCTCAAAATATTGCTATATTAACGCCGATGGTTTTATGAGCTAGTTGCTAGTTTTGACAGTTTTAACGATACTTGTTGGAGGATTGGAGAATAACACACAAAGGTCCCACAAACAACCCTCAACAGAGCCAAGAGACGCACACACACACCTGATCTGTGGGCAGTGAACTCAACATCATCACCAGTCCTGGACACACTCATTCCACTATGGCAGTGTACAGAACCATTCCAACTCCTGTCAAAATCAATGACCCACTGTTCCAAGAGACCCAGCACACAAAGATAACATTTGGATGATGACCTGTCTGTACAACCCAGTACCAAGGCACACAGAAGCATCTCACTTGGAGGACAAGGAATGTAGAGGTAGAAAGTTCTGGAGAAACTTGGCACTGACTTGGACACTGAGTACACCATATGCAAAAATGACCTTTCCCCTTCTGTGTACAGACAGTTCTGAGAATTAACATTTCACCAGATGGAAGACTAAAGCCAAGTGAAAGACTACAGAGGAGTGAACCACAGCAAATGATTCTACATACGTAACAATCATGGCAGCCATTCTTGAGCTGCAGAGCAGTTAAGACCTTTCAATCTCCACAGAGACTGAAATCCTGCCTCTCCCAACTCATCAGGATCAGCTCAGCCAGCAACCTCTGAATGCTCAGCACATGCTTCTGAACAAGAAGCTCATTTGCACAAAGATGACAGGCAGTTGAGTTCTCAGACATCTTCAGCCCAGCCATATCGAGTTTGGGCTCATTTCAGATCCTTAATGTGTTATGACATGTTTTGGGTTGGTTTTAGGACTCCTTGGTTTTCCCTATAAGGGTCCACAAGTAACAGCTCATTCAAAACCACATGTAGGCAAATAGCCACAGCTAACACCCTACACAGGTTTAGAAGCTCTGATCAAAGTGCTCCCTTTCCTCCTGGAATTTGTGTGTTTAGGTAGAAAAGAAAAGGTTTATGTAGCGCATACATAAAACAATCCTAGGGATACACTAAGACCACATATTATACAAAGTGGTATGTGACAGAAGACCTGTGAAACAGAGCAATTTAAAAGTCTAAGTGTGCCATAGCATGGAAAACAATAAGGGGAATATGAAGAAGCAAGATTTAAAAGAGACCATAATTTTCAATGTCTAGCACTGTCATCTATTCTAGATACTATTGGAGAAGCAGGTTTGAAAAAGAGTAGAAGAAAAATGCATTCAACACACATGCCAAAACTAGATACCAAAGCAGCCTTCCCGGAATAGGGAGGAGCTATTTAAACCTCTTCTTTCAGAAAAAGCACTAAGAACAGTCTACCGGTGAATGCAGAATCCAAGTCTCTGCCATTTTAACCCTGCCAGTGGTGTTCAGAACACAGAGCCCTTAAGCTGAATGGTAGTTCTGATACAGCAGAAAATGAGGTTTTTTCCAAGTTCTGGAGTTTATATTTGCCAGTACAGGTACTCCTCACACATTTGCTTGCTTGTTTTTTCTTAGAAGTACTAAGGAGAATTATTAGTACAGAGATAAGATTCATATTTTTTAAAAGTATGAGTTTAGTATTGCTCTGCATAAGCAGGTGAATATCCCTTACAGACTGCAAAACACAGAGGATTCTGCAAAGAATTATTTCCACTGTCTCTGGGCAACTGTGCAAAGGAAAGTCTAAGCCTCAAAAAAGCTATTACACCACCAACATGGCTACTTTGCTAAATGGCTTCCAGCTGGGCAGCCTTGTTTGCCCTGCAGGTTGTGGTGGTATTTACTCACACACATTTGAAGCATGTAAGCAGGCCAAAAACTGCATAGCCCACTGGAGCCAGAGCCTCTTCATTTTTCTTCTCACATGAACAAACCTAAAGAGGTTGCTTCCTAGTCTAGCCTGTTGAATCAAATCATGTTTACTCTATTTCCCTTAAGCATAATTTTGGTTTTATTATCATGACTTCAAGGATATGAATAGCAGAGAAACACATTTAAGCCTAGCCATTCTTTTCAATGTAAGGTCAAATTTTTCCAAATATCTAGTATGGATTCAGCTGTGCTCCTACTGAACTTAGACATACTTTAGAGTCAGCTTCCACCAACACTAAGCACTTTTGGAAACTCTGACCAGAGCTGTTTCACCAGTTCAGTGTCCCACATAATACTACAATGCCCTAAAGCCCAGAGTCCTCATGAAGGTAATTCCCTGCAGTACTAAGAAGCTTGCAGAACAGACTGTTCCTGCCTCTGTAATTTTATATCTGTACTTTTAACAATGGAAAATACAATATTTAAGCTGGTCCTGTGGGACAGAGCACAAGACTCTGTTGGATCTTATGAAAAGAGTAATATTACAGTTGGTTTGAGTCTTGTTTCTGAATGCAGTGCAGTACCACATATTCTTTAGAGGCCTTGGTCTTCTGTACCTTCATGCACCAGCGTTTTAGTGAAATTCAAATATTAAACTTGGAAGACAAAAATAAATATTTCAATAAAGGCAAGGAGAATCCTCAAATCCTCTCCTAGGAAAAGTTTTGAAACCTTTGAAACTATCCAATATTTAGAGAAGAAAATTCAGAATAGTAAGGAATGAACAAGGCTACCTATTTCTTCATAACATTTGACAAACCATTACAAGAAAACAGAAAAGGTAAAGTATTTCCTTGTAATTGCAACCTGGTGAGCAAGGAATTAAGGAGCTTTTCTACACAGTTAGAAACCTTTACAAACCAGTCACAAGGTTGCAGAAAGGCACCAGACCCTTGGCCTTCATCCAGCCTTATGGACCAGCAGGGAATTCCATAAGAGGAAACATGCAGTCACTCCCTAGCAGGCAACACACTGTTCCAGGAACTCAGGAAAAGGGTATTTGGCACAACAGACAAGTGGTAAGAAATAAGGACAATTGTGTCAAGGGTCCAGTTGTGCCAGAATGCCTAAACAGGGAAAAACTGGCATTACTGAAGCCTAATGAAGAATTAGAGTGTCTGCCATCTTTGGTTTGGGAAGAAGCTTGATTTGAGACAGGACAGTGAGCTGAGCTGCAGTTAGCCGACACACCTCAGCACACTAAGGAACTGCTCGTACACTGCAGGCACAAGTGCAGGCACCAATGAATGTTTCTGTGCAGGGGACCGTGTATTACACTTGCCATACAAGCCCATCTTGACGGAGCTCGAACATTCTGTTGTTAGCTAAGATACAAAGTTACTTAACACTTGCACTGGCAAACTGGAGGAACTCGGGTAAGCCCAGAGTAAAACACGCACCACGCCCTAACCGTAAAAAAAGTTCAAGAAAACAAACATCAAACAAACACCTCCAAAAGAAGACGCTACATAGTTTGCTTAAAGAGAGGGGTGGTAACACTTACGGTTCTGGTACTGTTTTTACAAAAGGGAAGCTTAAAATGAAGGAATGCAAATAGTTAGAGGTGGGTTCACAATCAGAACTTTGCTGTAGTACATCTGAATTAAAACCTAGTGACTTTTAGCATTCACACCATCACCCTCAACAGCTTTGCACAGGAAGTGAAGAATATTATATTCAATAAAGAAGGCAGGGGAATTTCAGTAAGAAGAAAGTAATTGTTCAATTTGGAACTTGACCAGGAGACAGGGGTTAACACACTAACACTTGCGGAAAGAAAAATATACCAGTACTGTGAATTTCTCATGGAACAGAAGGTATTCCAAACCACAGTTTTATCTTTCTTCTAAAATAGCATACGTTCCAGCAGCATAGATTTTCTCATGTGCAGTATCCATGGAATGTTTATTTTCCCATCTGGGAAGTGCAGTGCTAAACATAGCTCTGCTGGCTGCTCCTGCCCAGGAACTGAAGGGACCAGAAGCAATTGGGACAAGATACTGCCGTATGCTGAAGAAACAGACACTGACACCATTTGGAACTGTATGTGAGTATCATCAACCCATTGATCAAGAGACAAATTTCACTTGCATTTGATGAGACAGATCAAGTGAAATGCTAAGATTTTGGTCACCTAAATACTAGGCTCACAATGAGAAATACTAACAAATTAATTTTAAAAATAATAACTAGGGTAAACACTACCTGAAGGAGAAGCTTCTTAATTTTTTTGTCAGGACATGCAGTATTTTTCCTATGAATTTTTTTCCAATGAAAAAGGTTAATTTATCTGTATTCATGCCCTTCCTCCAACCTTTTCCAAATACTTGGTGGCAAGGAAATTTGCTAGTAAGAATAGTAACAGGAACAGGAAATAGAAGTGAAACAAAATACTTCAGGAAAAAATTTACTTCATAATCATGAGTACTCACTTCAGCTGGTCATCCAGTATAAACAGAAACAGAACACTAAAACAGATACCAGATCTGAACTGACATGCACAAGTTCAAAACACAATACAAAGTTAGTCAATTAGCTGAGCAATTATTTTTACTTAATAAATTCAAAAAAGACAAACATTATGCCAATTGTGAATAGCAGCAGAAACTGGAACACTGATTCAACATAGAGTTTACTTCATTTGAATTATTTTCTCATCTGAGCAAATAAAGCAAAATAATTCTAAGAATAGGAACAGTCACAATAATGGGATGAAGTTAAGCAGTAAGAAATGTTTGGCCACATAGCATGAATCATTTAAATTCAGGCTGTCAAGCAGTTTAATAGTTACCTAAGGGAAACGTGCTTCACCTGTGTCATTTAAAAAACAAACAATACCAGTTTAAACAGTATCTTTAAGTACTGTTTAAGTGTAAACAGGAATTTTTTTCCCCTTTAAACACTAGCTTGCATTTGAATGATTTGAACTATGAGAGTGAGGTTCAGGAACTGTCAAAGCTCAGAACACAGATTAAAAAGAACAGAAGTCAAAACATGCAGCAGAAACTCACTTTGCCACACAAAGGACAATATAATTACCAAAATTTATAAGACCAAGCTCTCCTAAAGTTCGCCCATATTAGCTTTCCAGCACAGAATTGATGACATTTTCCAAGTTTACTTAGCTCTTGCAAAGCAGCCAACAGACTTTTAAGAAAAATAATCATAAGAAAGTCCCAGGATTGCTTTACACATCACTACATACACACTGAACAGTTTAGGTGATCATTTCTAATCATCTGTGAATATTCTTTATTCAAGAGTGCAGGGAGCACCGTGTAATGCTGCAACTCCGAACCTTCCTCCCATTTCAATTATCTACAAACACTAAAGCTGTCAGAATGGTTCTTCCCTCGTGGTTTTCAAAGTCATAAGATGAATATTGCTGTCATGAGTTGGCAGAAATAGAGCAAGAGAATGAGCATTGATTATTTAGTAGGTGACAGATGAGGGGAAACACAAGATGTACCTACAGGAAAATGTAACACATTCATAATTTTCTTTGGGACCAATTAACATTAGAATTGGCTAGCATACTCTTAATCAGAATTGAGTTGCAACTTTTTGTCATGAAAATGGGGATCTTATCTAATGAAAGTCAGCAAGACACTTTTTTGATTCAATAAATAAGTACACACTGAACTACAGCACAGAATAACTATTTTGTCAAATACTAACACCAGCAACAATATGCAAGTTGGGGGAATAAATATTTAAGAAGTATTTCAGATGTTTATTTTGTCAGCTCTGTTATTAATATCCCCTCCAAATCATGACAGAAGACCAGAAGCACCCCAGCTATGGCCTTACAACTTGGGAGTGCAGAGACAACTTTTCTCTTGTCTCCTCATCTCTCTTCTCCCCTTAGCTGATGAAGTGACACTAACAATTAGCAACATGTACTCTTCACAAGCTGCTTTTTGCCTTCCCTTCTCCAGCCTTCTGCTTTCAATTCATTAGACCCCTTCCCTTTCAACACTCAAGCAGACACACTCTAGTCAAAGGGTATGTTCATTTCAGAACATTTAATGTCTATTCTCAGAGTGATGCCTGTGGGCTTGTGCACTCAACCCCAACCTCCCCGCATGCTACACTCAATAGCAACACAGGTAGAACAGGGTTTTTCCTGTTGCTGGGGGGTCGTTTAAAAAAACATACATTTTCTCATCTTCTTTCTTTTTTTACTCAGCTCCAAACTATTATTGCTACAGCTCCAGTATTGCTCAAGGGACAGAAAGCAACATAGTGATGCTGGCAACATAGTGTGCCACTATCACCTAAAGTTAGCTGGTGAAGTTGGGCAGAAGCCCTCCAGAAGTCAGTGTTCAGATGCTGAGCAACAACTGCACACACCTTTCACACCTAAAAGCAACCAAAATCAGCCTAATGTAGTAGCCATGACAAGACAAGCGCACTTGTGGAAACAACAGACAGTCCACAGAAATTGCTTTTGCTGGATTTTCTCAGTTTCTGTTCATGCTGCACCGCTTTACAGACACCTCTGCAGGACAGGACATCTGATCAAAATATGGCAGAAAAGTTGATGGATTCAATTTATTTATTTTCCTATTACCTGAAACCCCTGTTATAAGGGCATCAACTCACAGTTCACTCAGCTGAAAAGCTGCAGGATTTAAGCACACGTCTGGATCATCACCTCAAGCAGTATTGCCAAAATGGCCAGTAATACAAGCAAAAGAGAAAAGAATCACACTGAGGCAGCCCAGTGTGCGATGGATTCCAGTGAGAAGAAAGCAACTGTTCAATTACAATTGTTCAATGTGTCTTATGCTACACATCTCTCTGGAGATGCTTGTTTTGTTGTGCTAACATCTGTAAAAGAAATTAAACAAAAGACTACTTCTGCCGTCCAACAACTAATTTTCAGAATTTGAAGTACTTATTAACTGCTTAGAATTATTTCATCTCTTAAAGGCTGATGGATTGCTTCTTCCTGATGGATGTCTTGTTAATACAGCATTAAACCTGTACAAAGGCAGTCACTGCCACCTGCAAAGAACAACAATATTCAACAACAATAAAAAGTTCTCAAAGCATAGTCATAAAAACGTGTTTCTGAAATACCACATTAATTCAACTACAAATACTTCCAGTTCAAGGCAGGCTCTTCAGTAGATAATTACATGTAAATTTAAAATTATATTGAATTAAAAAAATATTAAATGCCATAACACACAAGTTAAATACTTCTCTGCTACCTTTATATTCAAAGCCAAATGCAACAATATGCTGTACCTACCAGCTAGTGTATAAACACTAGATGAACGATAACACTCCATTTTGTTAATAAAAGAATAATCTCACTTCTACCCAGGCCTTAACATTTTGTGTTTCACAAAACATCACTAAAATCAGGTCCATTAAAGGAACATTTGAAAACCAGAGACAGGCAATCATCAGCTCAGATCTCATAGATGAAGTCATGAGTTCAACTGCCTTCCAAACAACATTTACTTCCACTGAAAAGTAAGTTTTGCTTGCTCTTGACATACTGACATTCCAGTCAGTGTGAGGAAAGATAATAAGATCTGTCAGTCTCTGGAAAAACTTTTAACAAACAAGGCTTTTTCTTAAAGGGTTGTTTGATTTGATTTTGCTAGCTTTAGCAAGTCTCCCGAGGGGTATATTTTTCTCCACTGTGCCAGTGGCCTGCTAGAGACACTGTAACAGTGGAAGACTTAACCCCATCAGAAGATACCATCTCTCCCTCTTAATGCAAAAAGGAGCCAGGTTTACTACAGTTTCATTTTAAGAGATTACCCCTGAGAATCAAGTTCAACTATAGTTTATGCCTAAAGCCCAGAAAATGAATATACAGTATGTCTTAACTATATTTAAAAAAAATTTTTTGAATGGTAAATGCAGCTGAAACTCCCCAGAGGAGACAAAAATGTTTTAGCAAATTTATGAAATATTAAACCCCATGAATTTATGCAATGTTGAGAATAGCAATGCAACTCCTCCTACTGTGGTTAAACATCATACCACTGAGTTAACGAGCCACATCCACCTCCTAATTAACATTTTTGTTTGAAGACTAACTCTAATTTGAAATGTCCTCTTCGTCAACTCCATTCTAAAACTTCTTCCTGTGAAGTAAAAGCACACTGCCTTATTTGACACAAAATACTATCGAAAACAACCCAGAGCATTAAAAAAAAAAAAATGTTTTTCTTGCTTCAGTATCCAGCACCTGGCAAGTGACTGGAAGGCTCCTGAAAAGCCTTAAAGGTTATTAAAAGCATTCCTCTTTTTCCCTGGGGACTTAAAACTCAATTATTTTCATTCCTCCTTTTAAAGCTATGAAATTACATCATCTCTTCCCCTTTGATTCATACTTTAAAGTATTTTTTCTGCATTGTTCCCAAATTTGCCAATTCACTAATAAATAAAATCCCTGTTGGCTCCCCTCATGAAATAATGAAAGAAGAAATGTCCAGTATTGGATGTCTCTTGGCAAAACAGGACCATTCGTTATATTCAGCTGATTACATAGATTTCATGTGTAGCTTCAATAATTTGCAATTTATTATTTGTTTCAGCTACATAGGTCTTTGACTTAAATTTGTCAAACCTGCAAGAAATAAACTAACAAAGCACCTTGGAAGGATCTCTGCCAAAGCATTGTGATAGAGTAGGATAGGATAGCAGGAGCTTTCTATCTGCTCTGTGTTTGTTAACTTCCCCTCAAGCAGAGAACAACACAGGCTCACAGTTCCCTTCCCAGGCACTTGATGCTCTGGAAGTCCAAGGTACTTTTACGCTGGCCCTTCATTGGGGTATCTTGCATTCCAAAGCTGGCTCCACTTGTGTTGGCTCCCTCTTGTGAAACACTTGTCACTCCATGAAAGAGCTGCAGAAATGAAACCTCAGCTCTAAGGCTTTGTGCCTTCTTCCTCTAGCCCCCTGCACACATTTTACAAAAACTAATCAGCAGCAGAAGAGAAACCACTGAACGCTACAGGGAAGAGCCTGTCTCACTGATCTTGATTCAATTCTATTGAATGTTCATACCCATTGATACAAACTCCTCTGAGCCTCCTCTTCTCTAGGCTGAACACTTCCAGCTCTCAGATTCTCCTTTTAAGAAGATGCTTCAGCCCCTTTATCATCTTCATGGTCTCACACTAGACTCTCCATTAAACGTATTTGCATCTTACATTAAGGATCCCAGAACTGGACCCAACATTCCAGAAGTTACCTCACCAGCGTGGAGAAGAAGGATCACCTCCCTCATCCTTCACCAATGCTCTTTACTCTGCAGCCCAGAGTAACAGCAGTCTTTGCTTTGCCACCAGGATTCATTGCTGGCTCATGGTCAGTTTGTCCACCAAGGACCCAAAGATCCTTCTGGACAAAGGTGCTTTCTA
Organism: Polioptila caerulea; assembly: GCA_013397295.1. Classification (NCBI taxonomy): domain Eukaryota; kingdom Metazoa; phylum Chordata; class Aves; order Passeriformes; family Certhiidae; genus Polioptila; species Polioptila caerulea. The sequence continues at coordinate 879,629 of VYXF01006306.1, read as the reverse complement.
GCTCAGCAACCCTCACAGTTTACTGATGTAAGGGGTTATAACTCCTTAGGCATAGGACTTGGCATTTCCCCTCCTTGAGCTTCATGAGATTCTGCTGCTCAATTCTTCAGCCTATTGAAGTCCCTCAGAAGGGTGGCCAAGCCCTCAGCATTACCAATCACTTCTGAGTCTTGTGCCATTTGTAAACTTGCTGAGGACATAGCCCATCTAATCATCAGGTGATTAATGAACACGTGGAATGAGCCCCAGTACTGTGCAGTACTGGAGTCCAGAAAACAAATTGGAAAGAAACCACTCAGATAAAAAGCCCAAGAGTTCAGCTATTTCAGATACATGGACAGCTCTGCTTTTAACATGTGATACTTGTACAAAAGTGCACACATGAAAGGTAAGTAAGACTGCAAAAAACAGTAGCACAAAGTCTCCATATAGCAGGACTTGCTTCTTAGCATGCAAATAAAACTTCCTGCCTGCCTAAGTTAACAACTCCTCCCAGGTCACAGTTCTCCCCAAATACCAGCAATGAGCACAAACACACATGATCCTCAAAGGCACATAATCTTTCCAACTTAAAAATGATGCAGCCTTCCTGCTACACAAAAACTAAAGTAAGACAACTTTTGGTTTTCATTTTCTTGGGGCTCTTGTTTCCTTCCTTCTGAAGTAGTCATGGCATAGGAGCATAGCTGTGTATGGCTATATCCATAAACAACAACAAACTCTGCTGTGACTTAGCAAAGCAAGCAGTAGTCTAGCATTTTAATAGGGCAAATTGCACTGTTATCACATGCTCACATAATACAGAGCTACAAATCAAGACAAACTTAAATTCATCCAGAGACCTTCTCTAGAGCTGAGATGAAGAGTCACACAAACATTTGGATTACAAATTACATCCACACCACTCCTTCCCATTGGTGTCTACTATAACCAGGCAGTCAGGCACAGTGTTTTCTCACCATCTTTCATCACTTTATGGAAGAGATCGGACTCAGCTGAGACTGATACAGGCAGAGGGAATTGTACTATCTAATGACACAATTTTAATGAAGGACATGCTACCTCCTCCATAGGAGGAAGAAAGACACTACTAAGCAAGCTGATCTCCAGCATACTAAGTGCAGCAGTGTGCATACTAGGTTGAATTTCAGAGGCTTCATGCCCAATATGTGACCCAAAAAAGTCACAGAATTCCTTACCTGCAACAAATGACCGCTTTACAGGAGAGTGCCAAGTCCAGAAAGCTCTGCCTGACTTCAAAAGAAAGGGCATACTTCAGTGTGTGGCCATCAATAATCAGGGCAATATCATTTTCCTTGCCCAGCGACTCCCCCAGACTGGTACAATGTTGAGTCAGAGAAGCTCTTGTTGCCTGAAGAAAAAACAGAAAGGGTTTCTTCTTAATACAAGAAAAGCACATTCAAACTAGAGCAAGGTATCTCCAGACCATGCAACAGGGCACGGTGTACATGCACCCAAATTGGCACCGACATGAGCTAATGTGTTAACAGTATCTCACACAGACATACTGACTTGCATCACAAATCTGCAAAAGCTGCCTCTGCTTGCCTAGGAACACATTTTATTTCAGAGCAGACTCAGCATCTTGACCAGAGTCCTGCACAATGGATGCGCCCAAAGCAGTTGTGATACAACCTTCCTAACAGTAGCCCAAATATATCAACTTTTCTGGGTCAAACAGGTATAAAAAGAATCAGACCACTTTCACACAAAGGGAAGGGTGGGGGCAAAGAGGAAGAGTTGCTTTGCAACTCATCTTCTCTCACCCCACTCATTAGTATGGCAATTAAAACAAACTCACTCTGATTGCCTCAAACTGGAGGCAAGTGTATAGATTAAGTTAATAAGTGTGACAGAGAACACAATTCAGCCATTTCAGACACAGATAACCTTTTGCACCTTCTTCTTTAAAAGAATGACTGCATAATTCCCTGTTTCCCCATTAAAATGTGAGGGATTAGATCTATTATTCCATGGTATGCTTTATTTACACTGTACCTGAAAATCTAACACAAAGTAGATGACTGTGCTTAAAGCATTAGAGATCACTGCTGGGAAAACAAGGAAAGTCTTCTGGGGAGAAAGCTGTTTTATCTAGTTCAACACTACTGTGCAGTGACAACATTCACAGAAACTCCAAGGATGGTATAACAGATACAGCTTGGGTAACATTATCAATAATAGAATTTTATCCCAAGAGTCCCTGCCCCTGGGATCTTGGAGTGTCATTTCTTTTTCTTTACTGCTTCCTCTCAGTCTTGCTCAAACATTTTTCTTGCTCTCAAGTCCAGAATTAACCCCTGTCCTTCTCCTGAATGCACACACAGGATTAAATGCTTCTCTGACTATTTGAAACCAAGGGAGAACTCCCTGCCCTTCCTGCCCTGTTTAGCACTGGGGCACTTCAGAGGGAACACCCTCATTTTTCACCTGACCCAAAGGAGGGTAAAGGCCAGGGCCCAATCACTCCCCCCTACAGAGACAGAGGAGAATCTGAGGGCAAGTTCAGGAGGGTTACTGAAAATCCATCATCTATTGCTCAAAAGAAAAAGCCACTGGAAAACTTAAAAAATGTGATATTTCTCATCAGTTGAGATTACTAGTCTCTCCATAGCTTATTATCATGGCTATGGATAAACCTCATGCAATTCATGCCCTGGTCACGGAATTTCCTTATCTTACATGTAAGATGACACAGAATTAGTAACACTGTTAATAATACTGCGAAACACTATAAATCAAGGATTACAAATCAGGCACTTCATTTCACCAGCACTTTTTAAAACTCTCAATATACTCCCCCATATGCAGGGCTAACTTACAACCTAACAGCTTATACAGTAAAAAAGAATGAATTATTATTTCTGTTTCTTCCAACTACTTAAAATTTTTGTTTTAAAAAAGAAAACCAACTATTGCTCCTATAGGTCAGTGCAATTAAGCCAAATAAACCAGATCCCATTCTCATTGGGTATATAATGAAGACCTTCTAGGCAAGCAGGGGAACAAACATTTGGAAACCATGGGGAACTATATCCTTCTGTGGGCAACTCATTACTGGTAACTAGAGTAAAAATCCCTACTTTGATCCCTAGCTTTTACTCTGTGCTTGACATTAAGGGATAAGTTTTCTTCGAGTCACATCAAGCAAGACTAAATCAATCCTTTACTAGAACAAGCATGATGGAGCAAAAATCAACAGTAATCCTAAGAAAGTATCTGGATAAACTCACATCTGTGGAATAGCCCTGCCTTTTTAATTGAGCATCCATCAAGCCTAAATGGTAAGTTTGTCAGGGGTTCTGACAGAAATAGAATATTAGAAACAAATATAGAAAGCCTTTCACTCAGCCATAATAAACTTGGCGTTCCTTCCCAGGCACAGCATCCAGCTGCTCTGGGGAAACCCAGAGAGGTGCCTGCCAATCAAACCTTATGGTACTGGCATATCAATTTCCACCAAATATTAAAAATATACAGCTTTACTTAGAAGGCACAAAAACTAAAAAGCCCATCTGTTTAGTCCTAATTCGGTGGGTTATTCTAACAAATATGGACACTTCATAAGCCAGTAGAGGACATGTGCACATGCTTAAGCGGTCAGTTGAATCAGAGTAACATTATCAGTTTAGAGCTTTACAAGGGCTTAAAAATTCATTCAATAAGACCACCAAATGTCAGTGAACAAATATGAAAGAAAAGAATCAGATAGTAAAAAGCCAACTACAGAGTCCAAACTGAAAAAGCTAAGGAAATGAGGTTTTAATCTATTTTTATTCTAGACTTTTAGATCTCTGACATGATGGGGGGACTTGTTTCTAAAAATATGAACAATTCTGGCATAAAAGCCTTTAAGGGTTAAGCTTGTTACGGTCTCTGTGCTTGAGTTAAATTCAAGACATAGTGCTATATTCCATAATAAACCTATCCCACCTGCTCTTCCTGTTTGTTTTTCCATTTCCATTTTAACAAGTCGCAACCACAAATACAAATCCTCAGCAGAGCATTTACTTGCATTACTGCCTTAAAATAAACTTTCAGATTTTATTGTTCTCTGTGTGCATAGTTTCCATACAGAACATGAAGTAACATTATTAGCTCAGTATTATAAATCCTCATAACAGACTAAATTTGTTGACAAGCAGAAAACAAAAACATCCTGAAGCAGAGTTTGTGTGGTCTTCTCGGGATTGTACGCTCAGGATCTTTAACAAACCTTGTGATAGCATGTCTGTATATTCTCACTTTCTAAAATCTCAGGAAAAAGCCCTGTTGTATTCAGCTTTATATTTGAATTACAATACTGACAAACATTCTGGGATTTACCAAGCTATTATTTTGTAGGTGAACAGAGCAAATACTAATACTTTTCACATGATGCTCAAAGTAACTGGGAAGTCAACACAATCAGAAACTCTGCTGATTTCACAAAAAACAAGAGCAGACTCCTCATGCTATAATAAGAAACATTAGGAACGTTGTATAGGTTATATAATTAGATCCTAAGCACGGTTTTTTGTGTGTACCATGTGCCTTTGGGAGGTGGTTGTCGTTGTTGCTCTTGATGGTTTTTTGCTTGGTTTTGGCTGGGTTTTTTTAGAAGCAGCACACCATACCACCCATTCCCTCCCACCAGAGCTTTGTCCACTTCAGCAAGAAATGTCGGTGTTTGAGGCAACGCAGTATCCAACACAGAATGACAGTATCAGATACTTGCCAAGATTGCCAAGAAAACACAGAACTCAGAAGGACTTGAAAAACCGAATGCAGAAGACTCCAGCAGGATAATTGCAATTCCCTAAGCTTATCTTACAAAAATGCTGATATCCAGAGAAAAATTGGGCAATTCTTGTAAGATAATCAGCTCCAAATCTCCTCTTTCTTTCCCTGCATTTCCCTGGAAAGGCTCACAAAGTCACTGAAATGACAACAAGAGATAGAAAGGATAGAATTTTGTGCAGCCGCTACACTCGTGGTTCATTGTAAGCATACAGCCATCCATGGCCCACGAGGAAAGAGACGTCAGGAAGAGAAGTCAGCAGCTTGTAACATCACGTAGGCCAGAAGGCATCTTTAGCTGAAGAGAGCCACTCACCCCTGGATCTGTGACCTCTGACAGACATACCACCAGTAAGGCCAAAACCAGCCTTACATTCTGGCTGCCCACATTTCATGCACTCTCAGTTGGTTGGAGCATGGTGCTAATAATTTCAAATGTCTCAATCCAAAGATTGCTTAATCTGCATTGCAATTCTCAGGTTATCACGTATTCAGACCAGAGGTTGCCTTCAGATATAAGACAAACAGATTACACCAGAATTTTTGCATCCATGGCAGCTGAAAGGCCAGATGAATTGGCCCATCAAGAGCTGTAACAAGTGCTGTAGAGAACGATTCAAAAATGTTTCCACTTCTGCATTCAATTGACTATGCAGCAGCCAAGAAACTTGGTTAAAGAAGAAAAAACACTGAAGGAACATCTGTGCTATCATCTGTACATCTATCTCCAACCATGCTCTACATAGTTTAAAAAGAAAAATGAAACAGATCTTTTCACAAACTTCATCTGATCACAGAAAAAAAATCTCCAAAAGTGTCAGTCAGATGTACCATCTCAAACATATACTCTGTGTAATGGGCTGCAGGTACTTCAAGTACCTCCAAGACCAGCTCAAGATCACTGCAAAGAGGAACATCAAAGAGCTGTCTATTCAAAAGTACCTGGTTAAGTACTTGAGCAAACAAATGTGGCACGTCAGGTGGCTGCACACTAAACTCCAGGCTCTCAGTGAAGAAAAGCAGCAACTTTAATAAGGAATATATATGAAGTCTCCTCAGCAACCCCAGAGCTGGACAGGATTTGGGGTGGGGGAGAAGGAGGGAAGAATTAGGAGCAGAGAGGCTTTTGCCAAATTAAGAACTAAAACTAATTTGTTCAAGACTTCACCCTAACTAGTCATCTCCCTTGCATGTCACCTTGCAGACTAAACATGCCAGTGGCATGCTGCCAGAAGTGGTGATCCTCCTATCTCAGCCTTATGAAATAAAACCTGAAGTTTTCTGCAGCATTACTTTTCCCTTACTTTAAAGATAGAAATGCTGATTACAGCAGTGGCATCTTAAAAATGCCAGTCTTCACTGTAATCTTGACTAAATTACTGATGCATTAAAAAAAAAAAAAAAGAAATCAAGAAAAGTGACAAAAGTCTCAGCATTCTCAGACGAAAGAACCAACATCCTAAGTAGTTATCCAGTGCCATATGGTTGCCAAAGGCACCATCTTGAAAGCCATGAGTCTTTTGCAATCCTTCTTTGAGTTCCAAGAGTGCAAAGCTGGCAGCACAAGAAAGAATTGTAGGAACAACTGCAGTCAAAAGGGCAATTCATCAAATCTTCTTCAAATGCTATGAAAGACAATACCACATTTGTTCAGTTTGACATTTTTGAATATTTCTAACTTTAGCAAGAAGCATGTGTATCCTGGGATGACCAAGGATTTCAAATGTTATGGCAACAACCCTGTTTTCTTCATGCTAAGAACAGCATTAGGTTTATTACAGGATTTTCATTTACTCCAGAACCGCTCTGTGTAGGTGCTTTCAATACACATTAGATGGTGCTTTCAATATACATTAGATATTTGACCACAGAACAGTTTGTGGTGCACAATAAGATAGTTTATATCTCATATCACAGAAAGGGCAAAGAAGAAATGCTTGTTCTGGACACCAAAACATGATCTGTGTGATTACTAAAATCAACTGTACTCTGCCAAGAGGAAGCAGACTGTTAGTTTTGCTAATCAGCTAGAATGATTCAGTGTCTTAATATTATGATATTTTAGCTTTATTAAATTCATTCAACACAACGGACCTTTTACTTTCTTCTACTTTCTCTCTTCATCATAACACAGCTTTTCCTGGAAGCAAACAAAGCAGAGCCCATTCTTGTTCAGACCTTCAGAAAGTTAGGTTTCTGCCAAGTAATTTCTCAGGGACAAAAGCCAACTTCTCAGCCTGATGTACAAACCTTCAGATCAAGGAGACACCACAACCTTCTGCTTTAGATCATGAAGATATAGGATTCTCTGTCACGCTGTCTGAACCACAGGCTTCTGTGTTGCTGTGTTTTAAGCTGTCAGTACAGGTCAATGCCCCCAAACAGCTGAGGAGAATTCAGCCAAGAAAATAACATTGGTATGCGGACATACAAGTCAGTCTATAATTTACCCCCCCACTGCCCCCAAAAAAGAGGGTATTCTCTCCTTATATGAAATCACAGGGTGTTTGGGATTGGAAGGACCTTAAAGATCATCTAGTTCCAGCCCCATCCCTAGACTAAGTTGCAGAGAGCTCCATCCAGCCTGGCTTTGAACACTTCCAGGCATGGGTCACCCACAACTTCCTGGGGCAACCTGTTTCAGTGTCTCAACAACCTCGCAGTAAGGAATTTTTTCTTAACATGTAATCTAAACCAACTGTCTTACAGTTTGAAGAGATTCCCCTTTGTCCTGTCACTATATGTTCCTGTAAAGAGTCCCTCTCCAATTTTCTTGCAGGCTCCTCCCTCCAGGTACAGGAAGGCAATTAGGTCACCCCTAAGCCTTCAGGGAGAATGCTTTAAACATTCAGATCTCTGATACAGATACTGGATTTTTCATATATTTATACCTCTATCTGTGTATGAGGTTTTTTTATATAAAGTAAAGCATACATATATTATCATTATTATACCACCTTGGCTGATATAAAAAAAATACAGCCATCCTGACTCAATGAGATTAGAACATTCCTGAGACAAAGAACAGCCATCAATGCAGCCAGGACTACATTAAAGAAGTTTTATCATTGCTAGCAAGTAAGGAATCCACATTTATTAATGTATAAAAGACTAAACACTTATCACAATGAAATACAGACAACATGACAGAGCTCATCTCTCCTCCAGAAGAATGCTATACATAAGGAATGCATAATATCGAGTAGATTGATTTGTACAAGACAGGATTGCCTCAAGATTATTTTCTCATGATGCAGATACCTTTCCAGCACAGACATCTGCATGTTTCAAAACTAGTGTTAACTATGACAAAATTATTTCTCATTTTCAAGTCACATTACATGTGTAATCTGGAAAAGATAAAGTTTTGATTTTACCCTTTCATGCAAGGTAACATCAATTTGTAAGACATCAAAATAAAGCTGGAAGGACAGAATTTCCCTCTCTAAAGACTAATAAAATTTAAATAGGGCTAGAGAAAGCTATGGCTTGTAGTCTCCCACTCTTAATTTCCTCTCCAAAATCCCCCTAGAAAAAAAAAAAAACAATTGCTATTAGCATCTGTGCAGTTAATAGTTCAGTTGAATGGTAGTGTAAGTAACAGAGGCCATACCGCTGTCATTGTTCATAGCCAAAGTTATTCCTGTACTTAAGTTAAAGGAAACTGCTTTGAGAATTAAGCCAAACAACAAACTATAAACTCTAAACCACTCAAGACAGTCTCACACATACAACAAGCCAACCTGTAATATTAGTCTTCCTTTAAAGTGTTTGTGTACTATCAAATCTGTTTCTCCAAGCAAAGCCCAGAAAGTTCCAGTGCCACTGATTAGGACAAGCAAGCTCTGGATTAAAACTGACTTTTAAGAAGCAGATTGCTTTTAACCCAAGTTGTTTGCTTAAAGCCCTGGTTTTGATTTAGAAACAATACACATATTGAGTAGAAATATGAGAGAACTCAGAGTTCCTGAAATACCCTTTGAGATTTTACTTCTACCCTGACAGCACAACAAGTATCAGAAGTTACTCACACTCTTTGGAATATGTATTTTTCCCTTTTACCCAGGGCTGACTAGGCAATGAAACAACACACAAAGGGGTTTCCAGAAGGATCTGATACAAGCTGTACTCCCATGACCTTACCTATTCCCCAACAGCCTCTCAAAAATGGAGAATACATACATTCATCGATTGTTTCCATTCAACTGGGATCACTTTGACTCCTTAAAGAGTTAGGTCAGGCTTCCTGCCCTTTAGCAGCTGCTCAAAGGTAGGCAGGCTGCAACAGTCTATCCTGGACACTTCATTCCTGGCCTCGGTCCCATCTGTGCCCTCTCAGGGCTTCTAATGAAACAGAGCCTAGCAAGCAGTCAGCAAGGCAGCATTCTCCTGCTTGGGTCAGGCCCTTTGGCAAGCAACTGGAAAGAGGCACTCAAGCCTGACCATGCTTCTGTTTAAGACAAAACAGCATCCAAATTGCCCCACAAGGGCTGATGAAGGATATGGAACACACTGAACAAGGAGAATACTACACGTGCCCTGAAGGACAGGGGCATGGACACTCCCACAACAGGGAAACAGACTGTCAGAGGAAGAAGCAGAGACTGAAAAGCTGGAACAGTAAGGATATAGGGAAACTGGATTTTCCCTCGTGTCCTAAAACTAAAAGTAAGAGCTCTATACCTCTGCATCCAAGCAGAGGACAGTAACAGGACTATAAGAGCTAACTTTGGACTATCCTTTTTTAAACCCATAAATTACAGTGCTAAAATATAGGCACATATCAGGGAAGGGGAGAAACACTATTGGGTTACACAAGCAAGATGCTAGGAAACATTTCCGCTAGATCACAGAGATCTTTACTATCTGAACACTTCTAGATCAAATAACTGTCATTTAACAACTGAAGGAAAGCAACAGGAGAGCTATCCAAAACACAAGCACTGGCACCACACATAAATAATGAAAAAAAAGAATTTTGTGTTATAATATCACCAGAAAAACATATATAAAACACCAGAAATAGAGATATCTGTTGCTATATTGTTACATTGTTATTGTTATATTGTATCAGTTATATTTTTCAGCTGCTACAAGATCCATAACCAAACTATCTACAAAGCATTAGATTATGAACTGAGAAAAGGCATGATAAAACTATCCAAATGGTTTTACGCCTTTTGAATCTACTTACTAGATTTACTCAAATAACATTTGTCATGATGTAAACTCTTCCTGTTGCACTTCGATTACCAAATTAGTACTTCACAACAATGACATCAGGTAAATACCTCAAGATCGTCCAGCTTTAACACTTTTGTCAGAGAAAGTCTGAAGATGAGTTTTTCTAACAGAGCTCTACCAAGAGCAATTCATGCTCAATGCTAGTTACCTTCAAAACACCAAAAAAAAAAAAAATGCAATCCTTCTGTCTTGCAATTTGAGCACAGCAGATTACAGTGACAAAAAGACAAAAACTGCTGCCCAGAGAGCTTGTGGAAACCCCATCCACAGACACATTTAATAAAGGCCAGGTTGGATGGGGCCCTGAGCAACCTGATCTAGGGAATGGATCCCCTGCCCATGGCAGAAAGGGTTGGCACTAGATCTTTAAGGTCCCTTCCAACTCACACCATTTCACAGTTATATGAAAAATAAAAAGGCCTGAAAAAGCAAATATTAACAAGCTTTCTTTGAACAAATAATTTTAATTTAACTGGCAGCAGATACGTGAGCAATGACAAACTAGATGTGGCACAGATCCAGATTGCCCCTCCTGCCCTCAGTTCCCTTAAAACAGGGTCCAGGGCAGGCAGCTCCTCCTGCCCATCCTTTGCCACAAGGCACATGAAGAGCCAGCAGCACGATACAACCTCCCCTCATCTCTAGTCTATGGACTAGCTCCCCATAGGCATCCAGAAGTTGCCATACAATTGTCACTTTTTTCTACTGAGTTTTACTTCAATTCTGAAGTCAAATTAATTTTTGTGCCTATCTTATAAAGAAGGTTTTCTCCTCCACCATAGCTTCAACAGAACTCAGAACAGACTAGGTTCAATGCTCAAACAGGATGGCTGGAGTCTCCTAACGAGCCTGACGTCTATCTAGAGGATCTTAAAGATGTGAATATAAAACAATAACATGAAAACATGATAAACATGAAAAGCTAAGGGTTTATAAGAGATGATGGTACACAGCATCAAGATCTTTCTAAATATCAGCTAGTAGTCCAAGATGATTTTATGCTACTTGTCTCCCTTAAATAACATTACCTTCTCAGCACAGGCTATACCCTTAGGGAAGGGTGATGTGCATGAACAAGCACACATCTCCTGACAGCAGCTCCAGAGAGGCACCGCCTGGTCATGGTCTGGCCTTGCATCACCCTTAGGAAGCAGCGGAAAAGGAAACAAGCAGGAGCAAGGGCAGCTTTGCCACTGGCCTCCTTGAAGATCAAAGGAGGCAAAGGCCTCCACTCAGTTGTTCCCTTGACATTTTCTTAGCTAAGATTCTTTAGAAAAAAATTAGTAAAGTCTTGAGCATTTCAAGCACTTTCAGGTTAAAAAGGAATAGAAAAATGGTCTTTGCTAAACAAAATCCTATTTAATACCACGTGAGGTGACATTAAAAGGCTATTTGCCCTCGACATCGCATCACATGTTTAAGGCAGTTTCTTCACCAGCCATAGTTCAGCCAGAACTGAAATTCCAGACATACTGCAAATCCAAAGGATTACATGCTGACAATTTAATGCCTTCACACTTTCAAAGCTACACAGGAGACAGCAATCCCAGGTAGTGTGTTTGAGAGGAATGGAGGTGAGATGCATTTGCTTGCTTCAGTGACTGAAAGGTTGCATCCAAGGACCCTTCGGTAAGAGTTGTCCTGATGCCGGACACTAAGGGTGGCTTTCAAATAACTTCACGCAACTATTTTATTAATCTTCAAGCTCCAATATTGTACATAATCTAAGGAAGTGTTCTCAAACAAATAATTACTCATTGAAGTAGTAATATTATATAATCTTAAAATATGTAACAACAGGTTTCAGCAATTTAATACTTTAGATATAAAACAAAATCCATAAAAAACTTCTCCCAACCAAGTCAACAAATACTTTACTTGGGGCAGCGAATTCTAACAAGAATCAGAAATACCAAAAATAAGCAGTTTTTCAGATTGCATGCAAGACACGTGAAACTGAGAGATGCTGAGATCTATTTATCCCAGCCTCTCAAGTATCCAGATACAGCATTCCTCTCAAAGCTTATTCTACTAGCTGACCAGGTGATCATGTTCACCTACTAAAAAATTCTATGCAAATACACTATTTTAAAATACAGCACGATAAAGATTTTCAGAGCTCCATTGCAGAGAAACACACAGTTAAGGTAACAACATTCTCAACTCCCAGACCAAAATATTAATTCTTAAATCACACAGGCTGCCTTTCTGACTACGTGAACTGAAATACCATATGGGAAATAGGGATTTAGCCACAATGACTTTGGACATTGAAATCAGTTAGGGGAGAACACCATCTTTTGGAAGACACTAGCAGAGTTGAACAACAAAGGGTATATCTTTCAATAATATATAGCAGTAATTATCCTGGGCTTGGCCAGTGGTCTTCTTTGCTACAAACACATCTGTACTTTGCTGCTTCGAGCTTCCTTCAGGCCCTAGTTAACCTTTGCTCATAAAGCACAGTATGTTCCAAAAATGCTTAATGGAAAAGAATATTGTAACCAGCCAACTGCACATGTGAACCCAAAGATTACTGAAAATGCATTATGAGGCAGTAGACAGTGTGGTCTTAAAACCACACTGGCCATTTTTACAGCAGACTGTACTCAATGTCTTATTGTCTTAGTAGACTTTTAAAAACCCTACACCCACAAACTACGGACCAAACAAAAAAACTGACAAAACCCCACATCAAACATCTTTCTTCCTATTTTAGTCTATGTTATTTATTCTGTTTAGTTCTTAAAATATGCAGTTTACTGTACTTCATATTAACACCAGACTTCTGTTGAGCATACATATGTAACAAGCTTCATTACATTAAAAAAATAAAAAAAAAAGAAAAGCTGTAACAGCAATAATGAAGTGTGTAAATCCATTGCCAAAACCCAAGTAAAAAACCAAGCAATTTAGCACAGGCTTCTGTGATGAAAACTAGAGGCACTCCAGGACTTTATGTTCAATGAGTAGACAATTCACAGCAGTTAGGCCAGTGGACAGATAAGGTAAATAATTCAATGTGCAGAGAATAAGGCAGCCCAAGTAGAAGTGTTTTGTCTCTTACAAAATTAATGCAGATGTAGATGCATGCTTGGTCCTAAATGACTACAATTGTTTTGAATAACATTTCGTTTGAGAATTTCCTCTGGGTGACCACCACAAGAAATTATATTGAAGATCTGTGCTCATGAGAGGTAACACTACTACACTCCTGTACAACATCTACAGCAACAACTTTTTATTGCCTTCAGCACAGCACCTCAGCTCACAGTATATTGACAGATAGCAACGATTTCTTCTTGGAAAACATTTTCTAACAGAAAATTCTTCTGCCAGAATTCTCTCTCTGGTTTGCAGATTTCCTTACTGAAGGTTCTTGTGGCGTCATGCATGCTGGACAAGCCTGAATCAAATGATTTGGCACAAGATCTACTTTATTTGTAATCTTAAGTAGCTAAATAATTTCAATTTCTTAAGAAGCTTCACATACTTTCCTCACATAAAAAAATCCCACCCAACAAAGTAAACAACCTGCTGCCTTCACTCCCTCCAAAACCATCGCACTGGATTTCTCCACTGTCCTTACTCGACTTCACAAAAATACTCTCCCTGCATTAAAGGTTTCAATAAAATCGCTAATATCAGTAGTGAACCATAGAGGAAAGGAATCTTCTTCTAGCTACTCTTTACTTTGTAAGACTCCTGTACTCCACAAGTAACCTATTTTACCCCTTCCCTTAGTAATAGGCTTGCTTATTCCTTGCAGATTTAAAAGCAACAAAACATGAAAATTGACATGTATTTGATGGCAATTGCCACTGTTAGGAAAGATTGCATAGCAAAATGCATCTAGAGGCCATAGGGCAGCCCTTATGTAGGTGTGGGTTTTGTTTGACTTGAAATTCTCTAAACATATTATAAACTAGGGTGGTACAGCACCATTTCAGGTAAGTATAAATTACTATTCATCTCTACATTAAAATTGACCAAGTTTTAATTTGGCTGATTCTATTCCTTACAATTTAAATGTTCTATTCCCATATACAGTTGGTGCAAACAGACATCTCCTGGACATCCACTGGTAGCTCAGGAAGCAAGAGTAACTCTGCTGCTGCACTGCTGGCATCTCACTGCTTCTAGTTCTAGAAAGAACTGGAAACAAATCTTATTTTCATGGCATTAACTGTTGCCCAGCAAATATACTGGTATATACTCAACTGAGAAGATGGACACAACACCTGATTTGCTTTCATCATAAGAGCTTCCTGTATTTTTACTTTTTTTTTTTTTTAAGATAAGAATATAAAGAAAGCCCTAGGCAAGCTTCTCTTTTCTCATCAAATAAACACCATTCCCTGAAGTGAACACTAACTTTTCAAAGACCTCTTTTTCCTTGAGTTTTAAAAATACACTTAGTTTCCTATGAGTTTACCCAATACATCTGAAGTTTTTATTAAAGTTTATCTAATAAATATGATACCCACTTCAATTATTAAAAATAATTTTATTAAGAAAACTCCACAGCATCATCCAGATTATGTTTCTTTTTTAAAATTAAACCACCACAGTAATTTCCCTAAAGATTTAGTTATACAATAGATTTCTTTTATTAATATTTACTAAACCTGTTAAGTCTGTCTATTGAACTGCAGATTCTGTCTGTCAAGCCCTGGATAGAACTAGAAATCCCATGAGAACCTGATAATATTAAAACTACTATAGACAGACCAATTAAGTTTTAATAACTTGAAAAGAAAGTACAAGTTTTCAAAAAGTCAGTCAGTTAAGTTGTGAACCCATCCCCTTCTTCCTTATGTTATTTACAGGTAAATTGTATAATTTTAATTCTATAATCCAGACAAATATTACCATACCAGTCTACATCTCACAAGACGACTCAACCATTAATTAGCTTTATCCATCCACATTTTCCCAGAGTTCTACTAAACTCCTTATCCAAAAGCACACACTCTGCTGACCTTCTCCCCCCCTTGCACCCTAAGAACACAGAATTCTCGACGCCAGACAACTTTGGTCACCATTAGTCAAGTAAATGGTCCCAAGTTATACCACAGAATTTGCTACCTTGTCTTTGTACAAATAGCTGTGTCTTCTTGTTTCATTGAATTCTACACTCTAAAAGAACTTGAATTAGTAACAGACACCAAATTCCTCAGTTTTTCAAATCAGAGGAAAGATTCACTGTGGCTAGCTTGAAAACCCAAAGTACATGACAAGCATACATAGATACCACCAAAACTCAGCATGATGGAAGCTTCAGGAGGACATCTGAATCCCCTCAGCTCTGACTAACACTCATTCCCAAAGCCCTCCAAAAAAACATCATATTCTAACACTCCAGAACTGTGATTTTTATGCCCAGTTAGAATATGGGTTATCATAATTCACAATTTGGGAATGAGCTGAAAATTCAAGATATCTAAAGCAGTTTTGTCTTGAGCACATGGAAAGGAGAGATTGCAAACACTGCTTAAGATGTGTAGAGGGTAAGCTAATTAGAAACACTTAGTAAATATGAAAGAGCCAAGCTCATCATCTAACATCACTATGTCAGTTAAACAACTAGAGATAGTGAGAAAATGCACCTTGACACATTTTTCCACTAAAAAAAGCTACAACATTGTGACAAAGTTATATAAAAACATTAGAGAGTTCCACAAGATTCCTCTGCCTGCTGTTTCTACTCTATTCAGAAGGTTAAAAAACAGGGAGCACATACTTAGTCAGGTATTAAATTCATACAGCTGCAGAACTGCTTAATTCTAGTTTCTGAAAGACAAATCAACCCAGAAAAAAATTCTGTGGGACGTTCCCTAGCTTCAACCAGATGTAAAACATCTTTTTTTTCCTTAATTCCCCTGTGAAGGAAATGAATTCCTTTATGTGACTGATGAGAAGGAATGGAGCAATCAAGCTTCAGTTGCAGGAATGATTCTCTGATTATTATGAAAAAGGAAATAATCTTTTAAAAAATTGTTTAACAAAGTAGTAGTAAATCAGCATTATGGGAACCACAAAAGTAAGACTACAGATACCTATATCCCTCTGTTTTCTGAATATATGATCAAGACATACCCTGTCAACCTTAAGCAGTTAGTTCTCTACTGTCTTCATTAAGTTAACACTGCAGATTAATAAATCCTATTGCTTTAGGCTGGCTCCACACCAAAACAGGAAGACTGCTTATTCTTAAAACCCCCAGACAAACTTGCATGAACAAGGAACCCCTCCAATGAAAGCAAAAGATCAGATATGAAAGTATCCTGAAGAAGAAAGGACTATATAGTTCTTGCCCTTCAATACAAAAGAAATTTGAATTCTTTCTACAGACGTGCAGTATTAGCCAGGTCAATCAAGAGAATTAGTACCCATAATCATCTATAATCATCAGACACTAGGGTCATCTTTTTCCCCAAAAAAATGCGCCATCATGATTTAATATCAGAAAAAAACTGCATTTCATGGGTAGCGTCTCATCAAAAAAATCCCATTTAACACTGATCACACATCCTTATGTTTCCAGGATCTCGCTTAACAGAAAAAAGCACATCAATATGCTGCAGAGAATCCCATCTTCAAAGCCAACAGATACTTCCCTCACCATCCAGCTGAAGCCATGCTTCCCTTGTTACTCACACAACAGAAAATAGATCTGGATAATACTCTCTGATCATCTACTGAAATAAGCCCTCACATATGGGGGGATCATTAGCAATTTTAAGAGAAATAGTGTTTGTTTCCAGTCATTTTCCTCTAACATATGAGAGCCCTTACAAACGAGACAGCAAATTTTAGATGGAATTCAGGGAACACACTCTTCCTTTCTATTTTAATGTAATATGAGCTGTTCTATCCTGTTGCAGGGACAAGGCATCAGCCCACATCTGCTAAATACTAGCTGCCTAAAATCGGCTCTTGTCAGAAATGACCACTATTATAAGTTAAAATATTAGAGGAAAAGTAACTTTGAAAACAGTGTATTTGGATTTTTAAAAAGCGTTCCTCAGCCTTCCCACCCCACAGTCCCCACTCACAGAAAGGGTTATTAAGTAACCTTTTCTTAGCACTCCTAAGGGTCCTTGCATTCCTTCAGGTCCAAGTACCCACACTTCATCCAAACCAACTATCACAGTGCCAGAAAACACTAACAGAAAAAACAGAGCCACAGATAAGGGAGAACAGTCATTAATGAATTCTGAAAAGCAAAAAGCAAGATGAAAGAAAAATACCAGCCCAACTCATTCACCACTCACAGCTCAAACCTATTAGTATTACTTCCTGAAAAAGTAGTAATCTAATACTTAAGTTACACAGTCCTGTGTATACTTAAACCTACAAGGTCTAGGTAACACCTATATTCTTTCATTTATAATTCTACACAGCACACTCAAATCAAAGCAGCTTTTCACACGAAGAGGTGTATATTTTCCACATCCATACAATTAACTTTCTATGCAGATTAGCAAATACCTGGAGTTATGAAAGATCCTATTTTTTTCCTCAAAAACAAACAAAAAAACACTAAATCCCTTCTACCTAACATTTTTGAAGACTTATCTGATTACTAGAATATGATCCTTATGTAACTACTTATTAGCTTGATGTGTATTTCTAGATTAAAAAAACAGAAATTTGAGCAATAGCAAAGACTTTGTACAATAGAAAATGTATTCTTTCCCTAGTTTTCCTAATTAGCTTCCTTTGCAAATCCCCAGTGGTAGACAGAGGAGCTGATTACAATTCCAGGCTGAGTGGTAACTGGAGTAACTCACTAGCCACAAGGCACTAGAGAACTGTTGCAGATGCCCCTCTGAAGGGGAGCCGATCCTTGGCTCAGACTGAGCTTGCTCACATTGACCAGTTTTCCAGAATATTAACTTTGTCTGAATGCATGTGGGCAGATGATAGCAGGGGAGATAAAAGCTTCAGCTTCCTGTCTAGTGCAACACACAAGATGTAACCTTCAAAGCACCTACATGGCATAAGCAGTACCAGGCTTCTTGTCTTCCCAGCAGTATCTGCACACCTTACTATCTTTCAGTACAGCTGAAGCACACACGATGCCAATGCTTTGGAGCATTTGGAGTTTTTAGGTAACTTTTGTTTTAGTCTGAAAAGCTGACAATACCTTTAGGCCCGTTCTTGTGTGAGTAATCAGCATGACTGACAAGGCATAGACATCCCTTCTTCTGCAAGAGAATCAGGATGCCAAAAGCAACACCTTCAAAGTTTCTCAGAGCTTCATAGGCACCGTCTCCTGTAATTGTGCTTGAGAGTTTGAAACATAGATTTACATTAAAAAAAGTCACATGGTGCTGAAGAAATTCTGTAGGTGAAGGTAACACCTTTCCTTGTAAACCATAAATGCCATGCAAATCTGAGAAGTCTAGTACAGAGGACACTACTGGAACCATACTCTTTGCTCAAAAATAAATGTGTGGATAAACAATTTATTTTTCAATGGCCTTCTGCTCATGTTCTTCTCCCTTACACAGTCTAAGTTCTCAATGGTTACTAGAAAAAGTTCTAGACAATAACCTAACAAAACTTGCTATTTCTAGCATATGGCTAAGTCCAATGACCAGGTCAGAGCTTTGTATCTTAAGAGATCCATGATTCTCAGATAATATCAGATCTACAGATGTATTAGTATTTAAATACAATGAATAATGATGCCTGTCCTCCTCAAGTTTTTAACTCTTAAGAAGTGCGGGAAGGAAATGTGTCAATTAAGAAGGAGGATCATGAAAGTCCTTGGATAAACCTCATATTCTCAAGGTTAATAGATCTTCCTTCTAGAACCTTCACAGTAGTGCTACTCTACAGAATAGTTAAAATATACTAACAACAAAATAACCAAGTTTTACAGGTCCTTCTTCACTGCTGGAATATAAAACACAACTGTATGTAAAGCTTCCCTGCAGATACTAAGACTATTTGGGAAGTCTAGACACTGACTACAAATGACAAATTACACTGTGAAACCATGTTTGTTTTTTAAGAATACTACAAAATATCATGGTAGCACACACAGGTACATTCCAGCAGTGAAGCATGCAAAAGATATACCTGAACAAGTGGAAAAGCAAGGCAGGCCAGTTTCTGCTCACACTTTTAGTCATATCTTATCAAGAGACACCAGTATTGAGGGTTCTTACACAGGAGCATCCATTTGCTGTTACTCACACATCTGTGTATAAGTCAGGACCCTCACTCCTGGCACATGAGTTCTGTAGAACACACTCACAGTGCAGCTCCTACCAACAGGATTACTTTACAGCAAACTACGACCCACAGCTTCAGAACTGTGTCCCTCCAATGCTGTCCTTCCACTACTGTTAAATACCATCTCATCTGATAAGCAACTGACACAGTTCTTCTTTCTACAGGATTTATGGGGAGAAACACATACAACATTGCTTGTCTGTAATATTGCCACTCTCATTAGGTGTTTTCCAGCCAGGGGCTCTCTGGTCATTCAATTTCCCTTCTTCAGGTACCCCTGTCACTGCTCCCACAATTCAAAATTCTACAAGACGCCAATGAAAGAATTTTTTCCAAGTTAAGAGCTGCAAAATAAGACTATGGTGTTCCAATTAAACCAAACAGAAACTGAGTCCAAGAATTACACTCAAAGTAAATCTAATGCTCAAAATATTCTCATCTCAAAAAGCTTTATTATGAAAAGGAAAAACAAGTGAGTATACATATGCATGTGGTAAAGTCTGTAAGGGATAGACATTTGCGGATTATTATGCTAAGTTTTGAGAATTCCGCTGAATCAAGCTAGGGATTAGTCTTTTCTATTCCCAGGAGTTCCCCGAAGAGAACAGAAATGATTGATTTTTCCCCTAAAGTGCATGATTTAGAAAAAAATTCATCTCTCAAAACCAAGCAAAGACAGTTGTTCGATCACATCTCACCTGCTGCTGCATGCCAAGGAGCAGAAGTGGGAGCGAAAAGTCACACGGGGACTGCACAAAGGGGGAAGTGTATCAATATTTAAAAGCTCTAAGCTCAACTTGGATCTTGTAAAAACTAATTTTTAGTATTAATGGATTTCAAAGGTGGAATATATTAAATATAATGCTATAGAACTTCAGTGTGAGAAATTTACTGAGCTAAAAACTGAGCCTTTGATTTTAGGCTCAGTTGAACAGAATTCAAAGTTTTTGTTAGAGGTGTAACAAAACATAAATATTACTATAGAGATCCCATACTGAAAAATTGGAAATAAGTACTTAAAAACATCTTAGAAGAAAAGAACTGGAGGCAATCATTAACAAAATGTAAGCTTTATATTCAAACTTAAAATCCAATTCTACATTAAAAATGGCAATAAGAGTATTTTGGAGAAAACCCATAGACTTACTTTAGACAGAAATCAAGAGTAATACAAAGCATTTCTGATGTACCAGTTCAGAAGCTCCACAAGTCTGTACTCATGTTTTAGAAAAATATAGCTTATGTGAGCCAAAGCATCACTTTCAATACTCATGATGTATCATACAATAACATTTTCTTCACTTAAAAAAATAGCAGCTATGTATATCAATAATGGGTTTCTTTCCTCATCTGATATGCCATGGTTTTCCATCTCTTTTTTTTTTTTTCCATACAATTATAGAAAAGTCAGAGCTGAAATGGACCTTAAAGATAACCTAACTTCAACCCCTCTTCCACAGACAGTGATACCTTCCACTTGACCAGGGTGCTCAAAGCCCCATCCTGCCTAGTCTTGAACAATTCCAGCAACAGGGAGTCCACTGCCTCTCTGGGCAACCTGTCCCAGTGTCTCACCACCCTCACATTAAAGAATTCCTTCCTAATATCTAATCTAAACCTGCCCTCTTTCACCTTAAGTCCATTCCCTCTTGTCCTATCACTGCCTGCCCTTGTAAACAGCCCCTCTCCAGCTCCCTAATAGGTCTCCTTTGGAGTGCTCTGATGTCTCTACAAATCCTTCTCTTCACCAGGCTGAACAGCCCCAAATCTCTCAGCCTGTCTTCTTAGCAGAGGTGCTGCAGACTTAGTGGCAGCTAAGTCAGGTCAACTTAATGGCCCTCCTCCAGACTCGATTCAAGAGGCCCGCGTGTTTCTTGTGTTGGGAGCCCCAGAGCTGAACACAGCACTGCAGGTCAGGTCTCATGAGAACAGAGTAGAGGGGGAGAACCATCTCACTCGACCAGCTGGCTGCGATTCTTCAGATGCTGCCCAGGATGCTTTTGGCTTTCTGGGCTGTGAGTGCACATTGCTGGGTCATATGGAGCTTTTTGTCCAAACAGCCCCAAGACTT
This sequence comes from Polioptila caerulea, assembly GCA_013397295.1. NCBI lineage: Eukaryota > Metazoa > Chordata > Aves > Passeriformes > Certhiidae > Polioptila > Polioptila caerulea. The sequence continues at coordinate 858,265 of VYXF01006306.1, read as the reverse complement.
TTTCCTCAGGGTTGCTCTCAATTCATTCTCCTCCCAGCCTGGACTTGTGCTTGAGACTGCCCCAACTCAAGTTCTGCATTTGAACTGTCTGAAGGCTCACAAGGGCTCACCTCTCAAGCCTGTCCAGATCCCTCTGGATGGCATTCCTTCCCTCTAGTATGCTGGCTGCACCACACAGCTTGGTGTCACTGACAAACACGCTGGGAGTGCAAGTTCACGTTCTGAAAGCTTCCACTGGTTTTCATGTTTACTGACAAATTTCCAATACTGTTTACAGCTGAATTCTGTAACCAAAGTTTTCTACACACAAAGTTACTAGAATCACATCAAGGCAACTGGAAAATAACAGTTAGCCAGTGGTAATTTTGCCACGGTAGCATTACCCTCTTCAACCAGATTTGCAGCTATTCAGTAACTCCTCCATTACTCCAAGATAGAGGCTTTCCATCTCCCATCCAGTCAAGCTGACAATTCTAAATGCAAATGTCAGATGCTGCCTATTATAGATATTTTCATCTGTCCTACAAATACCTCTAATAGAAATCAGATATTGAAGTGATATCCAATACAGATGCAGACATTGAAACACACAAAATGGAAAGATATCTCCTGGGAAGATTCATGTACAAATATATGATTTTTCAATTTAATTTTGGCATATATATGAGGAGCATGGCAACATTTGCAGAACATTTTTGATCTCAGAAGCTACTGTACGTAGACAAGCTCACCATGCAGGTGTGGTTAGAGCTGTTGCATGCCATACTGAAGATAAGAAAAAACAAAAAATAAGATTTCTTCAAACATTACTCTTATATCTAAACCTTAAAACCTAACTATATTCTTGATGGCATGCTGCAGGTTTTCCCAGTTTGCAGCAGAATCAAACCCAAGCACCTAAGAAGTTGCTCATTCTGAGACTTCAGTTTGATTTGTACAGTTTGTGACTGAAGATCACTGGAGTACACTTTACACAATACACCTATGTTTTAGCATGAACTGTTTATCTTGCTACCCCTGAGAGTAAACAAGAGAAATTAAGTGAGAAAGCCTGACAACTTTCCATCTTGTTAGCAACACCTCCTTCTGTCAAGAAATACATCAGAATTTGCTTACTTACATCTAGTGAATCTTCATTGACCAGGATGAGAGACATACTCTGTGAAATGAGTCTGCAAGAGTACCCTGCAAGAGGGAAAAAAAAAGACAATAAAACACAAGGACTTACTATTTGGAAGACAATCTAAGGTTCAAGCTCAACCTTAAGATAGGCATCTATAGGTCAAATGGCAATTTATTTTTTGAGTAGCTACTCCTATCAGGCAGACTGCTGGCAAGATCCGTGTATAGGACACACTCCAACATGACAGATTAGTACTAGAGACATGGGCTGCATTCTATCTGCATTTTCAAATACATCATTTGAGACATTTTAATTAAAGAGAACACTGTGTGAACTGGATGCAGTAAATATAGCCTATAGCCCTATATCAAATCTATTTAAGTCTACACAAAAGCAGGTGTGCCTTCAGCATATTACAGGAACAGAACTGAATGCACAGTTGCATCTATGCCAGATGTCCGGAAGTGCACAAGTTTTCAGATGATGCTACTCAGTTCCCTTAGGCCACACAAAGCTTACATGAGCATTTTTTACTCTTCAGTGTGGAAGGTTCTGAGCTTCATCAAGAAGTACAGATCAATGACACTCAGAGAGCCTCTACCAACTCCTACAGACACAAGGTAATTGGACTAGATTATTCTTAGTGTGGTTTTGGGACATCAAAGAATGAGAGCACCCAGAAGGCAGTTCTTTATATTTCCCAGGACACCAAAATTCAAAACAAAAACTCTCAAGACAGAAAAATCCCTCATTTTTATAAAACTTGCATCATTTAGAGAATAAATAGATTAATTCTGCTCATATAATGGCAAGAGACAAATGCAAACTTGCATCAGACTGATCCCACAATATTATCCTAAAAGCTCATGCAAGTTCATTTGGGATTGGCATAGTGATGACAGCTTCATAAAATAGCAGACAATTAATTTATTTGAAGCACACATCTTTTATTGCTCATCTAAGTTACATGGGAAAAGGAAATTCAATACAATTATTTTTTATTTCTATTTTTTTTTATATATAAATGAATTACAGCAGTTTAAGAAATTGCTATCAAGTAAAATGGGGCCTTGGTAAGTCTCTTACTTTTCTTAAATGGAGACTGGAGGGTATTGCAGTATAAGAGGAATGTCCCAGTGTAGAACCACTGCAGGGTTGACAGATTCAAAAGCTGAACACCACAGTCACCGTAAAAAAATAAAGTGCCTCTTTCCATATCTTAGAACACCAAAAGAAAAACTGAGGCATGAAGTAATCTGTGGGATTCTTGGTTCCTTAGAAAGGCCATACTGGGTCATCAATTGCAATGCAAATCTTTTCCTCAGGCTACAGAGTTTTTATAATTGGGCTAGTTTTGTAGATATAATCCAGGGTTAACATGTCTGCATGTGTGATTTCTGTCAAGAAAGTAAATCCCTCTTCTTCCTTGGTGGAAGACATGCTTGTTTCATAGGCAGGCACTCTCAGGCAGCAGGTTTGATTACCTGCAGAAGTTGAGTTTCTCCTCCCTCTTCACAGCTGTGTGGACTATGAATATCAAGTGCAACCTTGCAAATACATGTTAATGAGCCTAGGTTTAATTTCTGCTTCAGAGAACAACACAGAATGACACTAAACTCATACCTGTTGTGAAAAGGAAGAAATACGTTCTAAAGATGTGCAGCCTACAACATGAAAGCTTTGCAGACAGCCTCTGATTCCGTCTGTGATCAAATCTTAGGTGGCTGTATGGAATTGAGCAGCAAACTCCCAATAGTTAGACAAAATACTGACTTCTTTCTCAAGACAGTTTGCCATTTTTAAAAGTTAGTTCCAGGCTAAAAAAAAAAAAAAAAAAAAACAAACCACAAACTTCCTTTCTTTTATTGAGAAAGAGAGTATTACAAATTTAAATGCTTCCTTCCATAACAGGGTTATTCTTTCCCTAGGCTAAAGCGACAGTCCTGTGCAGAAGCTGTTATAAATTCAGCATAACTATTTCAAAAGGATTTTCTGGTAGCATTTGATTAGAACAGCAGCTGCAAAAGTGAGCTGTGATTTCTAAACCACTGCTCACTGCTTCACTTTACCTCTTCCAAAACAAGCAAGATGCCATTCTAGTAATCAAGCTGGAAGAAAAAAAAATGCTAAGAACAGTTGCTCTGCTGCACATCTTGGAAATCATGGACTCAGAAGAACTTATCCTGCAAGTGAAGCTATTTTTCATCTTGCCATCACATTAAACAAAAAGATCAAGACTGGAATAGGAGAATGTAAGTCATGCCTAACAAGGGTTTATCGGGGATCTATACATTATGTACAATTTCAGAACTAAGATGATATTAAAATCTAGCAGTACTATAAAGAAAATTAGCTGGCAACTATAGGAGTACAAATAGTAACTTTAGACATTTCTAGTAATACTTCAAAGTCTTATAATAGTTTTGTAATGGTTTTTACTGGCAATACTACCATGGCAAGCAAAAATGCACTCTAAGATAAGTATTTCTGTCAATGCTTCTGAGTAAAATAAGATCAACTGCTTGTTCAAAGCCAGGTATAAAATGTCAACCCACACCTGTAAGTTGATATCTAGCTGCTTAATTTAAAAGTCTGACTAAAAGTCCATGAAGCAGATGAATCAGGTACTTCTGGGACTTATTTTCCTTTAAGTGTCCTGGGAGAAAGATTGCTTGAACCAGAGTTCAAGATCATAGCCCACAGGCACATTCATACTGCAGGCATACAGAATCCAGCATCCAAGGGAAGAATGATTATCCTCCGTGTTTAAAGAGGGCACAAATCCCTGTTCAAACTTTGTATAGGGATACAGTCAAGTGTGCTGGCATGGCCTGTCTCCTGAACTGAAATAAAGCACAGCTCACCAAGAAGTGTTCTTATCTCTCAAGTGGAAAGAGAAGGGTGCAATGGATAAACTGTCAGATGGGTAAGAAATCAGCTAGATGCCTGCATCCAGAGAGTCACAGTCAATGGTTCAACACTCAAATGAAAACCAGGAATGAGTAGGGTCCCTCAGGCCAGTCCTGAGACTAGTCCTTCAGTATCTTCACCAGGGACAGACATGGATCAAGTACACCCTCAGCAACTCTTGAGAAAATATGAAACTGAATGGTGCACCTAAATAACACTGGAGAGAAGTGACACCACCCAGAGGGACTTGGATCTGCTTGAGGAGAAGGCCTGTGAGAACCTAATCAAGTTCCACAGGGCCAAGCACAAGGTCCTGCACCTGGCACTGCAACAACCGCAAATACCCATCTCGACAGAGTAGGGGATGAACAGACTGAAAGCAGCCCTTCTGAGGAGCACCTAAGTGATGAAAAATTGAATGTGAGACTCCTGGAGCACTGCATCCAGCCCTGGGGCCCCCAGCACAAGATAGATGTGAACCTGTTAGAGTGAGCACAGAAGAGGGCCACAAAAGCAATCAGAGGGCTGGAACATCTCTCCTGTGAAAACAGGCTGAGAGTTGGGGTTGTTTAACCACAAGAGAAGGTTCTGGAGAAACCTTTCAATACATAAAAGGGAATTACAACAAAGATTGAGAAAGATTTTTCACCAAGGTCTGTAGTGGCAGGTGAAGGGCCAGCCATTTCAAACTGGAAAAGAGTAGGTTTAGACTGGACGTAAGGAAGACATTCATTATGATGGGGACAGCAAGACTGGAACAGGTTGCCCAGAGAAGTTATGGATGCTCCATCCCTGGAAGTGTTTAAGGCCAGGCTGGATGGAGCTTTAAGCAACCTGATTTATGAAAGATGTCCCTGTGAGGGAGGGAGCAGGAAGACTATCTTCAAAAGATCCCTTCCAATCTCAAACCCAAACAACTGTAAGGCTGTGCTTGCAGCTATCAATGCACACCCTAGGTAAGAGCATTCAGCTCAACTGTAGGGACTCATTCATGGTTCAGGGAAGGACACACTTGAGTTAACACTATACTCACATTGCCAGAAAACAAATCTCTTCCTAGGGAAGCAACTGGCTGGAAATACAGCAGTTCTGGTGTTCTGTGAGTGTGCTGAGCACAAGGATGGTGGGAAATAGAAATCTATCATGGGTGTTTTTGTCTACTGAAAGGCAAAGATGACCTAGAGTCTGTAGACTGTTTGAAGAAAAGGATGAAGCTGCAAGAACACAGTTAAGCTTTCTATAGTTATTTGCAAGTCTTGCTTAAAGATGCTTATGAACCTGGAAGTCCCATTTTCAAGAGCTAGAGTTCAAATGATTGATCTGTGTTAAAGCTTATCATGAACACTCTGCTCACCTGCAGAACTATTGACTGGCACATGGCTGAGTGAAAGGCATACAGATATTACACACAAGGTCGACCATTACTCTCCAGAGAAGTCAAGAATGCAATCTAGAGACAAAGACGTACGCAAATTCCCAAAACCAAACAATCAAGAGGAAGCTAGAAGAATGAACTACTCCAGCTCCTTGACAGAGCTGCCAAGAAAGAGCTGAAACATCCCTAAATTCACATGCATGTCCATACAGCAGGCAAGAGTCAATAAGAATAACCTATGAACACAATGAGAAAGTGAAAATACTTTTTGTTCCCCAGACATATTTATACCTGAAACATATAGTGCACATGTGGGTTGGGTTTTACAGTTTTATTGGGTTACACACAAAAACTGGAAGGGTGCCTTATGTTTATATTTTCAAGCCAACTTGAACATGAAGCTAATTAAGTTAGGGTTTTACTACTAAACTGTACCTTAAACTAAGGGAGAATTTAGAAGTTTTAAGCAAGATTTTTATTCTTCTGAAGTTGCTATAATAAAAGAAACAACAAACCAACAGTATTAGAGGAAGCTGGAGGTTAGTCTCCTTCACAGTCTTCAGAATAAGCTCATTTACTGGTGTTCAAGGTAGCTGCTGTTGGTTGATATATCAACTTATTTCAAGTACTTACATCAAAATGTGTAGCTACATTTTTTTAATTAGTCAAAAGATGGTGTTTCCCTTCCCAAGTAAACTACTGCTTGTAAAGAAAGGAAAATCTGCAGGTTGTGATTCAAACCAAATAACTAGCCTTGAAACAGTCTACTTAGGCCATCCACTGTATTCCTACTACAGCTGTATCAGTTCAGCAAGTTATTTCACCTCTTGGTACCACCTTCAACATACAAAGATATGTGGAATTTGATTTGGTTTTGAGAAACACACAAAAATTCTAGTCAGTCAAGCAGACTGCATTCTGAAAGTTCACTGAGTCAACCAAAACCGAAAAAAAAATTAAAAAAACACAAATCAAATCAGACCAAAAAGAAAAAGCAAATGTCCAAAATGTCTCTAAAAATAATCTAAGTTCATTTACAGTGCATTATTGATAGAGAATCTTGAATGAGTTTGAGAAAGCAACCTATGCTGGTAAAGTTCCTTCTAACCCAGAGCTATACATCTAAACAGACTAATCTGCAAATCTAAATGCAGTTGTGGAACCTTAACAGCATATGTTGCCTCCTGTTAAAGGAGCTATTTCTTCAGTCTTTTTGAGCTCGTATTGACTTCAAGACTCCCTAATTTTATGAAAAATGCAATCAATTAAGCTTTTTACATTTAAAACTGCACACAGACAGGTCTGGGTATATTTCAAGCTATTCCTGGCAGAACTAAAATGCTCTTTAACTGAACTTACTTAGGTGAGATGTCAGAACACAAGAGTGCAATTCTGTCTCTTCCCCTCTCTGGGCAGACTTACCAGTAATAGGGAGAAAAACAACCAAAAAGAACACAAGAGCATCATGGCATTCTATTGCCAAAGATGGGACATTTGGGAGGTGCAGAATGACAAGGAGTGTGCCTACATTAGGCTATGTCCCTTTACCAAGTCTTTACTATATAGTAACAGATGTGCCATAAGGGGACAGTAAGGTCAGTTATTCAAGCTTGAATAATCCACCTACATTCACAGACATGGTTTGGAAGATGCTGTAAACTATACACACTTTGCATTATCGTATTTCCCATCATATTCCAAACTTGATTCAAAGGCAGTCAGTAAGAAAACAAAACAAAAAAAAAGTTCAGGCCATTTCTGAAACATTAGCCTGGTAGAGTTCTCCTGTTTATGATCAGAAAGCAGAGTTACATATATTCATTCCATTAGAACTGCATTTAACAAAGAGCAGAGGTGTCCCTTTTGCCTTAAAACAATAATAATAATAAAAAAAAGAATATAGCCTGACAGCCATAGTGAAGACTTCACTACAAAATCCCTTCTCCAAGGCTGTGCCCTGCTACCGAGCAACCATTCTACAAGCAGCGGCCCGATTCTATTTAAAAACCCACATAGCACATCTTGCATGTGACCTGCTACATATCAGACAAATTCAGAGTAACCAGAATGATGAATACCTATATTGAGAGCTGTTTCCTGTTTGTCACCCGTCAGAATCCATATCTTAATTTCTGCCTTTATTAGTGTGGCTATTGTTTCTGGAACACCTGCTTGCAAGCGGTCTTCAATGGCTGTAGCTCCAAGAAGCAACAAATCCTGGGGGGGGGAAATAAAGAAAACAATCACTCAAATTGTTTTAATATAAACTTCTGTATAGAACATGCTCAAAAAAGGAATTAGGACAGCACATTGTATCTCACTGCTAATACTGCACCTTGACAAGCAATACACACCACAGTAAATTTCTAGTGTGGCTATTCTACTTCTGCACACAATTCACATTTCAAGAGGCACGGAATGGAACAGAGTGTTTTTGATCAGAAAGATGGCAACGTTTCAGGAATAATTAATTGAAGTTATACAAGTCCAAAGTTAGCCTATAGATGAACATATATACCAGACCATTCACTAAAAGCCATAGCAACTCATGAGTGGTCACAGTTTATACATTTAAGCTCACAAAACAAAAATTATTTGGCACCACATCATTTAAACTAATTTCCATCTATAAAATGTACATACAGACTGGATACAATCACTCAAAGTAAAAATAATTGCAACTATTTATGGATCTAATCATTACATTTGTGTAATACAAGTGGTATGAGCATTAATCAATCCAAATATCTCTAATCAACATCCAGATGTCTGCCAGAAATACATGTCTCATATAGTGAAGTTAATACTACAGAGTTAGCCATATTCTCAGGCAATTCTAAAACAATTGCTTGAGGAGATTTGGCTACATTACAGTAGAAAAAAAAATGCAGGAAAAAAACAGCTAGGAAATAAACCTTGTCAAAAGGTACAGTCTACCAAGATTTTACCTCTAAAAGCATTTTAGTGATTCCTTACACACGCAAAGGTGTTCAACTTAAAACAAATTGAAATAAGTTTAGGTACACTGTATTGTTTCAGAAATTGCACAGAAAAAGGTAGCATATTCTATTCTTTGCAGGGACTAAAATTATTCAACAGAAATGAAGACAAATTAACAGAAGTAGTAAGGCAAGTTGCTGTTGTTCAGCCCTGCAATGAGGAGGCTTCAGCAGGACCTTAACTGTGGCCTCTCTATATAAAAAGTGGGCTTATAAGAAAAATTAATAAAAACTGCTTACCAAGGCCAGCAGTGGCAGGACAAGGGGTGTTGGTTTTAAACTGAGAGTATATTTAGTCCAGGCATAAAGTATTGACATTTTTATTATGATAGTGGTGGGACACTGAAACAAGTTCGCCAACAGAAGTGGTAGACTCATCCCTAGAAGCATTCCAGGCCAGGCTGGACAGAGATTTGAGCATCGTGGTCTAGTGAAAGTGTCCTTATCCATGGGGCAGGGGTACAACTGTATGATCTTGAAAGACCTCTTCCAACCAAAACCTTTCCATGATTCCATGGAGAGGGCATTAAAAGCAGCTCCCACTTATATGAATCTAAGTACACCTAAAGAACAGAAGGGCAAAAGGCTATCCATACAGTGTGTAAGCTGGCATTAATTACAGGTCTTGACAGAGCTTCATTGCTGCTATGAGAGATTCAGCTGGCAAATGTAGCAGAATCAACTCATGTAAGTCACTGTGCTTTAGAACTCCACAGCCTCTCAGTGAAACATCAGCTCTGCTGATGCTAGCAACATCTCAAGGTTACAAACATAATCCAAGCAATTGTAGAGCCTCTTTGTTTTTTTTTCCCCCAAAATCACTTGTTAAGAGGTTACACATGACAGCACAGGGATCAGCATGGCTGAGCTGGCTGAGCTACCTGAGCAGGGGAGTTAGCACTGCACCAGCTGAAGTCCTCTGAGCCAGCACATGGCTGCAGAAGGAAGTCAGTTCAAGTTTGTCTCCACATGTGCACCTCTACTGCAACCCAGTAATCTCAGCACTCAGACTGCAAAAGCAGCTCTCTTGGTCTCATTTGAGCCCTGAGATGAAAAAACCCCAGCCTGTTAAAATACATTATATTTTGTGTTACAGCCAAATGCCAGTTTATCTGTAAGGCCTGCTTCTTGGCATAACCAGCAAGCAAACATTATCAGAAAGGCATACAGTGGATAGTTCCAAGTCTACAATCCACTCACAGGTTCCCTTTTTTCTAAAACAAAATACTAAACTGTGAAAAAGGCAGAAAGAATATGACCAAAAATTATCTAAAGCTCAAGAACACATTTTAAAGTACCACAAAAGTGATGTTCATTTTTCACCTCAGTGAAAACAGGAGTGTGAGAATACAGTGCAAGAAAAAGAAAGCTGAAAGACTACCAAATCTACAGAACAAAGGATGAGATAACCATACTGCTAACACACTATAAACACAAAGGATCATTTCAAGCATGACTCGGGAAAAGGAAGACTCAATCTTCAGTTCTTACCGAAAGAGTTCTTGGAGCTTTTCTCTTACCCTCTGAAAGTTAGCTCCTATCCTAGTCTTGACCTCTTTGTGGATGCCCCATGCCTGAAGAGTATTCAAGGCCAGGCTGGATGGAGCTCTATCAGCCTGGCCTAGTGAAAAGTGTCCCTGGCCACAGCAGGAGGATTGGAATTCAATGATCTTCATAGTCCTTTCCAAACCAGGCCATTCTATAATGCTATGATTTGCCCCAACTAACCTCAATAAACAACAGTGCTCCAGAACCTAAACAGTATTTTAATACTAACTTTAAAATATATTGAAGTTTAAAACATGTTAAAGAAACCATTAAAATAAAATTAAATACCTGGGGCAAGAGGGAAGAGCATGAACCTGTGCAGGTGAGGAGTGCAACTACCAGCACTTCCGAAAGCAGCAAGACCAGCAAGGCTCAGAGGAACACTGGCCCCTAGCGTTGGCATTTTAACATTTCACTCACTCTAGGATTGGCGTTTCAGATAGTTTTAGTAGGGGAAAGTTGATATCAGAGAACCTAAGACCTTTGCAATTTGCATGAAGTGCACGCTTTCATCCTTTTTTCAGACCATGCCCCTACAAGTTTTGGTGAGCCCTACATTGTGCCTACAACAGCCTTCAAAAACCCTGAACTTCACTGCTGTATGAAAAGGAACACATCTCTTCATATCCTAGTACATGGGAACTTGGTGCAACACAACTTATATATAATATCTTTATCAAGCTACAACAAAAAAGTTTTTACTTCCTTAAAACAGGAAGATTAAAAAAAAGTGTGAGAAAAGGGGTTTCAAGTAGAAATCATTTTTTTATCTGTAAATTAATCTCAGATTTACAGTTTAAAACTGTGGACTTAACAAGTAACCATCTAAGAACACCTTTCAGTTTCTCATCTNTGAAAAGGAACACATCTCTTCATACCCTAGTACATGGGACCTTGGTGCAACACAATTTATAAAAAATATCTTTATCAAGTTACAACAANTATGAAATTAACAGTTTATTTCATTGTATAAAGCCAAAATTCCACTGGAAAATATTGAAATGTAAGGGAATCTGCATCTGATCATCAAAAAAGTACATTTTACCTTTTCAATGATCTCATAGCACTCCTCCAGCTTCTGAGTTCTGTCTTTCAGAACCATACTGGATTCATTGTAGACATTCAGCCACTCTCTGTAAGATTTCTCTGACAGATCAGCATAAGCAATGCACAACGTTCTCAGACCTGCAAAACAGAAGACAGCCATTACCCACAGTAAAATTACATTGAGTATCATCAAATCATTCACACATAAATGAATGCTAATTTCTAACCCTCACACTGGAACAACAAGAGCTTCTAACACACACTGTTAAACTCTGGATTCCACAAAATCTCCCTGTACATTTTTTTAATGGCTTGGATTTCCACAAATGTAAACCACAAATCTGATTAGTTTTGGCCACTAATGTTGGTGTAAATCAAGAGAGTATTGGACAAAAACTTTTTGCTAAGCATGAAAAGCAAGCTTGTCTTCCATGTATTTTTAAAAAGATCATATTAAAGGACAGGCTTCATACTGTGATTGGTGATATGACTTAGTCAAACATCCTACACAGCCCATGTTTCCTTTTAGCAATACTGTGTTCTCTATCAATGTACCAATGCAACTCACACAAATAATGGGAGTTACACATGCACAATATAGCAAAGAGGGTTCTTGATTTTAATTTATTAGACCAACGACAAAAATTAACAGAGAAGTAATGATTTTTTTTTTTTCTGTCATGAATCAAGCAGAAAAGGAGCTTGCACCATAAAACATGCAAGTTCCACTGCTAGGAACATGGAAGTCTGTACATTTTTTTTTTTCCAAAGCACAACGATATTTTAATATTTTGGAAGAAAAACACTGATTCATGGTTTTACTATAACTCAGGTATCCTATGCTATGGCAGAAGAGAGAACAAAGCCCAGTGCTTCCCTGTAAACAGAGGTGTTAGATCAGTCAAAGGCCTTACAGACCACTTCAGATCATCTTTGATGTCTCAGTCTACCAGGCTTCCCAGCACATTCAGGTTGTCACTGCTTTGTAAAGCCAGAGATGCTGGCATCTGACTTCTGCCCTGGTAAAAACACCTTCAACTCCAATGTAATTGAGTTATTCTGGGCAATACAACCCATGCCTTTTCCCTTCATCACAGATACCCAGAACAACATCTTTTCCTTCCAAATTCCACTTCCCCACTGAAATCCCTATGCAGAAGTCACACAAAAACCTTCTTACACTTAAAGCTGTCCTACAGTTGTTAATTTGCTGCTAACACATCCCATCTTAATTTATCTTTACAATCATCTTAATTGACACCACAGACCTTAGACAATGCAGAAGATGATGCAAGTAATTTCATAAACTGAATTCACATGACCTGCTGTTTCTCTTACCTTCTGTTGCGAAGTATTCAAGATGACACAGTGTTTGTTCCATATACTGGGAATCTTTTGAAAGCCTCTCAAAAATTACATTATCCTATTAAAACCAAATTCATTACATCAGAATAAGTCTACATATGAAGTTACCATTCGTGTATTCACAAGCTCAAGAAAAGCAACCTGAATGGACTTGCAAATATCAAAACTCTATTTACAATATATTTGGGTTTTAGAGACTCTGATTTGAGTCTCTAAAAGCAGAGGCACCGCATCCACTTTAAATAATAGGGAGGGAAGCACACTCTGCCCTCTCCCCATAAAGAGGTCTCCACTATTGGGCAGTACAGAACACCTCTCTATAAATTACTAATATTGCAAATATATAAATACATCATATTAGCAATATTACAAAATATTGACTGTCAGACAACACAAATGTCTGGTCTTATTCAGTATATATTGCAGTTCCATGCAGTAGAGTTTCCTGCAATCCTTTCTAGAAAACATTCCCATTGATGTTAAAAAACAAAAGGCAGAAACACTGATCATGCTCTATCAAACATTCTCTCAGAAACAACCTTCTGCCTGCAGCAGTTTTCTTTATCAGTAAATCAAAGGACAATTGGAAAGGCCCAGCTAACAGCTGAAAGCAAAATATAGCATCATCTACATATTTAGAGTCTCTGGATTTTATTTATAACTACCAGAACAAGTCCTACAGACACATGTAATACAGAAACCCTGCTTAGACATCTGTTCTTAAGCTAAGTAAACAGACCTGCATCTAGCACTGATTAGAGACAGGCATATAAGCCTAATTATTATGGAAGGAACAGGACACAGGATGACTACCAGAAGGTGGAGGAGTTAATGCAGAATAGTCAGTTAACCTGTAGTTCACAGGAGTGGCAGATGCAGCACGTTAGTACATCAAGGTCCGCTCATACCGAAAACTGCAGGAAATTTTGTACAACAAACTCACCTGTTCTCCATCCCTTACAGTGCCATACTCCAAAGAACATGGCATTCAGGCACAGCATGAACAAGCAAGTTGTAAGTCTGTGTGGTCCTATGAGGCACAAAACTGTGAACTACCACATAATGGCAGCAGGCTTCATTCACTTTGACCACACCAGCATGAAGCCAGCACATCTTTATCAAATCAGAGAAGGTAAATGGAAGTAACAAAGTAGTGAACACTGACCTATATGTCATGACAAATTCAAGTAAACCAGGTCCTCACAGAGGTCAGAAAAAGTTTTTCCCTGTTGCAAAAAGCCATCTCCGTAGTTTTCCACTGAAATAAGAACCACTTTCTGGCTGTAGACAATGCTAGTATTGAGCCTTTGTGCTGTGCTAAGTTATTGCTCTTGTCAGTGAAGACAGAAGCACAATATGGTGCAAGTCGTGATGACAAATAACAGCAGGTGCAGAGATGCAAGAAAACCAGATCAAGAGCCATGAACTTGAGAGTAAATTTTAGTGTTATAAATTTACAACAACAGCATTTACTCCAGCTCCTGAACTCCTGCTGCACAGCGGGGTGAAGCCCTGGCTTTGCAGTAAGGGTACTGCTCCCATGAGTTTCAGGACTTGAACAGGGCAGCAGAAAGCCAAGCAGTCTTCCAGCCTGCAAAAGGAGTCAGAGCAGGAATGACAGCTCTCTTAAATCACTTGGCCCTAAACAGAAAGCCAACAGGTATTATATATGAGACATGAAATGTCAGCATCAGCCACAGCTGTTGAAACAATAACTGGCAGTGTTCTCCATTAGGCAGCATAATTACTTACAGCCCCTTTGCAGTAGAGACGTAGCTGTCCTGCCGGAGTTCGAACAATCACTGACATTCTCTTCCTGTTGCTATTGAAAGAAAAATATTTGCTTTCATTAGTCAAAGTGGTAAAGAGTAATTCCTGTTCTAGCCAGCGAATTTTCTCAGATGTGCTTCGTGCATCTGAGATTAAATGGGATACAACTGTAGTAACTTAAGATCCCACAACCCTTGACCACAAGGAGACATATTAAACTGCCTATTTCCAGCTTCAGCCCTATGTCTCCCATTGGCAAGTACTCCAGACTTACACCCAAACATGAGCAAGAACTTGAAAAACAGCAAGATAGTATAAAATTGTCTTGAAAGAAGAGGAATCACATTTATTCTCATCATTCTCTCTCAGTTTGTCCTTATTCCTCAAGCAAAATTGCTTTGAGGACTCTAGAAATGGAATCATTAAGGCTGATTACATCTTTATTATAGGCATAACAGACATTGGAACAACCATCCACTGACAAGGGCAATTATTTAACTTCCTAACTTAAAAGAAAGTAAAAACATCATAGAAAGGAATCATGGTAAAGACCAGTTCTTGGCCTCTATAAATTTTTTATATTGGCCTAATCAGACCCACACAGTTGGAATTAAGTAGAATGAAGTCAGACCCCTTGAGCAAGGACAGGACAGTCAAGTTTGGCATATATCTTTAAAAAAATGTAGACAGTAGCATAGTGTACACCAACATTTAACAAAGGAAGGGAGGCAAGGATAATTTTAAGAAATGTTGATGTTTTACTTATCAATCTCTCCTTCAAAAAGAAAAAACCCACAATTTCCAAGAGAGAGGCAAACAAATGAACTCTCATCAAGGGAACCCTAAGAACATCTGGTTTCATATAAATTTTTTCCTTAGCAAAAGGATCCACTCGGAAGCATCCTCCTTCATGATATTTTTGCCAATGTGTACAAACAGAGTGCAAAGCCATCTTTCTTCTCCTCTTGAGGTTGCTCTGAGAAATGTAGTCACTTTTCAGAGCTCAAGAACCATGTGTACTAAAGTAAGCTCTTGGCATGTACCATCAGATAAAACAAACCCTTGCTGAGGCTTTCTGAAGAGGGGCTGCAAAGACAGCAGTTACCTGTGCCCTGAATTTCTGCAACATCTAATGACAGTAGGAAACTTCTCCGTGTTTTTCAAAAACTAATTACAGGAATTCCCTCAGTTGTCAGGTGGGAAGGATACACAGAGGATAACTAAGACAGCTTTTTTTCTCCAGCAAGCTGTGGTTATTCCTATCTACAGACACCAGAGTGCTGGTCAACTTGTCACAAGCCCTCAAAGATTTCAGTGCCTTTTCAGATACTTCCCACAAGTAGCTTAAATAGCTACATTGTGACTGGAAAGAGGCAAGTGCTCAAGAATAGTCTTCAAAGAAAGTCAGGACACAAGAAAACCCAACTAGCCAAATCATCCCTACCTTTAGTTTTAAATAGTCCTTTAGTGCACAACCAGCCAACTCAAAGATGGCAAAAAACAAGAGTTCAAGGTTTTAAACCCCAGCAAGCGTAGAATATAAACAACAGAAAAAAAAGGAATGCTTACTAGCACCATCCAAACTGACAACTTTATCAATTGACAAAGAGAAAGCATCTTGTTGTTTCCAGTCATTTGGGGGCCTGATTCATCAAAGCTTCTTGCTACCCATTTGAGTCTGACAAACAAGGAGTTTGCAATGTTTATATTTTCATAGCTGACATGGTTCTTAAGAAGAGGCACTTCTAGGTGCAGTTTCCATCTACTCAAAAAATAATTTGCAGAAGCACTCTAAAAGAGCAGTCTCAAAGTATGCTTTTAAACTAGACAAGCAACAAATCAGATTTCCATGAGTCGCAGCAAGACACTTCCAGGACAGCAACTTCTCAATAAATGAACAGAGCTGCAGTGGCAAAAAAAACTTTTATGTTCGCATGCTAACAGCTAACAGTTTATAAGTCATTCATAGCACATCAGAACTAAGATTAAGGGGCAGGACAAAAAGTAAGGAAGTTCTCCTTTTCTACTGTATCAGCTGTAACTTTTTGTTCTAAATAGCATTTTTTATAAGAAGAGTTTTCTTATTTCACATATTAGAGGAAAACTTACCTGGAAAATTCCAGCACGTTGAGAATTTCAAAGGTTTTCTCTTTCCCCAGCTGCAAAAGAAAACAAAAGGAAGTGTACTGTTAGAAGTACCATCTACATTATATTCTTACATGTGCACACATGGAGCTGATCACGCGTCTCGCCCCACAAGCCAGGGCAAATTAACGCGGCAATGGCTCCCTCCGCTGGTTAGAGGATGCAGAGCCCTCTTCAATGAACTTAATTCAACATCCTGCGTTGTGGCATCCTTCATTTACTACTGCTACACCGTTCCAAGCAGTTAGCATCCTTTTTTGATTAGGCATGGTCTGAGAGCTAAGCTGCATATTTGGTTCTCAATAGCCATCATAAGAGACATTACAGGCTGCAGGCATTTTTCCAAGTTAAAATAAGCAGGCCCTCCTGGTTCAATATTACAATAACTTTTGACTGAGCTCCATTAGCATTTCTTTTATTTGAATTCACAAAAATATTAATTATATTTTTTGTAGAAAAAAAAATAGCAGAGGAGATATTCCAGTTATCACCAGCAACTCTCTGCTGGGGCTGTGCAGGAACAACTTGAAGCAAGAGAAACATTTTAGAACACCTGCCTGTGTTTTAAACTGTTGTATACTGCACAGAAGGAGCAGTAGGAGTTAGCAGAGTCATAGAACTCCAATGGTATTTGTAGGATGCAGTTAAGGAAAGTGCAGCAGTAAAATATAATTGCAGTTTAGACATGCCCCAAGGCACATATCAACTCAGCAACACCCCCAAGATTAAAAAGCACCTCCAAACCATTTTCTACATGCTGCCACTGATGTAGGCAATCAGGAGAGATAGGAATCTCTAGGAGTGATAGCTTTTATTGCTGGCTACACATTAACAACATCCCCAGATTTGTACTATGAGTATACAACTAGGCCAGGTAGGCCGGGCTGTTCCTGCAGAAGAGAGAAGCATTCAGATGGCTCTAAACGACACTGTTCATCCCAAGCTATTCCCCTTCAACTAAGAAGCAGTTTGAGAAGTTGTAAAAAGTTTGTGACAAGTCCTAGAAGGTATGTTTCAAGTGCTTAGCTTGGCACCAAGAAATTTGAAAGACAATATACCTGAGAGGAAGGACAAAAAAACATTCATTATTCTTAATAAGCACCCTACTAGTCACATCGGTGTAAATCTGGAGCCACTTTAGCTTAGACTGCAACTTGAGTCTGAATGTGGCCCCATGAGCCTGAGGCTGCCTGTGCCAACTACAATCCATTAACTGTGCACCCTGCATCCACAGCTTGTCAAGCAGATACATTCTCTACTGAAGATCTTACTCAGAAGAGAGAAATGAAACATTTAGAAGAACAGCAACCATTAAACAGAAGAGTCAGAAAACCTCCTCGACACATTAATTTCCTTCTAAAGTGAGTGTTCCCATCTGTACTTCCCAGACAAGGGAAATAGTTTTCAGGCACAACTGCTGTGATTTCCTAAGTTTGCAACTTCCTGTTGCCCACATCACATAGAGGGGCAAAAGACTTGGCATCTTCCAATAGATTAAGACAAGTTCTCAGTGTACGTAAGCCCTTTGCATGTAGGATGCCAAAGGCCTCAGAAAAGGGCCCTCACAGGGACCAGAGAAGATGCCATTATGCTCTGCATGATCTTGGCAGCTTGTGCCGTGCACATCCACCACTTACCGCATCAATGATAACAGAGTGGGGAGTCCGTCCTGTGAAGACATAGCCAAGCTTTTTTGCTCCTTTCACTAACGCTCCTTCATCTGCCAAACAACAACCAAAAATAAAAAGCTTGAATGTAACATGGTATGATAAAGAGGCCTCCAAAACCCATACTTAAAATATGGCAGATTGCCAAAAGAGAATCCCCTTTCCTGTGTACTCCCATCCATAGGAGTAGTTCCTATGGAACTAGTTAGAGGAGTTCTGCACAGCCTTCCACAAAAACATTCAACACTTTAGTCCTACAAAGGCCATGCAGTATCAACTACACAAACATGGTACTCAGTCTGTATAAAATATCCTGTAACTACTGAAGCATTGAACTCTATTCTTGTGGAGGTGCCACACTTTTCCACACGGAAACGGAGAAATACCTGTTCTAAAAGCAAGATAAAAGCTCTGTTACTTTAAATTCCTACAATTTGCATTTAATCCATTTTCTGCTGTGAAGGCATTAAGTTCAGGTACTGCAAAAATACACAACTGTTTTCTGGAGACTCTACAGGGCAGTGTTGTTAAGAGCTCAAATAACAGAGCTGCAATCAGAGCCAACATCTGCACCTCCCATAGATAATTACAGAGCCTCCTTAGGGAGCATGCATCACTGAACACAACCACCATACGAGCGGATTCAGTGCTTTATTCAAGCAACCCTCATGTCTCTACAGCTCCCTTGGTCTCCTCATGGTTCATATCACACTGACCAGAACTCCCTCACATGAGCTCTTCATCCTACTTTTCAGACACCCTAATTAGACACAAATAAGAAATTATGCTGCTTCATCACTCAATACACCACTACAGCAATTCTAGAAAGATCTTCACTAACAGAGAAAAACTCAGCAGAGAGCAACATTTCCCATTCTGGCCACACCTAGCTCTGTGCTAACTGAAAGGAATAAAAACTAGGTGAAGGGAAGGCCTGAACACTACCAAGAATCTGACAGTTTTCTTTGTATTGTGTTATGTATCAGCTTGATAGCTTCCTATCTTGCTCTAAGCAGATGCTAGATCAAGAAAGATAGTTTGTAGTCAGGCCAATAAAGTAACTGTTCATGCAGAAACAAATCATTACTTCCGACACACTCAAAGTCTTTTGCTTTCACCCCTGCAGAAAGAGTAGACTCATGAGAACAGAAGATTCTAAGCCCAGTCTATCTCTAAAGAAACATGGACTAAGTGGTTTTGAAGCAAGCATTCGAAAACAGTGTGTACTGATTACAGCAGATGCCAGATCTACTGCTAGCATCGTGGGGGACATTTTGCTTTCAAAATCAATGACCTTTTGAAATGACCTAGAAGTTTATGGACTTTGCTTCCATCTACCTCTGCTCATTCAACTCATTCCCTTGCCTCCCAAGAAAGAAAGCAACAACCAACCTGGAGAGGAGGCCTGGTAGATGATGGTGTTTCCTTGTCT
This sequence comes from Polioptila caerulea, assembly GCA_013397295.1. Taxonomy (NCBI): domain Eukaryota; kingdom Metazoa; phylum Chordata; class Aves; order Passeriformes; family Certhiidae; genus Polioptila; species Polioptila caerulea. The sequence goes on along the minus strand of VYXF01006306.1, from coordinate 838,884 downwards.
CTCAGGAACAACTGTATGACACACGGCCAGCAGCGTGAGGAACTCCTGTATATGCACAGCTGTGGGCTAGACAGGACACCAGGAGAGTGAGGTTTAGCATTGCACTCAGACTGAGGAAACTGTTCACTAAAATGAGATGATCTTAGTTACCATAGACAAAAAAAAAAAAAAAACAAACCCAAAGAATACTCTGTTCCCTATTTATAGCAGTTGTTTGGACCTCAGAACATCAAGACAGCACAGTTCAGGGCCAGCATTGATGAACAACAGAGCCACTGATAAAGACCTCATTCAAATTGCAGAGACCTGAGAGGTTGAGTATTCCCTCACCCCCCAAACATAGAAGCATTACTTCTTTAGCACCCCAAGCTTCATAGAGGCAAAGACATCTGCCACAAGATGATGACAATCTAGCAAGAAGAAATACTACTAAGGGCAGCTTGCAACAGATTGACAGTAACCACACCAGAATTAAACTTGCTGCAACTGCACCCTCAGTGATGAAGATCCAGAGCTGAGAGCAGCTGAACAGCCAGTAGAAGGCAACATCATACATCCTTCCAAAGGAATACAGTACCCAGCCAAGCATAAAATTAATCTATGGTCCCTACACATCCAGCATCACGAGAACATGCAGCATAAACCATTGTTTCAAAATGCTTAAACAGGCATCAGGTCTGCAACTCAGCAAAGATGCTCTGGCACATAAAGCACAGGCCTCTGATCAGCCAGCTGTGGCAACTGCAACCTTTAGTGATGTGAATTAAGTCCCTCATCCCATCCTTCCCTCCTTTCCATCCCTGCCTCTGGCACAGGATTTGTAGTCTCATAGTAGTCAGGAACAGCATTTAGATGCCCAGCTCACAACCTAGCCTACTAACCTCATCCACAACTCACATCGATCTTTTCACATCGATCAGCTTGGCTGAAACAATTCAAGTGAGCACATGGTTCTCCTTCTCCAACTCTGCTATATCCATAACATCCACAGGTGGTAGCATCAGTGCCTTGCATCACAGCAGCCATTTGCTCACTGACTCAGATATGAACTTAGCAGTTCTACCTTTGCAGAAAGCCCTACTTGATTTTGCAAACTCTCAAAGAATTTTTGCCTAGAAAAAATATTATCCAGGTTCTAAAGCTCCCATTAGCACAGCATATGCACTGGCAATATGAAGGTTTAATTAGCAGGAAGTAAACTACTATGAAAGCCACAAAACCATGTCAGCTGGCAAACACTGTGGCAATGTATGTAAACAAAGTACACAGTGTAATAAATATCAGTACACAGTGTAATAAATATCAGTACACAGTGTAATAAAAAGACTGAAGATCCAAGCCCTATATTCTTGTTTTACTTCATGTACTCTGCCATGAGTATTTTCAAAGTAATTGTTTCCCACAGGACCTTTACCTTTGCATAATGAAACTTCCAAGTTGCAGGGTTACATGCCACTAAAATAACAAGAGTTGTTGCTTTTGATGTGCTGGGGTGCAGAAGCTGTGCTCAGGAAAATGAATGTATATTTACACACTACTACCTGACTAAGCCCACAGCAAATTACAGTCAAGAGGTTACTGCTGTTCCATCATTTTGAGTCAAAGTAATCAAAGTTTTATCTCCATGTCAAAAGGCACAGCCTGCCAGATTCTCATTTCAGCATCTGTTGCTGCAGACCTTTGATGTCCATCTTACACTTCTATCACCTAGCCTCTTAATAACCTTTCATAGTACATATTCTATCAGCTGGAAACAACCCGTCTCCAGTAGTGACACGGATTTTAATCCTTCCTAAGCATGCATTTATGTTTTCAAGCCAGCAACATAATTTGCTGCTGTCTTGGTATTTTCACAGTTCACAATGTATTACAGGGCAATCTTCCAATTCTGTTGCAACAGAACACCAGAACTCCAGCTTATCACAACAGCTCCTCCACACAGCTGTCATTTGTTTCCTTTCTATATTGCTCCAGTACTGACAATATTTGTTGCACAGACATGAATCAGGGTAGAGCATTCAAACTCCTGCTTTGGACCTGTGAACAGAAAATCTGTTAATAGCTTCTGTGGCAACATATCCCTTCCAAGATGCTGAGCTGAATCCCAGCACAGAAGTCCCACAGCTTAGCCAATTCTGCTTTATTACTTATTTTCCTCTATCAAGTCCCTGACACCTAAGTAGTCAAATTCTTACTGATTCTTACTAAGTGACCTGTTCATGTGTTAAGGTCAGCCTTATTTCTTCTTGCTCCATTTTTCAGTTCTCTGTTTATCTGTAGCTGGAACAAAGTTTGCATATTTTAATCTCTTATTCATCAGTGCACAGGTAGTTGTCACTTTAAGTGCCTTCTTCCTTCATTTTTCTCACTGTGTCCCAACAACTCTGGCTGAAAATCATTGCTTCTTTCTTCATTTTGTTTTCTTTTTCCCTCCCAAAAAACCCATGAAAAAACCAGTGTACAAACATCTACACAAGCAATATATTCCATAGGGTGAATTGTATTGTTTGCTGCTCCTACCAGCTGAGAACCATATACACATTGCAATGGTCTCCTACTTCTCCAAGAAGTTCCTGGATTGTTATCAAGAAAGCACTATCTTCAGTGGCAGCAAAGTTTAGCTATCTAGTAGGCACAGCACTATCCATTATCAAGCAGATCATGGGTCAGAAAGTAAGTTTTCATCTCTTCATGGTTCCCATATTTAGAGGCACAAAACACTGAGACAAACCTCAGTCTTTTGGGGAGCAAACTGCACTGTGCAGACCTTCTTACCTGCACGTGTCACACATGTCCTTATCTGGACTCTTCACTCTGAAGACCAAGTATTTTTCTCAACTGTTAAGAGTCTGATAAAATGACAAGGAATTTGGATGTGAAGTAAAAGAAATTTCATCTTTCCTTTAATTGCAGCAGTATCAGATCAGTGCCTCCATTCACAGTATTTCCAGGTGAGCAGGACTGACAGCTTTTTGAGCAAATGGCCTAGAAATGGTCTGTGGAACATTAAAGCACAGTCTAACAACCTGAGCTTACTCCTTTGCACGTAAGCAGCACATTCTGCCAAGGAAATCTGTGAAAATGCTTATGTACTTATTTACCAAGGAGAACTAGGACTCATCATCTTAAAAAGATACAAAATTCCTATCATTTAGTTCACTAAAGTATCTGCAGATCAGTGTGAGGATCCAGCCATGTTGGGCACCTTCAGAACAGTGAAGCTGGCAGGACTGGAAGAGACCAAGATACTTCAGGCACAGATATTAAGAAGACATTAACCAGCTTCTGAATATCAAGAGAGTTAAATGCGAGTTTATCTTGCCCAAAACCAATGAGTTATGACCTATAATTAAAGATACTGCCTTGTACTTGAACAAAAGTACCAAAGTCCCCCGCACAATAAGAACAAAAGCAGGTGAGAGAAAAATATATCTCACTAAGCTTTAACAATTTAATTGTGAGCTATAAAATGATGTGTTTGGACAGTTTTCCAGCAATCTGAACTAGAGCCTCCCATAGGCTTTCATCACCTGAACATGTTTTTTCCCCCTACTGTATTTCAAATCTCAGTTTTTCATCCCAGTTAGCCGTGACATGTTTTTCTGGTTCTGCTTTCCTATGGAATTAGTAATCAGCTGATGATAGCTGTCATTTCAACAAAGCTTGATGGGATAATAGCCTCAATTCCCACACACTACACAAGAAGAAGCAGACGTGTTAGCGAGGTCTAAACAAACACTTTCACTGTGGTAAAGGCTCACTGTGAGCACAACAGTTGTCTGTTCTGCCTGGCCAGTTGCTAAAGTACTCATCACATGTACTCAGTGAACCAATTCATGCATCTGCAGCTACACCATGTTTGCTACTTCTTGGCCAAGAGATAATTTGGGGGCCACAGAACAAAGTCCATATGCAAACTAAAATTCATAGATGAAGTTCAGAGAGAATCCTGGGAGATACAGGAGTCTAGTGTGAGAACCAAGTCTGTTAGTTCCTTCACTGCTTAACTTCCTTCCCTGCTCTCCTATCATCAGTGTAAAACATAACCCCACATCACAAAGGCTTGCATCTCTGTGCTGAGTTCATTCACAGGACATATGCAACTAGCAAGCACCAAGATAAAGACTATCTAGCATATTCACCCAACATTCCTTCCAGTCTTGGAAAAAAACAGATCTTTCCTCGTTAGACTAATAGTTTATGCCATTTTCTCTACAGAAACAAGACAGCATCATACACTCAGTAGAGCTGCACAGTTCATCCAAGAGAAGCTGATACATAGAAAAAGCACAGGCAGACAAAGCTAGGTACTTTCTTCCACATTAAAATACCAGAGCAGCCAACAGAAAGCTCCACAGGTTTTCAAGGCAAGTTATTTTTCCCTGCAACAATTTGTACAAGGCAATAATTCTTTAACAGCTGCTCAAAAGTGGACTTGGCTATCAGTCAGCCCTACACACCAGTGGCCCAGAAGAGCTATGAAATTTAGAGGTGATGAAGAAGGCTAAAAATCTTCCTAGCAGATGGAAGACAGTCTCATGAGTACAAGTATATAATTTTTTATTTTCAACCTGGAAAGAAAATTACTTGGCACTGAGACAGTTCTAAACTAACACTTGGGACTGAACTGAAAAAAAAAATTAAAATCTTCAAGATCAGAGCAATGAACACTTAATGAGAGTTTCTAAGAAATCACACAGCTTCAGCTGCAAAAGGGCAAATGTTTAGAGGGAAGTAATTGCCCAAGTAGAGCACCATCTAACTTCACTAGGTAGCTTATGCTAGAAAACTTGAGTTTTACACCACAGTTCACTAAATGAGTAGAAATTGATAGATATCTTATCTGCAAATGGCATCTGCAGCTATCAGCAGTAAAAATTAAGATAACAGATTTTTAGATAGAAAAAAGCAGCTTATGCATCTCAGCAGCTGACCTAATGCAAAACAGCTACAAAGACCCTGCCCTCTACCACTGCCCTGTAATTCAGCCCTCCTTGCACCCATAGCCTGACAAATACACCTGAACATGCTCAGCCACCTGCCATACACAGTCCTTGCATTCCATGCCTTGTGCTAAATCACCACTTGCCAGAGGGTGGCACTCATTCCTCCAGTACAGTCAGGCTCTGAAAAGTATTTTTGGCCTACACAAGGTACTTGTCACTAGCCAGTCATTTCCCCACTGATTGTCTGAGGGCTGAATTCACACAACATGCTCAGTCACCTGTGCAATGACATCAGTATTAGTCTGTTTAAGTGACCAGCAAAAAGCAAACTGGATACAAAAGGGTTCAGTGTAGAAGACTTCTGAGCTGTCTAGACTAAATGACACTCAAGGAAGCTACCAAAATCCCTTACTTGCCTGCTACAACAGCATATATTTCTTCTATCCTCCAAAGCAGAAATCACCCAGAGAAGATCAAATAATTAGGTAGCCCCAAAATAAGGGGCTATCTCAAGGCTAGGTGAGAAATTCCATCTCACAGCTCATTTGAGATCCATCTGTTCTGCTGAGTCTATTAAAATAAATCAAAACATTTTTCTCTACGCATACCTAAAGCAACTGCAGCCAGAAAGAGTGCAAAGACATTTTATCTGCAGTCTACACCTAAACCAGAATGAATACCCGGTGTCAGCAACTGCCATAAGCCATAACTGTAGCCATAAATGAACAAACAGGACACAAAGGAACAGGACAAGGCGCAAATCTTGGCTGTAAGTCATGTCCAGGGGGAAATTCTTCCAGTGTACATGACTACAAAAGCCACATAGGAAATCAGGGCACTGTCCTGAGAGGGCCACCTTGATGGATGTTAGAGCTACCTCTAGGCTCCATAACCCTGCAGAATGCATAGTGCCACACCAAGTCATTACTCCCTTATGGCATTTGCACCATGCTGCAATTCTTAAGCACTGCACAGCAGAACAGAAAGCAAAGCTTTCCTGCACACAAACAGTATATTGCAACTATATTTTAAATGCTCATACTAAACTTAACCAGCCCAGTTACAGAAGCTACACTGTCTAAGGAGAGCAATCAGCTGATTGAGTTTGCACTTGCCAATGCTCAGAGCCCATACTGTGAGACAGTCTGCAGAGAACAAGGGGCATGCTTTTTGGCAAGTGAATTAATTGTCTGGTGTCCAGTCAGACACTTCACAGCCACATGATTTCCAAATAAACAATGAACTGACACTGTAAAGACTAGGTCTCTTCAGGACTCAACAGCTAGGCTAAGACTACTAATCATTAAGACTTCTGCCAAGCTTGAATTTGCAAATAATTCCCATCTCTTACATCCTTTACATAACTAGAATTCCAAACACTTGCAATACTAAAAACAAGGCTCATTCCAGGACCACCTTGTAATGCTACAGACTATAGTTAAAAATGGTATAGATGTTGCAACACTTCAAGTAGTTTATCTTTTAAAGAATTTTAATTTCTATCATAATTTGTTACGAAGCATTATCTTCCATATACAACAGAATATAGGAAGCTGCCTCAGAGGTAGCTAGAATCCATATCAATGCCATTGCTTCTTTAATTCAATTGTAAGACAAGTGGGCAGAAAGGCGTTGGAGGGAGCTATTTTGATTCCAATTTACCCCCTCTGTGTTTGCATGACACACTCCCAGAGCAGACTTAATCACACAAATAGATTTGTTCAGCATTCAATTCCAGACGAGCCTAGAATAGGGCATTTAAGAGGCGTGATATTCAAAGAGCAGACTTACATGATCATTTTCAATGTTTTGCAGCAGTCTTGGGTCATCAAATTCACACGATTCACTGGTGGAAGGAGGTAGCTGGCTGAAGAGCAAAACAAGCATATTCAAATGAGTGGCAACATTGCCAATCTTAGTACTTCATCTATTTTCTTGGGAAGTAGATTTAAAAAGCAAAGTAAGACTTCAGTGTCCTTGAAAGCATTGTGAAAAGATCATATGAGTAATGCAGCAAGTGCTGAAAATGAACACAGGCAAGAAACCCACAGTGTATTTCAGAAGATTCAAGTGTCAATGCAGCTCCTGGGACAGATGTACCAAGAGCAGTTTTTAAGCATATAAATGGATAAATGGATTTCAGGGCAGCTTGCTCATAAAATAGATCCAAGTTCAATATCCCTAAGTTCCCTCCCTAGTTGACGGACTGATCCCTGGAGGATTTTAAGTCTGAGTACTCCAAGTAAGTACCTAGAAAATGCTTTGACAGAACTGAATAGAAAAGAAAGGTACAAGGAAAGAAAACAGCAATGAAAGAAACAGCAATATAATGGAAGTAATGAGGGATCCATAGAAACTACATCTCAGCAGAGGAAGCATATAATTTTATCACCTTCCCAAAATATGATCATAAAAATGAGCTCGACCAGTGGCAAAGCCCAGCTTAGCTCATCACCAAGTGCTTTTCTAAAGGCAGTGTTTACCTGTTTCTTAGGTGGGAATTCAATTCTTCCCTGTATTTGCCACTACACTGTCTGTCAGCTCTCCCTGGCTCTTCCCCTCCTTCCCAAAAATCTGAACATGCTTCACTGATACCTGAGTAACACTTCTGGTTCCATTCTACTTCTGTGGAATGGGACAGATCCATCACCTCTATTCATTAAAGCTCCCAATAAAAAGGAGCAGGATTCCCTGGACATGAAAGGCCTATACATCAAGCTCTCTCACAGTTTAATTACTAAAACATAGCATTTTAATAAAGAAGTCCCTTTTCTTAGAAGGCCTGAACTTAGTGATTGCAAAGAGCAACATTCAGTCTCTAGCTAGGAGTAAGGTTACTGCAAAGTAGGTTAATTTTAGCTCTTAACTAAACTGTCTGCAATTATAAATAAGCACTGCATTAGCACCCCAGCCACTGCCTGTTCCTCACCCCCTTCACATATGAAATCTTGATGCAGAAGAGTAGATCCATCACCACCCACCAGCTCTGCATTAGGCTCCCACTGGACCATTTTACTCAAACACCTTCTTCCCTTGGGCTTCTTCCAGTCCCAAATTGGAAAGTAATCTTTATATAGATTGTACCCACTCTGCTATACAGAACACAAACATCTTGGAATATATTTACCTGAAGTCTTCTGATGAACGTTCTCTTTCCAGCTCAGGAAAGTGACTGAGGAGTAGAAAAGGGAAAAAAGAACATTTATTCCACTTTAGTAACCAAAAAAATAGATAGAAAGTGAAGATCAATGACTCATCCCACAAAAACATATGCTGGAACCATGGGTTCAGCTGTTCATACTTTTGAAGAGAATTTTCTGCCTTTTGAGGTATCTAATTTAGCTAACATGAAATTCAAAGGTTAACTTGCACTGAGATCTTAAGACTACCCATTTAACATGATGTAAATACAAGGATTTAGATGACTCAAAGGGATCCTTTTGGCAGAACAGAATAAAACCAGTAAGCAGGTATCTCTCTTGTGCAAGGAATATTAAGTTCCATGACTATAACTTTCACTGTTCTAACAAAATTCTGGTTCTTCTCAAGCCACAGAAATATTACTGATAATTGCTACCCTTGCACTGCAACTTCTGCCCTCTTGAAAGGCCAGAGCTTATTTAGCACTTCTGGTTTTGTTTAAATCACGATCAGGTAAGTTAGGAAGCAAGTTTCTTTGCTTCATGTGGGGCACTCCCCAGGTTTGACTTTCATTATCTGCACAGCAGGACAGGAAAAAGAAAGCTATTAATTAAGACCACAAAATATGCTAGAATGTAAATTCAGGAACAGAATGTTCTAATCCTTTTCCAATACAAAATTCTGTACCAGTAGTAAGTACACATTAAGCTATAGAGTTTTTTAAAAAGTCATACCTACCCATATGTCACTCCAGCAATGCTGCATTTCTTAAAGTTCATGATATTGCATGTTAGAGTACCTGTTTTATCAGAAAACAGGTATTTTACCTGGAAGGGGAAAAACAAATCTGATTTTCAACTTGCATAGTAACAAAACTCAAAGTAGAAATCAAGAAGATTCAAGATTCTTAGAGACATATTGCTCAAATGTCACAATACTGGCCAATGCAGGCTTATTACAGCTTGATTTGTCTACCAAATCTACTGAAAAATAATCAAGCAAATTATTTAATTGCATTAATTCTTTATCTCTAAATGTGGAAGGGCTCAAATAGTAGGTATCAATTGCCAAGGCTCTAGTGTGGTCACTACAGATGTACTTGGTTGCACTATTTGGATTTTTACCAAATCTTTCAACTGCACTAATCTCAAAGAGTGACTAGAAATGAAAACAGAGACTCTTAGGGTTGTTGAAGGCTCACTGGAATTTTTACACACTGAAGACATTTTGTGTTTCAAAGATCACCAGGAATGTTTGGTGATTTTTTTTTCCCCTACCTATAAGCACAGAACATGCTAGATTAAGTCCAACTGGTATTCTGCAAGCAAACAAAAGCTGCATTTTCTGATGTCCTGTCATGAGCAGTCAGCCACAGTCAGCACTGCTCAAAGTAATAATCCCTTAATGGAAACAGTGATTTTAAGGTAGAATTTGGAGGCAATCCCATCAGAGCAACATGACTTCTTGGAGCACTAGCAGATTCAAAATTCCCACCTTCAAAGGGCCACAATAGATCAAAACTAAATGCAAGTTAATGACACCACAATTGTAGCTCTGCACCAGGTAAGACTTTCAACCAACAACAAGTAGGAAGGGATGGTGGTAACATGAAAGAGTGAGACAACTCAAAGACCAAGAATGTAAGCAATCCTTTAGCTGCACATTATACTGCTTCTGAATACAGCACTGGAAATGAAGCCTTTGCAAGCCAGAAGTCAAAGTGGGTACACAGACTTCTGAGGAACTTGAAGTCATTAATAACTTCACCATAAAACAAAAAAATGAAGGGCACCTGTGAACCTGTAATTCAATTAAGAATCAAAAAAATTCAGTCTAGTTACACAGAATCACTAGTAAGCCATTCCTGGAAATTACATGTGGGCCACCACCATACATTATGCCACAGATCCTTTACTTCAGGATATCCATAATTTGGAGGTTGATAACATCAAAGTGATTTAAACAGAAATGAAATTTCAGCATTCATAAGAAAAACGCCAATCACATTAGGCAGGAAGAATATTTACTACCCCCCTACTGAGCAAGATAGGTTGTTGGGTTTTTTTTAAATACATAAATGCTGTCTCCAATACTAAATTCACACCAGTTACAAAGTTTGTGTAGTCCAGTTACAGACAGATAACCTTGATGGTGAAGGAAAACAGCTACCATTCCTCAAAACTACTACAAAATTCCAATAGCAAAGCTGTATTTTCCAGTAATCTTGCTTTGGAAAGCCCTTACAGATTGAAGAAATGTTATCTGCAGAATAAACAAGCCTACAACAACTAGAAGTTAATATACAGTTATCTTTATCTGAAAGGAAAATAGAAATGTTTGAAGGAACACAATATCTAAATTAGGAATACAAGTGCATTTTTTTGACTCGCATCTCCTGTGAAGTCATCAGAAACATCAAAGACTAATAACAGTCCAGGCTGTTGGCCTGCTCTTCAGCCAAGTTTAGCCCTGTACATTCTGTTCTGGTATAGACAGCCAAAAGCACAGAGCATCTCTCCAACACCTTTGAGAATAAAGTTTAGAGTGAACATAAGAAATAGTTTCAATTCCCAAACATAAACTGCCTATATGACATTACATTTAATCCTGTGATATCTCATTATTTCACTTGTAAGACTCAGACCAGAGAAAATAAAAATGTTCCATTAACCTGAGCCACAGAGCAACAAAATAAAGCTGATTTGTACATCTTGTACAAATCTTGTACATCTTGCTCTCATACCTTCACTTTTGAGAGAGTATATTACCATCATGACACTTAAGAAAATGTTTTCTTACCTGCCCAAGTTCCTCATTAAGGTTTGAGGTTCTGGCCATTGCAGGTGTATCTGTTTCAGGGTAATACATATCTATGTCCTGAAATTAGAGCAAAATTAAGTCTTATATTATGCAAATTCAACACTAAAGTCTCTGTTCTTCTTTTAGTCAGCTCCAACTTGGCTTAACTGTCTTAAAGCTATGATTGGGAATTCTGAATGCTTGAGACAAACATCATCCCAGGATGAATATGGGTGCCTCCTTTCCAAAGTATACCTCTAGCCTACATGAACATGAGAAAATATAGATTCAACACAGGCAGTTAATAAACTAAAGGCGCAACAGGAAAAAACCCAAACTTAGTACAGTAGAAAGAAGATCATGCATTAGCCATGCTAATCATAGGTGTTCAGGTACAAAAATCAGTTGCTCTAGCCACATCTATGAGAGACAAATTTAGTGGCTCCATGAAATAAACTTCTGTTACTACAAAGAAACAGCTGCTACACAAACCAAAGCAACTTCTCTGATATGCATCTCTACTACATTACCAGCAGGTCAGGGAACAGACATATTGAACTTCACTCACTTGTGTTTTATACGAACCTACTACAGTACTCAAAGTCCAAGGATTAAGGCATACCAACAAAAGGTATTCCTCTTGATTTTGTCCAGCTTAAGAGTCATCACTACAGTAATTTTGGCCCACAACTGGAGAAAGACATTTTGAAGTCAAAGCTTCCCTGAACAGAGGGATCACAGTTTGGTTGCATGAGGCAGCATCAACTCATCTCCTTACCAAAACATTATGGTCCATCCCAGAGGTGACCTTAAGGCCAGTCTCAGAATATAAAAACAAAAACACCAAACCAAAACTCCACACCTTCAAACAAGTCTAGTCTTTCCCTCTGCCATGTCTGAGAGAAGCTATAAGATACCAAAGAATTTTCAAAAGATAATTACTGAATGTGAGTCAGCAGAGAGATCTCCTTCAACCAAGAGCAGAGACTTCCTTCTCATCCTAAAAGCCTAAAATACAAGTCATCATTTGCACAGGGGACTTTCCTGTGACTAGATCTTTTAAACTCCTGTGAATCACAGAACTGATATAGAATAAATGCTGAGTTTCCCTCTGCCTTTCTCAGAAGTTGCATCAGAAAAGTAATTAGAAAATCTCACTAAGATCTAAAGTGGGTTTTTTTTTTAAATGTCAACATCCAGAACTGAGATACTTTAATTCCTGCTACTTACCCAATTTATAAAAAGAGCCTGAGTAAACTTGACAACTTCCAATGTCACCAGAAGGCTGATTGGAATAAGGTTGTTGTACAAGATTATAAACGTCAGCAGATTGTATCCAAAGTTGACAGACAGCATTTCTGGGGATCAAAAGACACAGGACATTAGCAGACAAGTCTGAGTGGTATAGGGGCAATCATTTTTAAGCAGTTCACCTAAGCAGATTTAGCAACGCTAAAATAATTAGCTAGTTGTGTTGATGTCTATTGTAGGGGTCATTTTAATATTGATTTCAATAGAAGATAGATAAAACACCCACAGAACACGTGCAGTTTATACCAGGTGAAGAAGGGCAAGGTTGGGGATGCTATATATAAAACAACAGAACACTTTGTGAACAATTTTTGCTACACAGATGGTGAGAAGTACAATATTCCCCACTATAACCCAATTTAGACATCTATCTAGTGTGTCAACTGCCCAATTAAGAGCCCCCAACATCACTAGCAACAGAACCATCTTTCAGAAAGTGCCTACTTACCTCAGTGGAGTTAGGAAACAAAAAATAAACACTGAAATTAGTTCTAAAATCTGACATGATTGTCAGAATTGAGAATTTACCCTTACTAAAGGAATCGAGGAGAACAAGTTGACTGTCAAACAGTTGCCTTGTATATGAACTAAGGCACCCTGCTTAAGCAAAGAAACTGTTATTAATGGTGACAACCACTGGGCTACTTGCCCAAATAAGTCTACTGCCCCAACTGGTCCTAAAGGGAAGGGGAAACTACATTTATAGACAGCCAGCAGGAAAGTACAAGGCTCAGCAAAGACACAGGATGAAGGCTCCTGTTTATGGTGCTGCCCACAGCCTCTCTTTACAATCAAAGTCTCCACATTTGTATGCTCTCCACTTCCCTAGAAACGTAGAGAGGCACTTCAGTCAGCACACAGAATGCCCAGCACAACAGGGTCAGAGTCCACAACTAAGGGTTTTTAGCTTCACAAGTTAATTAGAAGTCTGGGGAGCAAGCTAGGAGGAGACAGAATCCAGAAAAAATTCTGAAGCCTAATAAAAATCAGAGTTTGGACAAAGGCGCCTCAAAGTGTGAGTACACCCTAATTCCATATCTTTGATAAGTTTACAGAAAGCAGAAGCATGCTTGGTATTGGAACATTTTCCAATACAATTTTTAGAGATGAGACGTTTAACCAAAATTTAACATCTGCCTGCCTAATCTGAAAAAGTGTCTTCACTGTCTGTGGCAGTTACAGAAGGTACAGAAATTGTGCATTCCATTTACAAAAAGGCATCTATACAGACCATAATGACATCCTAGCCTATTGCAAGTTGCACCTGTTTTATATTGCAAGTTCAAGAGTTCATTCCATTCATCTTTTCCAATATTATTTCCGTCTTTGGAATGGACAAATTTAAACTTACTCATTAAAAAAACAAGGGGAGGAGCAGGCAAGATATTCTGAAAGTTGCTGACACTGCTACAAAAAGATAGTACAACTACCAAAACCCAGAGTCAAATAGGGGGCATATCCATGCTCTTCTTATGTGATTTTTTTTCATTACTACCATAACTACAATTCTTAAACTGCAGAAGAAATACTTGCCATCTGTTTAGCATCATCAGCAGGCAAGTCATTTGCAGTTTGTGCTAACTGCTTTAAGATCTGCATCTCAAAATGCTTTTAACACCACATTTTATAGCTAATGTAACCATCTCAAAAGTCTGCTGGGGAGTATGTCACTGTTCATGTCCATCTTTGATAATGAACTAATCAATTTGAGGACTAAGAATTAAATCAAATAAAACCTTCAAATAACCATGCCAAGAGATCAGTTTTCTCACAACAAAGTAACAGAAGACAAAGACAGAAACGCTAGCCAATAAAGAAGAATTATGACATTCAGCATTTCAATTTTCTCTAAAAGAGCATACCAGCATTTCTGACTGAAAAAAGTCAAGAGAAATCCTTTGTATCTGTATCTAAGCATAGAGCTGGAGTCAGCATCAGACTGATAGTACCCATCCTGCAGTCAAATACAGTCAGACACACATAAGGCTGCAGTACATGACCACCCCGAGAAAAAAATCATGTATGGTATCTCCATAGAGATGAAAGAAGTGAACATCACATATCCAAAATATCTGCCCTGCTCCTTGGGTGCTAGCCCAGTGATATCTACCCAACCTTTAGAAGCCTCACTGGGAAGTTCACTTACGTCAGCCTATTCTCAAAA